>OX465259.1:3230964-3613555 GCA_949987775.1 Aproaerema taeniolella | reverse complement strand
AAAGAATAATAGTATTTATTCTCTTAATTTTGTTACTTACATACACCTACTTACCTTTAGTATTTTTAGCGTGGGGCGTTCAGTGTTGGTAGTTGCTGTGGCCTGGCCTTATAATCAGAAAAGGTTATGTTATGAAAATACATATAAAATAAAATAACATAATTTTTTAAAAATCACATTTTAATTAACAGTGTATAAAATATTACTCAATATTCACCAATTATGCATAACAATTTAAGTCTTAATTACCTTGTAATCACAGATTGAGAAAATATTAACTATTACTTACTAAGGGCGGCCACATATACATTCTGAAACGAGTAACGAGCACACATGTAAGTCGTGTGTGGAAATAAAGCTGCCGAATTAAGTGGATTTACGTGTTTGAGGATTCCAATTCGGAATTTCTGATGTGGTGGGCCTTATTATAGTAGGTAGGTAAAGCTTCTTTGTTAAACTAATATATAATATCCATTATACTTTAATAATATGCACCAAACATGCGTACATGCGTGTACTATTATTTCTTTGGCTTTACGAAATATGACTTAATATTTACTAATATTTATATATAAAAAATAAAGTCTTTTTAAATCTCATAATAACAGACTGAGAAAATAGTTTCTTTAACTAACAATAGGTTTGAACAATTTGCTTTATATACACTAGGTTAGGACGGTATTACATAAAGTACTCCATAAATATTGTCCATAAGCGTGATTGACTAAATTATTTTGAGATTGATTGTATTTAAAATAAAAAGTTAGTGCCAAAAAAGCCCTCGTTTGCATAGCGGCGCTCTGTAACTACTAATTTGTTCTCATTGCGCAATATAATTTATCGTCTAAGTGTACCTTATTAGGTGATATTGAAAGATGACTTATATAGTATTGTTTAATTTAATTGTTAATATAATTTTAGTCATCTACACGGCGCCTTGCTCATTCTATTAATGCTTTAATATTTAATTCAATTAGGGACTGTCCTTGCAATACTGAAAGCATGGTCACCTAGTTTAATCAATGTATGGAAAAAAAAGAATCGCTTATAACTTTTTTTGGGCTGCATTTTGAGCCGTCACAAACGAACCATCGTATTTATCATCTCTGTCACAAACCTTTGGTTTAGATTCCTCGAGTGTAGCGCACCTGGAAGTGGTAGAAACAGGTGGTTCAGCTGGCCTGACTTTTTCCAGCTGAACCATTTAGTTTTCTGGAATATCTCAAAAATGCATGCGTTACGGGCGTTCAAACCTGCATAGTACCCTGTCACATTGCCATCACAAACCTTTGATCAAAAAAGTTCAGAGTGAAACGCGTTAGTTAGCGAGAAATCGACGAAAAACAAGTGGTTCAGCCAGCCGGATATCAGGCTGGCTGGACACTTGTTTTTCAAGATTTCTCCAAAAGTATTGCATCACGATAGATGAAATCAGTTTGGATTTCTGTCACATACGCGTCACATTACTTTTGATCAGGAACGAATCCCGAAAACCCTTCAGGAGCTGAGATCTGATGTGCTCCGAAAAGTGCAAAATCCGGCTGGCTGAACCATGTTTTTTTGATTTTTTGGCGAAAGTATACCGTCACAAACGATGAAAGTTTGCTTGTTTGTCGTCACAAACGATTTGCTATCGACCTGAATATGCGAGATCTCTCCGGACGACATGTCTCAGCTGTCCTGACCTACATGAATTTTCAATTGTCAATAAATTTTGTTTTACTTGAAATTTGTAAAACGTGACGAAATGAGAAAAGCAGGCAAAAAGTGCATTTTCGTTTTCGTTTCCATCTTGTTTTCACAAATTTCAAGTACTTTAAACAAAATTTATTGACTAGAATTGAAAATTCAAGTTTAGCACTTGCTCGTCTGTTATAGCCCTCCATGTATCTCGAATATGCTTTTATAGTTTCTCAAACAGACCTCTTTTGTATGAAAAATCGTGCAATATCCCTAGACCGTGTTAATGTGTATATTAGAAGCCTGCAATTGACTGTTCCAATTCGTAACCTCCAAACCATATCTAATTCACATGCATAGAAAGCTCTTAAGCATGAAGTACAGTCAACAAGTCAAGTTATCGCAATAGAGTATTCTATATAGTGGTGATAAGAGGCATTTTACAATTATGTAAAGCCTGATGTGTTTTGCGCTGAACAATTCGTTACACTCCATTCAGTTAATGACAGCTAGGGTGTCACCTCATTAGGGGTGCCTCTTAATACCACTACTGGGTTCCGTACACACTTTGTACTGTATCTACTCTTTTGAGAAGCGAATAAAGTCAATGAAAATGGGAAACAACTTTGAGTGAAGACGTCTGAGCATAGTAAAAATAAAAATGTGTTTATCTGTTTAAAATATAAACGACGTTGTTTTGATCAACAGGTTCTGGGTTCGATTTCAAGTCGGGCCATATATTTTATCTTTTCTAAATGTTCTTTTTTTTACATAAATCCTACCGAAGTCCGACGCCAAGCAGCTTGCTGTGTTCCGTCGGTGCGTGGGAGTACCAGTGCCTTTATAGGCATTTTCTGGGTTAACTCGCTCCATCGTCGACCTCATCTTTGACCTTATGGTCAAGATTGAGGTCAAGAGTTAACCCATCTTATAAAAAAAAAGCTTTCCGCCCGCGTGGACTACAGGTTTTATCGTGACCAATGTATCCTATGTCCTTACCCAAGGTCATCTCTGTACCAAATCTCATCCAAATCGGTTCAGTTGTTTAGGAGTGAAAGCGTAACAGACAGACAGAGTTAATTTCGCATTTATAATATTAGTAGGGATTTTTATTATTTTTATGACGATTACAATACGAGGTGACATTATGTAGGGCTTCACGAAGCCCTAAACTATTGAATTTTATCTTTTCGTTTCACTTTTTGTTTACCATGGCATGTTTGGATAATGTTGTCACAGCTGTCTTGTCATCGTTCTGTCCTCGAATTCTATGTCTTTGGTTTATGCCATCATTCTATGCTATGACATCATTCTATGTCGTTGGTCTTACCTTAACCATTTTAACCATTGACAAAGAATGATGCTTAGACTGGCCACTTACTTTTGTCAGTCTTTACTTTTTTTTTGGATTGGAACTTGAGATTTGAGGTTGGGAAAAACTTGGAGCTGAAGAAAATCACCTTTTTCCGTCCTGGTGCTCTGAGTAGAGACTAACACCAGGACCTTCTATTTTAAAGACCTCCCTGGGTCAGTGCTTGGCCCAGGGACTGAAAAGTTTAATGTTTACCGTAAAACCCGTGTAAATCTCCTACTAGCTATATTCTAAATCTTCTAACTAAAGACTACCTTAATTTATTTAATATATACCGCACCGCTACGCAGTAGATTTTTCTCCGTCGTGACGGAGATTCTTTTCGGCCTTTATATTATTCATCTACCACGCCTCGCTAGTGGCAAACAGTTGACCGGATTTGGGTTCCCGTCAGGATTTTATCTGGAATTTAACCCGTGGAGATCACCCGTCCTGGACCCATGGCTTAATGAGTAACGTTGACACACCTTTTAAATAATTTACTTATATCTAATACTGCGAGCCATAGTGTGGATAGGTTAACCCATTGGTCCCAATAAATTCCTCAGTGTTTTACCCTAGTTCATCTTTTCTTTTCACCTTCCTCTTCCACCTAGGTCGTTGCGTTTGCCTAGGATTCTAACCCTAAGGACCTAGAATCCTGGACGCAACACCTAGATACCCTAAACTTGCACTTAGGATTTAGTGACCTAAACTCCTAAAGCCTAGGTGCAATCTGACACTACCCTTACACTATTCCTTACTCTTAACTCATGGTATCCACTTAGGACACCAAATCCTAGGTGTAATACTACAATTACATTTTATAATTATATTTGTGTTGTAACTAAAACACTAAACATCCAAAGTATCACGTCTGTCGTGCTAGAAACTGTACCTTAAAAGACCTGAACTCTCAACCTGCTTTATTGATAAATCAGACCCGGCAAAGTGGGGCTTCTTAAGTAAAGAGCCTTCGATCTTGTACCTCTGACCTGATTTCAGTCGCCCTTTGAAGTGGTTACCTGATGTGACCCGCCTCATTTTCTTCCTTTGCTTCTGTTAGTTAGCTGTTTTACTTTAAAAAATATTATTCCATGTTGACATTAAAAAATAAAAATAAATAAATATATTTTTATTTCAAGAAGCCTAAAATTAAATACATAGGGAACATCCATAAATTACGTCACACAAATTTCATGGTTTTTGAGTCCATGATTTGATTTTTGTCCTTGTCACAGCTAGTCACATTTGGGAGACTCCCCCCCCTCCCTAGTGTGACGTCACATATTTTGCAATTATACATCTAGTAATTTCATTGAATGAAAATAGCAGATCCGAAATTAGTTTTATTTCCTTTTTTTTTTTTAAATAAACATCAAATCTGACAATCTAACATCACGTAACACTAGTAGACCGAGTGGGCGATAAAACAATTTTTACTGATAGAGTTGCAAATGTTTTTGAGTTTTTCGTTGATAGTTCAAAGTTCATGTTTTAACACTTAGATTAAATTAGATTTTGAAATGTGTCGTCACGAAATTTAGGATCCCTCCTACACTTCGTCACACAATGTCACACTTCGTCGACCCCCTCCCTCCCCCTTAACGTGTGACGTAATTTATGGATGGCCTCTAATAAGTAAATTGGTAGACCACTACAATTGATAGGCACACTAATTATGGTAACCCTGTCCTCTAAACTAGGTAAAAAAAGAGGAAACAAAATGGAAATAGAAATTATATGTTTATTTTTAACTCCTGACAAAACAAGAGAGGCGTTATAAATTTGACGTGTGTATCGTGTGTCTTTGTGTCTACCTGTGATTCACTAATTTAATGTCATTAATTCAATAAGTGAAAAAAAATATGAAAATATTTAATTCACTTAATTTATAACATAATATATAGATTGGGTTGATGCTTCCTTTTAAGCTTGGAAAAGCCTGTGGCAGGAGACAACGCTCTTCCATGGATACAAGGGAATTTATGGTTAACTTATTATAGCAGTTTAATGGTATAATTTTCTTTATATAAGAGAAACAAAGATTCTTAATTACCTACTTAACTAATAAAAAAGAAAAAATAAGAAATAAAAACAAAATCTCAAAAACGGAACCAAGAGTGCATGTGCGCATAGTGAATGCATGTGTGTTTATGTATGTGTGTGTGTTTGAGTAACACGATACCATTTAAACAAGTTATCAATTGATCGCGAAACCATTTGATGTTCTGCCTACCCTGACAAAAAATACAGGCGTAAGTATTATATGCCTAATAAAAAACACGAACCATAAAACAGCACGATATAAAGGATGTTTCAAGTTTAATGCAGCAAAAATATGGAACGATTTACCACCACCATTAAGAAAGAAAATTAGCACGGAATGTTTGAAAAGGAAATATAAATCAGCTATATTAAAAAAACAACTTGCTGTAGAAAACTTGAAACACGCCTACTGGAAAACTATTAAATTGAAAAATTTATTTTAAAATGTATAACCCTATACTATGAATTATCTAATATTAACAGCTACCCATTTACACAAACACATACACACCCACTATACACACACACACATACACACACATACGCATACACCACTCATGCACACAGAGAGTACCTGCTTATAGTGATCTCAATTTCAAAATGTTGCCTTTTTTATTTTAAAGATTGTTGTAAAACTATTAATATTATAAATTTTATTAGCCTTAAGCCCTCAATGCTACTTGTTCCCGCATACCATCTTAAAGGGAATAGGAAATGGCTGAAAATCAGCGCAATGACGTGTTTCGGTCTTTCACTGCACAAGCTGAGCTATTTTCCTTTTGTCACACTTTTTTATTATTATTTTTTAAATTAGTTATTAAGTTTTCATTTGTAATTATTTTGTGACAATAAATAACTTTTTACCTTACATATGCCGCCATGTATTATATGACATACCGAAAATTACATCAGTGTACAAAATATACGTAAAATTCAATTTACTATATTGGGTTTTGCGGATGAATTGAGAGTTTTAATTAAATTTAGCTGACGGCACGCATAATGACAATATTGACGCTGCCTTTTGAAAACAAAATCAAGATTATAATGAAACAGAAATTGACGATACCTACAGCTCGAGCATGGTGCGCTACAAACTCTCGTGTCACGCCACTCGGCTGACGGTGAAACTTCACTTTGATTGCGCGAGGGCCCCGTGCAATGGCTTGCTCGCCCTCTGGCGTTGTCAATGTTGACATTTTGACATAGTATAGTACGCATTCCGCGCGCGAGCACATCGTACTCAAGTGCTGATGATGACATTTTGTTGAAAGCAGTTTTATTCAAATGAAAATTATGATCCAGATTCAGGAAGGCAATGGCGAAACGAACTAGACAAACTATTATAAACATTGTTTTTATTTTAAAGTTCTAAATATTTGAAACGCTTTCCGCGTCGAGGAATATTCAAAAACTTTTTTGGGCAAGAAAAATTTCCGGCGCGAATCGGTACTGGGTCATGACCCAGGATAAGATCTCCTGGTGCTTTAATCAAGGAGGATAGCACGACAAAAAACAAAAATTGTGTGCTAGACAATAGTAACTGGCATTTGGAAGCACTGTATAGGGACATAGGATTACAATACACTAGATAGTTAAGATTATGATGACATCTTCCTTGGGCAAGTTGTATAGCATAGTTAATGAGGAAATTCACGTCCCAAAAGTTTTTTAACTAATTTGAAACCACCCATAAACATTCAGAGATATTGGTTTGTATCCATATATCTATCTCTGCTTATATCCTCTAATATGACAAAGAGGAAATATTTGTATTTTCGTACGTTTGTAACGAATAAACTCAAAAACATAATGATCGATTTCAGAAATTCTTTTACCACTAGAATGTTACATAATGTAACTTGGCTACATAATTTTCCCGAATTCCCATGGGAACAAAGTCCCAAGCGGAAAGCTAGTTAGGTATAAAATGGTGAATGTAGTTGCGGTCATTACGCAGACAAAGCTTGTAATGATGGCTGAAGTACAGTACACAAAAGCAAATCCACGAGGAAACACGAATGTAGTTTATAGACCTATGTATTGCGGCATGCTTAAGCAGATCAGATGGGGTTTTTTTCTTACTTTTGAAGTGAAAACTTCTTTAGCATCGTTGTGATTTGACTTGATGAAACGAAAAAGCGACAGTAAAAATAGACAGACACATAAATTCATAAGATTTAACGTGGGAGAAAAAGAGATAGTACGTTTGTGAAAGTTTCACTTCTACCGCGTGTGAATTGCACACTTTTTTTTTTCTTCTTATTTCCTTACTTAGCATGAGTTTTGAAAACGCCAAATAACCTCTGGTAGAAGTCAAACAATAACAGACGAGACCGAGGTTTTAACTTTTGCGATGAACTGCTTCGATAGTCAACCCATCAGATTCTTTTTCCTGGTTATGTTATGTTATGTTTATGGGGCATTTTCCGCACTTCGCCACTCGATTGGGCCATTGTGCGTGATATCATTTGGGCTAGCTATTCCAGTCAGCCAATGTCCTCCTAGAAGCACGCAAGGTTTCTCACGTTCTTGCATGCCTCTGATAGGGATCCCGAGTTATGCAGGATCTGTGGCTCTGAGCCCGTTGTGCTTCCACGTTGTGGCATTCTATCGTAAAATGCGCTGGAGTCTCTTCTGACAGGCAGTTCTTGTCCTTGTGTAACGAGTTTCCAGCAGTGAACGCCAAGAACGCTACTGCTTACTGTCACGCTATATGACGCAGTCCAGGGCAGACAGCACTAATGAGGCGAGTTTGCGACAAAAACTCCGCCGGCGTGTCGTGTAGACAAGCATTTAACGTCTATAGCTACATCATTAGTCATTGCTGAGAATAGACGAGAAATCTCGCAGCTTTTTGAGAGATGCCCTTGGGAAATATTGTGACGAAACCTACGCATTTTCAGAGCGCGTATCAGGGCTGATATTTAAAAGTCTTCTTAGCGGAGTTTTTGATGAATATTTTTTTTTGTTCGATTTGTGTGGATGTTTAAAATCCCGTGATCAAGGCGGGTACGTGGCGACTAAAGACCATGATAAACTGGCACTATGGTCACCTGTCAAGGTTTTGAAAACCTAATGGGCCTTTATAATTCGAACGGAACGGTACGGCACGGTAAAATATATTGATCCCAAAGTTCCCCGCTTTTAGTATCACTAGTACATAGGAGGCAACTATACCGTGCCGTTTTAGAATTAAGAAAAAGTCCAATGTCTGGGGTAACGGCAAATATAGCAAATCAGAAAAACAAATCACGGCTAGTTTAACTACAGACACTTAAAACCTAAAATTTAATCTCTAAGAGGTTACGACCCGTATTTTTCGTACCTAACACCACTTTTCTAAAAGAGATGTAAGTAACGCCAACCCCTTAAGCTGCCCTTAAATTGGGGTAATCGATCTAACTGCGGGCAACACCGTCTAAATGAGCGCCGTTTTAGACGCCCCGTGATAGCTTTATCGGAATTTTAAAAATGTAAAGCTCCAAGTTTAATGTTTGATCAAGCGCTGAGAAAATAATTCTTCTTCTATTTTTTACTTGTATTTTCACGCTCTACTGAAAAATAATTTTGAAATGTCAAATAAAATTCAAACGCCGACAATATATTAAAAACAAATCTTCTGTTTGCAATTACTAAGATAGTTAGTTCTCAAATGTGTGGGAATGGCATGGACTGACCACGTGCTTTCTCTGTAGTGTCCATCAATCCCATCCATTTCATAACTTTCGATTTTCTTATCGCTAAAAGAATGCGACACTCTCTAAAAGTCCTCATACTTCAGGAACTTTAGAAGAAAAATGTGCAACATTTCGGAAAAATTCCAACCAAGCTGAAAATTCCTTAATCCCTTTCCACAATATGTCACAGTTTCATAAAGTTTAAGTGAGTGCAAGTTCCAAAAACGTTGATCACAAAGAGGACCATTTTTCAGTTTTGCTGCGGTTTGCAAAAAGTTTAAATGCGATCGAGCTAAAATTTTGTACAGATGTACAGCCTCTAACATCTGTACTAAATTTTAGCCCGATTGAATTTAAACTTTTGCAAACCGCAGCAAGAACTTCTGGACATTTTTTTCGATAGCCGCGCTGCAACTCTAAAAAATGAATATGTTTATACTAACGCAAAGACTATAGAAAATAATTGTTTAATTGTTGGTTACAATTTTCTCGCAAAACCTAACTCTGCCCGAGTAAAAACACTAATAGATTTTACGTAATCGGACATTGAAACTCCCGGAAACATTTTCTATGGATATTTTAGTACATTTCATGATCACTCAAACAAACAACAAAACAGCAGAAAACAGTAAAAAGGTTATTTCAAAACATTAAATCTACTGACATTTGCACACCTGCCTGCAGGTTGGATACATGAGTCGAAATATTATCAACTCCATCTAGATCTTGTAATCATTTACTGTATTCATGAAAATAAATTGTTCTTATTCTTAAAAAAATTTTATAGAATTGATAAGCAGTAAATCCAAATACTGCTAGATTTATCACTTTGTTATCGTAGGAATTTGGGGAAAAAGATGTAGCCTATGTGTTAATCCAGGGTCTCAGCTACCTCCATACCAAATTTTATCAAAATTGGTCTAGCCGTTTGAGCGGTAACAAACATCCATCCATACATTCTCACAAACTTTCGCGTTTATAATATTTATCACAAATTGCCTAATAAATAAAGAACTATAAGGTTATTAAGGTCTAAAATAAGTAATCGTGACGTATTGAAACTCAATTCTATATTTCCCACCTTGTTCCGTGGAAACGACTGATTTTGAACTTTCATAACCGTTTTTGTAGAGAATTTTGCATGCTTTCTTTTATTAGTACACCTCATAGAGGTAAGATCAACAGAAACGAAGATATTACGACAAACCGAAAAAGTATCATTTTTCTCACCATTTTTTAGCTGTCAAAAGTTCAACCCTGGACTCGTGAGACTTTTCAGAGGTTATTCAGGAAGCTAAAAGGTACATGAACGTACACACATTTTCAGCTTTGATGGAATTTTTTCGAAGTCAAATGCTAAAGTTCCTGTAGTATGTATGTATGTAGTATTAACCGTTTTTGCTTCATTCACAAAAACGTATTATTTGGCAAAAGCACATCTTTACTAAACGAAAAACTCTAAGTCAGCATTTAAGAACAATGTTCTAGTTACTTGTACTGAATTTGAAGTAAAAAGTTTCTTTATAGTGTAAGTTGCTTCTTTACAAGTGCATACTGAAGTCAATATGAACATACGGTGTGCAGCTGAGGGGCATCGCGGCCAATTCTAACCTGGAAATCCTCCAAAGATACCAATCCAAGATGTTGCGTATAATCACCGACGCTCCTTGGTATATTACAAACGACCAGCTACATCATGACTTGAACATTCATACAGTAAAACAAGAAATCAAAACTCGTCTAGAGGCCTATAGCAAGAGAGTTTTTAAGCACAAGAACCAGCTTGCTGCGAAGCTTATAAGTGAAAGAAACACATTCAAATCAAAAGACTTAAGGCGACTACAGCACCTAAATTACGATTTTATGATGCGTATGACGCACTGCATTGAATCGAAGAAAAAAAATACTACGGTAATATTCAGGACATAAACTAGATAAGTACTTTGCTGAAAACATGATTCCGCACTTTTGGTTCGATAGAAAGAGCTCACAAAGTCACCACTAATACCCAATATTGTGTATCTTTTAAGCTGTAAAAACTATAGTAAAATGCACACAGAAACTTGAATTTGCTATCAAAATGTTCGTGATTGAACACTCTCGATAAGTAGTTAACGCATTTTTCGATTGAAGCTGTCACCTTTCCATAAATCTCATTTTTCTAACTTTCGAACATGTTTTTATGCACGCACGTTTTCATAGTCCGTAAACTTCGTGTATCGACACTGTTCGCACTGCCGGCCCAGGCTTGTTGAGAGACGGAGATGGCACTATTCCTATGTGTGCTGCCTTTATCGGGTGCTGTAGTCGCCTTAAAAGAAAAGTACCACAGGATCTTCCATGAATCTAAAGGTTAGTGTTACTGGACACTTATTTTGTAAGCTTACCCTCATATTGGCAACATCCAGCTAAATGTCCTCAGACAGAATCCAAGACAGAAGGAGAGAAACAAAAAATCACAAAAAGTTTAGGAGTGGAGACAATATAAAACCTGTCACCTGATCGGAAATTCGGCTTAAGCCAGCTGATCCGAACACTTCCGCGGATAATCGGAACGCAGTGAGCACAACTGATCGAGATTGACGACTATCTGCTTGTGACGTAAGCAATTTGGTGACAGATGACGACACAGGGATGTCACTAACAGATAAAAAAGAAAGAAATTACAACAAGAGATACTGGGTGAAAAGAGGGTCTGTTTTGAATTTGCGAAAACGTCACGTCAAAAACAAAATCATCTCTTTTTCCGCTTTTTGTAGGAAAGCGATGCAATTTGCGTTTTTTTTTCGTTAATTTTTCATAAATTTCAAGCAAAACAAAATTCATTGATTAGAATCAAAAATTCATGCTTGTTTAAAATTTTTATCCCTCCATGTATCTCGAGCATGCTTTCATAATTTCTATGACAGACCTCTTTTGTATAAAAATGGCGCAATTTCCTCTAGACAGTGTTGATGTTTATTTCGAATTTGTTCGCGTGAAAAACCTTCCAACTACATAAAAATCACATCTATCCCTATTACGCGAAGGAAGGAAAACAAACAAACACATTTTCAAATTGATAAAATATTGATATCTAATAAATATTTATCCCTACTAAATGCGAAGTCTTTCACTCCTAAAATACTAAACCGATTTTGATGAAATTTGGTACAGACTATTCTCTCAGAACGAAGGTTGTCTAGAAAAAATCATGATCAGTAATCACAAGTCAACTTTTAGTGATAAGAAAGAGTCATTACAAAATACCCTAAATATTACTAAGCACTTTTTATCGATACAAAACTTTTCCAGAATGGACTGAAAATTCATCTTCGTTTGACTGGAAATGATAGATTACTTGTCTTGTTTTGGGAGTTTTTCATTAACATCGTCAAAGGCCTTTGTTGTCAACTATCTAGACCTTTTGCAGACTTTGAATGGCAGTCTGGAATCTACGACGTCTTATTTTCTTTGAGAGTCAGTGAGTCTGCGAAATAATTTCAAGATTCTAGAAAATCTGAAATTACTTTCGCTGTTTTGCTTAAACAGACATGCCCTTTTCAACGATTAAACAGACATTTATAAAACGTTGAGCATTATTATTCTTCTTATCGTGTAGGTATAGTCAAGTGTGTGGCGAACTTGGCTAACCCTAGTGTCAGAGTTTTCAAACCGCACAATGGCCTCTGACTTGGTTTTAACGACTGTCGTGAATCGACAACAGCCGGGATCGGCAGCTTAACGTGCCCTCCGAAGCACGGACACGCTCGTGATAAATTGCCACTTTGATCACCCATCAGGTTCCCTGCCTCTGTGTACGTTGCTTAACCTCACTGATCGGTTGAGATCACTGGGCTAGGAGCGCTTCTAAGTTGAGCATTGACCTCAACTAAGCAAAACCCTTTACTGACTCCTACAGTAAACCAGTAAAGAGTTGAATGTTGTCACAGTTATTATTTTCTGTCTTGTCCAGTTCAGCCAAACATTTATATAGGGTTTTCCCGTATTCATATCTACCTACCCTGCAAAGTTACAGCGTGATGAAACTCATTTCCACATACATACGTCATTCTGTGTCTTATGTACACACGGCAGCTCATCAGGCTATACATGTTGACTTGACGGTGCCTTTATCTCGCTCGCCGACTTTTATGAAAATGGATAACCTGACTTGCTGCTATGTGTACCTACGCATGCAAAGACGTACAGTGGAGCATCAGGTTACCAGGTTACCCCATCTCTGTGCCGCATGTGGTAGCCGAATGTGCGGCTTACTGTACATGTGCTCGTATTATCAAACTAATAACATACAATTTCCTGCATAAAATCTAAACCTCTCAAATACAACGTGTTAATAGCGGAGTGAGTCGGATATCCGGGTGACTCAAAAGTAAATAACATGGCCGCCATGCACCGGGTCGTGGGTTCTTAATTAAATATTTCCAAGGGCTGCAGGATGAATTAAACATAGGTGTTACGACCCGCGGCCCATCGAATCTGTCGGGCGCATTATAATTTTACTAGTGATGTTATTTGTTTGTCAACAACGTCGATAGATTACTCTACGATTTAAAATTTGGTTCGACCACGATATTTAGGGCCTTACCACAAAAAGGTCACTTTTAGACATTTTCTAAGTGGTGTTTTACTGTTTATAGGTGCTTATATCTCTTAAACGGCTAAACCAATTTCTGTCAAATATCCATTATAATTAATGACATAACCGCACCATCTCGGTTATGTCAGATATTAAATATAAAAAAGAGCATGGAAATCGGTCCATTCGTTTAGGAGCTCGATGCCACAGGCAGACACACAGATACACACGTCAAACTTATAACACCCGTCTTTTTTTGTTGGGGGTTTAAAAAGGATAATGTCTGAGGAGTATTTTTTTTTTCATTAATAATGAGTAATGTTACACAACGACTGTTACTCAAACATAAAAAAAAATCTACGTATTCTTACATAAAAGCATACATCAACCATCCCATTAGGTAGACAGAGATCACAGATCAATTCTATATTTAATCTTAATTTTGACGAATTTCCCTACTAGTATTATAAATGCGAAAGTTTGTGAGGATGTATAGATGTATGTATGGATGTTTGTAACTCTGTCACGCTCAAACGGCTGGACCAATTTTGATAAAATTTTGTATGGATGTAGCTGACACCCTGGATTAACACATAGGCTACATGATTTTCCCAAATTCTCACGGGAACGAAATCCCAGGCGAAAAGCTAAAAACTCATTATTTAAAGTCGCCAAACTACAATAGTGGTTTGTAATCTTATCGAACGGTGAACCGCTATAAGTAAGGTTATCGATTTGGCAGTGTGCCCAATATCCTGCAGGCTGCCTAAAGGACGGCCTTACTGCCTACGACCTATTTCCGAAAATAGCTTCTCCCTACCCTAACGACTGACGATAACTTCTATCAAAGTAAATTATTGATTCAGATTTTTTATCACAAAATTTACACTTGGCATGAAACGTGGGGGAAAATATAGGCATGCCACTTTATTTTTTATTCAATACTCGCTTTCCACCCGGGACTTGGTCCCCGTGAGAATTTCGTAAAATTATATAGCTTATGCTAAATCATTAAGCTGTCCATGCTTCAGCCCGTAACTAACGAATACCAGTGATTATGAAGTAATGAAGCGACAGTCGCCTTCGCCCGAAATAAACAATTAATTATTAATGAATCAGGGATAATGTACAGAGGCCAGCGCATCAGGTTACTCCATTTTTATTGCAAAACCGCTCTTATCACAACTGCGCGTGTGGTAACCTGAGTTGCGGCCGTCCGTACCTAGCATTGTAATGGTGAAATATTTTTTGGTATCGGTACAGTACTTTTTGAGTTTATTCGTTACAAACACACAAAAAAACAAACCTTTCCTCTTTATAATATTAATGTAGATGAAAAATTTTACAATGGTAGAGCACAGAATGTAAAAAGTAATTCATAAAAAACAGAAACGCACTGCAAACGAAATTAATATCGATACTTTGACAAACATCGACGAATTTCTTTTCCGATGGCTCAGCACTAATGATCTATCCCGGAAACAGACAGCACGAGACCCAAAAGACGGATTTTAATTACGGAAACTGCTCCGGGGCACGAATCCATTGCTTTTGTGACAGTTTACGTCCAGAAGCTAGTTTGAAAACTCGGAGACTTGCAAACTACGGAATATGTCCGGGATCCAGTTAAAAAAAAACTGATGGAAAAAAGTATATACTTCTAGCTGCCCTAGCATATGAGAATGAGACTTCTCTCTCCAGATAGTATAAACTTACGAATGAACACAAGGAAAATGGTCTATTTTATTTGAAGAAATAATTTTGGACTTGGAGAAGTTTTCATTTTTCTTGCGTTTTGATTTAGACATACGTCTTGTTAGCTGTCGATGTCGTAGACACATTACCACATAATGAATTACTTACTTTACTTACTATTCTATATTAGCAATTTAAGATCATGTTTCAACGTTAATTGAATGCAAAAGAAACGGAACCTTTGGTTCATATATTTAAGGTTAAATTTTACTTGGCAATCAACTGTCATGAGAGTAAAGTCGCTAGGAAGCAGGAATGAAACAATCTTAGAATGTATCAGCTGACAAATCTATCCAGGCGTAGTGTATAAGCCGCTAAGAGGAACACAAGAGGTTTGTTGTATCCTGGGCTAAATAAATCCTTACTAATATTATAAATACGAATGTAACTCTGTCTGTCCGTCTTTCACGCCTAAACCACTAAATCGATTTTGATAGAATTTGGTACAGAGATAGATTAGAGCCTGGGAAAGGACATAGGCTACATTTGATTCCATAGTTGGGCACGATATAAGCCGGCGGAGCCGCGGGCGGAAAGCTTGTAATAAATAAATCGTGTATTGACAAATTAGTATGCAATTTATGATGAACCCTGGCTCCCAAAATTGATGTATTTCTGTTTCTGACTTCCTACTTATATTTCATCTTATAACACTCTTTGTCAGGGAGTTAAAAATTGTATAAAATGGTTCTTTGATTCTTCGTGTTGCAGGAAAAATCACAAAGGGAATATTACGAATCCCAAAGGCGCGATATCCTGAATTCCTGACTTAATTCTTTGATTTTGCGCCCATTTGCGCCCCCGTGGGTCCAACTCATCCCCATTCGCCCCTAGGCACTTCCCGTGTTTACGGGTAAAACTCATTTCGAATCCTTTATCTGCTAAGCGGTTGACATGCAAACAATTCTATGGCAATTCCTGAGAGATTAAATGTTGCATTTTTTTACTTTATTTAATACTTTTTCTTCTCCATGGAACAGTCCAAAAACAGGTCTAGATCCTTATGACAATGTCTTTTGTGTTCCTAGTCGCTGTTGGCAAACGTCAAATTAAAATCCTAAAATAAGACGCGACTTTTAAAATTAATGTTATGAAATTGAACAACTTCCCCCAAGAATGTCTCTTAGAGAAATTTTCAAAGAAATAGATATTCTGACTTTTGCATCCCAATATATATGTGACAATCTTTTATATGTGAAGAAAAATGAACATTTGTTTAAGAAAAATAGCGATAGACAATATAAATACTAGGACCAAGCATAAACTGGATGTACTAGACAGTCGTCTCCACAAGGTCACGAACTCTTTTATGGGTCAATGTATACGTTTCTACAATAAGATTCCCATGTGTATTCAAAATTTACCTTTGGATAAATTTAAGACAGTAATTAAACAAAAACTTTGCAAAAAGGGCTATTACAAAATTTCTGATAACATAACTGACAAGCAGCCATGGGAATGAACTGCTCAGCTCTAGAGTTATTTCAGACTTAGTTAAAATTAGAAAATAAGAAAATTTGTAATGCGTTAAAAAAGAGCACCCTCAGAGTTTCTTGCCTGTTCTTCTCTGGGGCACCTTTGCGAATAGGCGTAGAGTCAGTAAATAGAACGAATGCGTATGTATGTATTTAAATCCTTTAATGTTTGTTTGAATGTATTTCATGTAATCTTGACTTGTTTTAAGTGGCATCCTGAATGTCCTATAAAATAAAGATTTTTTATATTCTATTCTATTCTATTCAAGGAACCTATTTATATGGAATTATCAAAACATTTTTTATTTTCCACACAAAGACAAATCAGCAACTCGAGCACAACGTGAAAACACCGCGGTTTAACATCAAAATAGTGTTCAAATATCAACGCCAGAGGACGAGCAAGCCTTGCACGTTGCCCTCGCTCAATAAAGTGAAGTTTTGTCGTCATCGGAGCGACGAGACGCGCGAACTGTCGCGGGCCGTATTAGCTATACAGCTGATTGCACATGTTTTTTGGAGAAGCGAAATATATTTTCCTCATTTCGACCTTGGGAAAGTTGTTCTGACACGTGGGCTGATTAAGTTAATATCCTCAATTTTCACAAACTAATTTATATTCATCCAATACAAATCCTCAAATTCTCTCCTTCTAACTTAGCTTACTATAGATAACCTGCTTAAGGAACTTCACAAGTCAAGCCATTCTCAGGTTAAACTCCGTTGATACAGTTTCACGTAGGAAACACAGTTATGTGACGGAGATAAGTTAGCGATAAATTGGGAACTTTCTAGATAGTTTGGGAACTGCTTTTGACTGTCTGAAGAGAGAATATAAATACAGCATAATATATGTACCGAGATTTCTGATGTTTTTGCACTTCTGTGTTGTAAAATTACTATAAAATTAAAAATGTTGTGTCATCCCCGACATATATCGCTATAACTCCTAAATTGCTGAATTAATTTTGATTAAATAGCCAACCTAGTTGTTTATTCTGTTTGATAAATCCGCATTAGTTTTTAATATCCCTTCATACTTGCCAGTTACTGATAAATTAACCTACAAACATCACTAACCATTTTTAAATTAGTTCTTCAGAATACCAATATCGTACATACACATAGATCTAAGTATCTAAATACTATTGATACTATCGTCAGGAGTGCGAAGCATTTAATTACAGACTTGTATTTGAGTTTCATTTGCACTCGACACACCTACACGCCACAGTAGATAAAAAAATAGCAGTATGGAATAGTACATTGTTACTTTAGGGGTGAAAGCAACTTATTTAAGTCCCGAGACGGGGTGTGGCGACTGAGCGTAGCGAGGGAGCTAATAGTTCGAGGGACTAAATAAGTCTTGCACCCGAGCTAAACACTGTGCTTTTTATTACAAATACAAAGAAAGTAAAAATAAAAACATGAATAAGAACTCATTGCTGCTATGCGAAAGTCACAAAACTCTAGAACTCGAAAAAACAAATGAAGCTCGGAATGCCACTTTCCCGCCTATTATGTTTTTTTTCTGTGGCTGGCCAGATATTCAGCCATTATTTTTCAGTTTCATCATTGATTTTTTTTTTTGCCAATGTCTATGTTATTTTAAAGAAATAGCTAAAAGTAAATTATTACGAAGTCATTAAAAAAGTATTCTTTAATGAATACTTAACTTTTGTTATTTCAATTTTACATCGCGCTGTAATAGAGTGGCTGTATAGGAAGTTGGAACATGATTTTTTAATACTTAATTTGACAGCTGTCAGTTGAAAGCGATTCTCCCTAGGCTTGAAAAGTATTATCCTCTTTGCTACGTGATACTGGTGTAATCGTGACTACGCGGAGAGCCATTAATAAAACATTGAATTGAAAAGTATTACTTTCAAGTCGCTCCGTGGGCAACTTTACACCTACTTTCAGAGTATGAGTAATGAAAACTTACTTTCAGAGTTTTCTCACGCCTGAATAACATAGCTTTGACATAATTAAAATTTGTTTTATCAATTTCTTTAGAAAGGGTACCAAGACAAGTGTGTGGCGAATTTGGCTAATCCTGGTGTCACAGTTTTCAAACCGAACAATGTCAATTAAAAGATTGTAGTCAATCGACAACAACCGGAACCGACACGTTAAAGTGCCCTCCGAAGCACGAAAACGCCCGTGATGAATTGCTACTTTGGTCACCCATCAGGTTCCTGGCCTTTGTGTACATTGTTTAACGTCACTGATCGGTTGAGATCAGCGAGCGCCCCTGGGCTACCAGCGCTTCATTGAATTGAACTGTATGATGCTCTTTAAGCGCATCCCTACCGGTGTTAAACTACTATATATCGTAACAGCGCAATGTTTTCATTGTACGATAGAACTGCTAAACGCGAAGTGTTTGTTCACTCGTAATTGAGATATATACTGAGCTGTAACACGAGAGCAATCTCAGTGTTTTGGAACTAGATATACGTAGTTTATGTTGGTAACAAATATTAACAGCAATAAGAGATAGATATGAAGACGAAGGCATTATAATTAAAGAGCTGCAGCTCTAGCACGATAACAACAAACTCGCGCTCGGCTCACGCTGAAACTTCACTTTGATTGCGCGAGGGTCCCGCGCAAAGGCTTGCTCGCCCTATGGCGTTGTCAATGTTGACATTTTGACATAAGACCGCGGTGTTGTCGCGGCGCTGTCACTATCGTACTCGGCCTGCTGTAATAATACGAACCTAAATACTTATAAGAAGAAAATATGTGACTATGTTTAGTTAACGCATCGAGTAAGTTTTATGCAAACTTTTATAAATTACTAGCTTTCCGCCCGGGACTTCGTTCCCGTGGGGATTTGGAAAAATTATATAGCCTATGTATTAATCCAAGGTGTCAGCTACCTCCATACCAAATTTTATCAAAATTGGTCCAGCCGTTTGAGCGTGAAAAAGTAACAAACATCCATACATCCAAACATCCTCACAAACTTTCGCATTTATAATATTAGTAGGAAGAAGATTACTTATCCATTACGTAGGCTTTAGGTTTAGAGGGGGAAAGGGAGTGGCCCTTGTTCAGTAGTGTAAAGCTGTGAAGGAACAGGCAAAACAAATAGAAAAGTAGATTTTATTAAAACAATAGACTTTTAATAAATCAATTCTCATAGATTTTATTAAAAAGTCTGGCCCCAAAGTTGACAAGATCTACAAGCAATAAAATGAATTAGGCAACAGGCCTTAAAAAAGATAAACAGTTAATTTGGGTGTCGTTTTATGTATTCGCGAGCTGTCGTTAATTTGGCGGGTGGAAATAAGCGCGCGCGCAGAGCCGTCGGACGGCCGCCATGATTGATGAGGGTGTGTGTACGGGAGGCCAGGAAACCAACGGGTTTTTTATTTCATTAAGAAGAAAAAACTAAGCCATGCTGCACCCCAGAAGCCACAGTGAGTTTGCTCGATAAAAAGCCATTAACTGCAACCCTTTCAGTCCTTTTGTCACCCTTAAGTACCAGCTTTTCGTCCGCGGCTTTATCCGCATGGTATTCGGTTATAACACGCTCCTGAAGGAACTCTTAAAGACTTTGGTATAACATTTCGCCCATGTCCATACATGATACCATATCCCTTAAAACTCCATCCAAATCGGTTGGGTATTTTAGGCGTGAAAACGTAACAGTTTTACAGAAAGTGTTAATTTCGCATTTATACTGAATAACATCCAGTAGGGTGGGGGCCTGGAGATCTGTCACACAGGTTAATTCCTAGTATGGACTCCAGTCCCTCACAAAGGTTTTTAAAATAATGTAATTTTTGTATGTCTAGCCAATGTAAATACCATGTAATTTACTTTTGTGAAGGAAAATAAAGAACTTTTTATTATTATTTAGTACGGATTTGTTGCCGGTGCTATATTTAACACAGGCCTTGCCCTGTCATTCCTGCAGCTCAAGAAACGCCGTCCAACATCATAAAAAGTGTCAAAATGATAACGCCAGAAGGCGAGCAAGCCTTTGCGCGGTGTCCTCGCTCAATCAAAGTGAAGTTTTACCGTCATTGTGCAACCTCGCTGCTCGCTCTTTTTCTGGCTCAAACGAAATTAATATCGATACTTTGACAAACATCGACGAATTTCTTTTCCGATGGCTCAGCACTAATGATCTATCCCGGAAACAGACAGCACGAGACCCAAAAGACGGATTTTAATTACGGAAACTGCTCCGGGGCACGAATCCATTGCTTTTGTGACAGTTTACGTCCAGAAGCTAGTTTGAAAACTCGGAGACTTGCAAACTACGGAATATGTCCGGGATCCAGTTAAAAAAAAACTGATGGAAAAAAGTATATACTTCTAGCTGCCCTAGCATATGAGAATGAGACTTCTCTCTCCAGATAGTATAAACTTACGAATGAACACAAGGAAAATGGTCTATTTTATTTGAAGAAATAATTTTGGACTTGGAGAAGATTTCATTTTTCTTGCGTTTTGATTTAGACATACGTCTTGTTAGCTGTCGATGTCGTAGACACATTACCACATAATGAATTACTTACTTTACTTACTATTCTATATTAACAATTTAAGATCATGTTTCAACGTTAATTTAATGCAAAAAAAAAGGAAACCTTTGGTTCATATATTTAAGGTTAAATTTTACTTGGCAATCAACTGTCATGAGAGTAAAGTCGCTAGGAAGCAGGAATGAAACAATCTTAGAATGTATCAGCTGACAAATCTATCCAGGCGTACTGTATAAGCCGCTAAGAGGAACACAAGAGGTTTGTTGTATCCTGGGCTAAATAAATCCTTACTAATATTATAAATACGAATGTAACTCTGTCTGTCCGTCTTTCACGCCTAAACCACTGAATCGATTTTGATAGAATTTGGTACAGAGATAGATTAGAGCCTGGGAAAGGACATAGGCTACATTTGATTCCATAGTTGGGCACGATATAAGCCGGCGGAGCCGCGGGCGGAAAGCTTGTAATAAATAAATCGTGTATTGACAAATTAGTATGCAATTTATGATGAACCCTGGCTCCCAAAATTGATGTATTTCTGTTTCTGACTTCCTACTTATATTTCATCTTATAACACTCTTTGTCAGGGAGTTAAAAATTGTATAAAATGGTTCTTTGATTCTTCGTGTTGCAGGAAAAATCACAAAGGGAATATTACGAATCCCAAAGGCGCGATATCCTGAATTCCTGACTTAATTCTTTGATTTTGCGCCCATTTGCGCCCCCGTGGGTCCAACTCATCCCCATTCGCCCCTAGGCACTTCCCGTGTTTACGGGTAAAACTCATTTCGAATCCTTTATCTGCTAAGCGGTTGACATGCAAACAATTCTATGGCAATTCCTGAGAGATTAAATGTTGCATTTTTTTACTTTATTTAATACTTTTTCTTCTCCATGGAACAGTACAAAAACAGGTCTAGATCCTTATGACAATGTCTTTTGTGTTCCTAGTCGCTGTTGGCAAACGTCAAATTAAAATCCTAAAATAAGACGCGACTTTTAAAATTAATGTTATGAAATTGAACAACTTCCCCCAAGAATGTCTCTTAGAGAAATTTTCAAAGAAATAGATATTCTGACTTTTGCATCCCAATATATATGTGACAATCTTTTATATGTGAAGAAAAATGAACATTTGTTTAAGAAAAATAGCGATAGACAATATAAATACTAGGACCAAGCATAAACTGGATGTACTAGACAGTCGTCTCCACAAGGTCACGAACTCTTTTATGGGTCAATGTATACGTTTCTACAATAAGATTCCCATGTGTATTCAAAATTTACCTTTGGATAAATTTAAGACAGTAATTAAACAAAAAATTTGCAAAAAGGGCTATTACAAAATTTCTGATAACATAACTGACAAGCAGCCATGGGAATGAACTGCTCAGCTCTAGAGTTATTTCAGACTTAGTTAAAATTAGAAAATAAGAAAATTTGTAATGCGTTTAAAAAGAGCACCCTCAGAGTTTCTTGCCTGTTCTTCTCTGGGGCACCTTTGCGAATAGGCGTAGAGTCAGTAAATAGAACGAATGCGTATGTATGTATTTAAATCCTTTAATGTTTGTTTGAATGTATTTCATGTAATCTTGACTTGTTTTAAGTGGCATCCTGAATGTCCTATAAAATAAAGATTTTTTATATTCTATTCTATTCTATTCAAGGAACCTATTTATATGGAATTATCAAAACATTTTTTATTTTCCACACAAAGACAAATCAGCAACTCGAGCACAACGTGAAAACACCGCGGTTAAACATCAAAATAGTGTTCAAATATCAACGCCAGAGGACGAGCAAGCCTTGCACGTTGCCCTCGCTCAATAAAGTGAAGTTTTGTCGTCATCGGAGCGACGAGACGCGCGAACTGTCGCGGGCCGTATTAGCTATACAGCTGATTGCACATGTTTTTTGGAGAAGCGAAATATATTTTCCTCATTTCGACCTTGGGAAATTTGTTCTGACACGTGGGCTGATTAAGTTAATATCCTCAATTTTCACAAACTAATTTATATTCATCCAATACAAATCCTCAAATTCTCTCCTTCTAACTTAGCTTACTATAGATAACCTGCTTAAGGAACTTCACAAGTCAAGCCATTCTCAGGTTAAACTCCGTTGATACAGTTTCACGTAGGAAACACAGTTATGTGACGGAGACAAGTTAGCGATAAATTGGGAACTTTCTAGATAGTTTGGGAACTGCTTTTGACTGTCTGAAGAGAGAATATAAATACAGCATAATATATGTACAGAGATTTCTGATGTTTTTGCACTTCTGTGTTGTAAAATTACTATAAAATTAAAAATGTTGTGTCATCCCCGACATATATCGCTATAACTCCTAAATTGCTGAATTAATTTTGATTAAATAGCCAACCTAGTTGTTTATTCTGTTTGATAAATCCGCATTAGTTTTTAATATCCCTTCATACTTGCCAGTTACTGATAAATTAACCTACAAACATCACTAACCATTTTTAAATTAGTTCTTCAGAATACCAATATCGTACATACACATACAAATCTAAGTATCTAAATACTATTGATACTATCGTCAGGAGTGCGACGCATTTAATTACAGACTTGTATTTGTGTTTCATTTGCACTCGACACACCTAGACGCCACAGTATATAAAACAAATAGCAGTATGTAATAGTACATTGTTAGTTTAGGGGTGAAAGCAACTTATTTAAGTCCCGAGACGGGGTTTGGCGACTGTGCGTAGCGAGGGAGCTAATAGTTCGAGGGACTAAATAAGTCTTTCACCCGAGCTAAACACTGTGCTTTTTATTACAAACACAAAGAAAGTACAAATAAAAACATGAATAAGAACTCATTGCTGCTATATATGCGAAAGTCACAAAACTCTACAATTCGAAAAAACAAATGAAGCTCGGAATGCCACTTTCCCGCCTATTATGTTTTTTTTCTGTGGCTGGCCAGATATTCAGCCATTATTTTTCAGTTTCATCATTGATTTTTTTTTATATTTTGCCAATATCTATGTTATTTTAAAGAAATAGTTAAAAGTAAATTATTACGAAGTCATTAAAAAAGTATTCTTTAATGAATACTTAACTTTTGTTATTTCAATTTTACATCGCGCTGTAATAGAGTGGCTGTATAGGAAGTTGGAACATGATTTTTTAATACTTAATTTGACAGCTGTCAGTTGAAAGCGATTCTCCCTAGGCTTGGAAAGTATTATCCTCTTTGCTACGTGATACTGGCGGAATCGTGACTACGCGGAGAGCCATTAATAAAACATTGAATTGAAAAGTATTACTTTCAAGTCGCTCCGTGGGCAACTTTACACCTACTTTCAGAGTATGAGTAATGAAAACTTACTTTCAGAGTTTTCTCACGCCTGAATAACATAGCTTTGACATAATTAAAATTTGTTTTATCAATTTCTTTAGAAAGGGTACCAAGACAAGTGTGTGGTGAATTTGGCTAATCCTGGTGTCACAGTTTTCAAACCGAACAATGTCAATTAAAAGATTGTAGTCAATCGACAACAACCGGAACCGACAAGTTTAAGTGCCCTCCGAAGCACGGAAACACCCGTGATGAATTGCTACTTTGGTCACCCATCAGGTTCCTGGCCTTTGTGTAAATTGTTTAACCTCACTGATCGGTTGAGATCAGCGAGCGCCCCTGGGCTACCAGAGCTTCATTGAATTGAATTGAATGATGCTCTTTAAGCGCATCCTACCGGTGTTAAACTACTATATATTGTAACCGCGCAATGTTTTCATTGTACGATAGAACTGCTAAACGCGAAGTGTTTGTTCACTCGTAATTGAGATATGTACTGAGCTGTAACACGAGAGCAATCTCAGTGTTTTGGAACCAGATATACGTAAGTAGTTTATGTTGGTAACAAATATTAACACCAATATGTGTTAGATATGAAGAAATGTGACTATTTTTAGTTAACGCATTGAGTAAGTCTAATGCAAACTTTTATAAATTACTATTTAAGAAAAGTCTGGCCCCAAAGTTGACAAGATCTACAAGCAATAAAATAGGCCTTAAAAAAGATAAACAGTTAATTTGGGTGTCGTTTTATGTATTCGCGAGCTGTCGTTAATTTGGCGGGTGGAATTAAGCGCGCGCGCAGAGCCGTCGGACGGCCGCCATGATTGATGAGGGTGTGTGTACGGGAGGCCAGGAAACCAACGGGTTTTTGATTTCATTAAGAAGAAAAAACTGAGCCTTGCAGCACCCCAGAAGCCACAGTGAGTGCGCCTGATATAAAGCCATTAACTGCAACCCTTTGAGACCTTTTGTCACCCTTAAGTACCAGCTTTTCGTCCGCGGCTTCATCCGCATGGTATTCGGTTATAACGCGCTCCTGAAGGAACTCTTAAAGACTTTGGTACAACATTTCGCCCATGTCCATACATGATGCCATATCCCTTAAAACTCCATCAAAATCGGTTGGGTATTTTAGGCGTAAGAACGTAACAGTTATACAGAAAGTGTTAATTTCGCATTTATACTGAATAACATCCAGTAGGGGGGGCCTGTCACACAGGTTAATTCCTAGTATGGACTCCAGTCCCTCACAAAGGTTTTTAAAATAATGTAATTTTTGTATGTCTAGCCAATTTAAATACCATGTAATTTACCTTTGTGAATAAAAATAAAGACTTTTTATTATTATTATTATATTATTATATAGTATTAGTACGGATTTGTTGCCGGTGCTATATTTAACACAGGCTTCGCCCTGTCGTTCCTGCAGCTCAAGAAACGCCGTCCAACATCATAAAAAGTGTCAAAATGATAACGCCAGAAGGCGAACAAGCCTTCGCGCGGTGTCCTCGCTCAATCACAGTGAAGTTTTACTGTCATTGTGCTACCTCGCTGCTCGCTCTTTTTCTGGCTCAAACGCTGAGCGAGCGATAAACGGAGCTGTTAAACTTTACTGCCAACGTTTGACGGAATGACGCGACGACACTCCATACAAGCCTCGCTTAATTCAATACTGGCTGCTTAAATTCCTTTAACACGAATTTATGTTTTACTACAGTGTTTTAAGAGTCGCGTAAGAGTTCGTTTAAAACGAGAATGCCAATTTAAGACTGTACTTTAGATTGTGAATCTTCCTAAGTTGGTTTAATTTTTCTTTTTTTTTGTGTAGGTAGCTGATGTCTTTCGCTTTCGAAAGGCGTGCGGTCCAACTCGCATCGAGCCAGACAGCGTGATGGATTATGGCCTAAATCCCCTTCATTTTCCGAAGGGATGTCTATGCCCCTCAGTGGGGATGTATAAGGGCTGGTTAAAAAAAATGTTAAAGACATTGTGTCTGTTTTCCTCATAGGTATACCACTCGAAGAAAAATGCTATTTCATCTTCTGGGGGAATAAATAGCTCACCTTCGCTTGCTAGAATGTATCTACCTCTTAGAAATATAAAACTAACTCTTATTTGATTCCGCAATGGGTCGATCCAATTTACCCACTGGTGTTTTTGAATTTTTGAAAATAAAATCCGCAAGCGACAAAGGATGTGTAAAATCCCAAAACTCTCTTTTGCCAAATAGAATCCTAAAACGAGGTTAACCCAGTTCCAGTTTTAAAACGTATTTTCGAACACAATTAAAGACCGGAAGCGGTGAAATTATTTTCAGACCGGAAACAGTTCTGGGTTACTCGACTTATAGAACGGGACCCAAGGAGAATGACTTCATTTCCGTGGGACTTACCTCCGCCATACCAACTACTGGTATGTACTTATTCGGCATATGTTCCTGAACACAAAAAGTGCAGTAGTCACTTTCTGAGGGTATGGAGGGGGTAGCTATGACGTATCAAAGATGGCGGCCAGGCCTATTTTATTTACGCTATATTTAGATAACTACTGGGCAGATTTACTTAAATAGGGTCTCAAATGAAAGATAATTTAATATACATTGTTTTATTCTAAAGATGCATTAGTTTAAACCTAGTAACAAAATAAATATTTTCAAAAAACTACATTTTGTAAAATTAAACTTTTTTTACGGTGTGAAAAGAACAGAAACGTTAGGATTACGGTAATTTAGCTTATTATAAAAAAATTGCTACACTTATCAGCATTCTAATGAACCTAAAAACGTTTAAATCGAGCTATAGACAACAGAACTGCAGTCGTCTAAGTTAGCGTGGGTAGCGCCGAACTGACTACGGTATTTAGATTTTGGTACGAATAATCTTAAAAATAACGTGACAAAACGGGAAAATGAAAAAGTATTACGAACAAGCATCATTCAAAATGAAAAAGTATTATGAACAAGCATCATTTTTTTTAACAGGCATCATTTTTTTTGTCAAAAAATTTTTCTTAATTTTTTTACGAACTATTTTTTAAAATTCTCGTAACAAAAATAACGCTTCGTATCATATCGAAATAAAACTCTTCATACTTGCACGTACTTGCGTTATATTTCAAAACAAAGGACTCAATGGTACTGGTCTGTACTGATGGACATGAGAGTGTAAACGTACGCACTCGAGACAGAGGCAGGTCGCTGACGTGCGAGAGTGTACAGCCACCGTTATATTTTTTACATCGGCAACACTGAGATTCATTCCGAGGAATCCCTGCACCGTGCTGCGCCGTGAACTTTGGCACTTGTCGCTTCATTCATTTGAAATCATTTGGTCAGGCCTATGACACTGTTAGTACCAATAACTGCGAAATGGCGCTGCTATCGCCTTTTAAAACTAAAAAAATAGTTGATGTTTGATATGGGTTCCTTTAAAAAAAGTTCTTTAGCTTCATAAGGAGCCCTCAATTTTGCTAGTTTAAAAACATGAATAAAGCTTTTTTTATTTGAATATTTGACCCATTTTAATAAATCATACATGAGTTGAAACAGACTCTTGAGTCTTGTTGCCTTTATGTTGTTGCTACGTAACAGCTACTAGGTTGGTGCCCTCTAAGTTTAATTTTTTGTCTGTTCTTGGAGGATGATTGCACTTTAAAAAGACATAGATAAAAATTCAAATGTAATCTAAATAAAAATGCAAAGCATCTCCTTTTCAGATAACTAGATTATGTAATATGAAATGCTATGGTTAAAGTTACATTACACGAATCAAATGTTTTTGACCCTGATTGATTTTTTAGATACATAGTTTCATTAAATAATAAATATACGTACCAGCCCTTCCAATCACCAAAGTCATTTCTGGGGTATCATCCTCATTTTGCTCTCGAAAATAATTATAAATAAACAAATAAATAAACGCTACACACTCAAAGGCCCGCACTAAGGTTTTCCCTTGTGTCGTGGGTCCCTTAAAACACACATAAAGAAAAATACAAACACCCATGACCCGAGAACAAACAAATAAATCTTTGACATGTTGCTGGGTAGTAATAACCAGGGAGCGGAATCTAATAGCAAAACAATTGAAATGTAATAAAGATGGGACATTGTTTTGTATCGACTTTTCCAAGCTATCGATACTTTAGTACTTTTACTCAACTTAGAATTTTTTTATTCTACTTTGAATTTCTAAGTTTTTGAACGATTTTTGTCGACTTTCTATAGGAATTATGATCCTAAAGAGTTTGTAAATGAAGTGGGCTCGTTTTATTATAATACTATGGTCACGGCAGCACAACTTCATCTGAATAATAAATAAATTTGTATAATAATGAATAATAATAATGAATAATATATATGTAAATTTGATGTTTGATTTTTTGAAACATTTACCATAGGATCGAAAAGCGTCGAAAAGCGCGTAATCCACACGGGCGAAGCTGCAAACGGAAAACAAGTGTTCATAAAGCACAACTCAGTACTGTAGTTTGCTACAGTGTGTGCTGAGTCAGCGCCAATTTGGTAGATACGGTACAGCCAGCGCAGCAATCTGTTTCTGTTTGTATGTATTGTGTTTATCAATATAGAGTTTATCTATCTATCTATCTATCTATCTAACTCCACTTAGTTATCGATAGTCTGTTTAGTCGATAAAAAGCAATGCCCCATCTCTATTACATTTCAATTGTTTTGCTATTAGATTCCGCTCCCTGGTAATAACTAACATTACTTAAATACTTAAAAGCAGTAGGTACAGTTTTAAAGTACAGTGTGTAATAAATATGCCTATTGGGTTTCTTCATGGGACAGACTGTCAGCCGACTCACCCTGCACTAGGAATAAATCTGTATTGAAGTGGTAAGACATCTAGTCAGTTCACGAGAGGCTAGGTTATGGTACTTATAGTTGAGTTATTGTACAACTGAATAGGTACTTCGCTAAAGGCTTAACCAATTTCCAGAACTAGTAAATAAAAGTGAATAGATATATTCTCAAATATAGACCCATATGTGTTGCCACAATTCCGTCAATATCATGTAGCGCAGAACACTTCACTTTATAATAAATGGCAATCAGCCATTTTGTGAAAAAAATGTGGATAAGAACTTTTTTGAGTGACACCCAGGTGACACCTTTAACACTCTCATGTTTTCAAAATGGTTCAATGATAATCAATGGAAAAGTAAAAAAATAAATAAAAATTTTCAATGACTATCAACGTCTGACCTTTTTGGCGGGAGCTGTCAGGCAACTTGAAAGACTACTATAATTATTGAATTGTTATCTTTTTTGGTGACCCCAGTGTCATTAGTTCATAACACGGTTACACATTACTCTCTCTGCTCTTTGTAGCTGACCCACGTGATAGAAAGTTTTGAATTTGAAAATTAAAATAATAGATATAGTGTGTCCAATTAAGAATAATACGTAACAGATTTTATGGGCTTACCTACTTTACTCAGTGGTTCACCCAGAGTAATTCCGTTTTCAGTGAAGAGACATGTGTAAGAAAAGCGAATTCTCTTGCCTTCTTCATCGAATTGCGTTTTGTCAAAATGTTTTTGACAAACGCATTGTTTCAACAATTGCTCTTCAGAGAGTTCAAGGAGTATAGGATTTGTTGGCGCGAGAAAAGACATCCACAAACTTCTTAGATAACTATTTCTCGGGAAACAAAAAAACCGTAGCGTTTCACCTGTTGCAGCGCAACCACCAACACAACACTTAAGCGTTTCCATGTTAAAGCAGGTTGCAAAAATAACCTAAGATGAAAAAATCGTCGACGGAGCAGGATTTGTGACAAGAATCTCAACTTCAAACTCAACATAAAATACACAAGCACTCAACTCGAGCTCGCAAGGGTTCATAGAATTACTCTTGAACGATAAAATTGTATATAAAAATCACTGTTCGCCGACCATCGGCTGAAACAAAAAATCTTCAGCCGATAACTTGTTGTGCCGACAGCTCAATTCGCCGAAAGGACGTTCTAAATATTTTTTTTTGCCGATGGCACGATTTGCAGATAAGCCGGTTCACTGAAAGCTCGACTGAGCGAATTAGCTATTTATCGATAGAAAGAATTGCAGAAAGCACTGTTCATATTTTCATTTACTAATACTTACTACGCCATTTGTTGGAACATAAGGTTTAGTTTTTTTAGAATAAAAAGAAGCTTATTTATTAATCTAGAGCAGCACATTCCATCAAAATCAGTCCGTTAGTTTTAGGCATAGAATAAATAAGGTGTAATTCACATTTGTTTGTTTAGATTTATTATAAAGTAGTCATAAAAAAACTTATATCATTTGCAAAACAAATGTATTTATTTTAGATATAAAATTGTTACCAAATGTTGTTGATAGTTTTGACACTCGAAAATTTTTTTTTTCACGTACTTACCTACAAAATAAATAACAAAATTTTATATGGAATCAAAACTAAATGGTAATAATACGGGTTACACATGGCAAAAGATGCTTATGACAATCATAAAATAAAATAAATATAAATGCATTTTAGTCATTTCCGCGACGAAAACTGATAATAAGTACTGCATTTATTTAGCACTTCAGTAAACGCCTGTGCGAACCATGAGAGCAATCATACATAATACCGTACTTGTACTTGCTCAGTGACAAGACGCCATCATGGAAGTTTGAGGTTATCTTGACATACAGCATGACGTCACAAGATGGCGAATTAAAGGCGATAGCAGCGCCATTTCGCAGCTATTAGTACTAACAGTGTCATAGGCCTGACCAAATGATTTCAAATGAATGAAGCGACAAGTGCCAAAGTTCACGGCGCAGCACGGTGCAGGGATTCCTCGGAATGAATCTCAGTGTTGCCGATGTAAAAAATATAACGGCGGCTGTAAACTCTCGCACGTCAGCGACCTGCCTCTGCCTCGAGTGCGTACGTTTACACTCTTATGTCCATCAGTACAGACCAGTACCATTGAGTCCTTTGTTTTGAAATATAACGCAAGAACGTGCAAGTATGAAGAGTTTTATTTCGATATGATACGAAACGTTATTTTTGTTACGAGAACTTTTGAAAATAGTTCGTAAATTTTTACGAACGAATTTTTTCGTTTTTTTTACGAATTTTTTTAATCATTATTTAATGAAGAAAATTTTTTGACAAAAAAAATGATGCCTGTTAAAAAAAAATATGCCTGTTCATAATACTTTTTCATTTTGCTGTGATTCTACTCGTTTTATCACGTTATTTTCAAGATTATTCGTACCAAAATCTAAGTACCGTAGTCAGTTCGGCGCTACCCACGCTCACTTAGACGACTGCAGTTCCGTTGTTTACAGCTCGATTTAAACGTTTTTAGATTCATTAGAATGCTGATAAGTGTAGCTATTTTTTATAATAAGCTAAATTACTGTAACCATAATGGTTTCTGTTCTTTTCACACAGTAAAAAAAAATTTAATTTTACAAAATGTCGTTTTTTGAAAATATTTATTTTGTTACTAGCTTTACACTAATGCATCTTTAGAATAAAACAATGTATATTAAATTATCTTTCATTTGAGACCCTATTTAAGTAAATCTGCCCAGTAGTTATCTAAATATAGCGTAAATAAAATAGGATACGCCGCCATCTTTGATACGTCATAGCTACCCCCTCCATACCCTCAGAAAGTGACTACCGCACTTTTTGAGTTCAGGAAAACATGCCAAATAAGTACATACCAGTACTTCGTATGGCGGAGGTGAGTCCCACGAAAATCGTTATTTGAAGACTTTCTTACGAATGGGTCCTGCTCTATTATGTTTATGTCAATGATCTTTTGTGAACATCGGTAAAAATACAATACAACATACTTTATTGCACACATTGGAAAATAAAAATAAGTTTGGGACAGAGCGCACAAATAGGCGGCCATACAGGGCTTTAGGTAAATCTCTTTCAACCTCTCGGGTGGTCAGTCAGTCCATGAAACTGAACAACTGTCCCCCAATAATACGTCAAAATACGAAAAAAAAATTTTGATCTCCCATACAAAATGTGCTAGCCGATTAATCATAATTAAGTAATTAATTAATTTGTATGGGAACTCAAATTTTTTTTTTCGTGTTTTGACCTATTATTGTGGGAAAGTTGTTCAGTTTCATGGACTGATTAACTACCTGAGATGTTGAAAGAGATTTACCTAAAGACCTGTATACGGCAACCTTATGGTATAAGAGTGATAAGGATTGAAATGCGGGATAGGGCGCATACATTTATTAAATAATAATCCTTTCCTTACTAATATAATATAGGCGAAAATTTGTATATCTGGATTTATGGATGTTTGTTACTCTTTCACGCTCAAACGGCTAGCTACACAAATTTTGGTATGGAGGTAGTTGACACTATGGATTAACACATAGGCTACATAATTTTCCCATATTCCTAAGGGAACGAAATCCTCGGCGGGAAGCTAGTTTGTAAATAAAATTCAAACGCCTCAACAGACAGTTTATTCTTGTTTCCTCCACCTAAGCTATGATTCCACCACTCTAGTGCCCCCCTGGGACACTCCTTAAGTGCCCCTTTCACGACGTTTCTTTAAATATCCACTGGCTTATAAATAGCCGTGTTTATCGCTGTTTGTTGAAATTTCTATTGTATTTCTATTTGAAGCGGATTTATTGCTATTCAAAATCTTCTTCTTATCGTGTAGGCGAGTGTCTGGCGAACTTGTCTAACCTTGATGTGAGAGTTTTCAAACCGCCAATTGCCTCTGGATTGGTTTTAACGACTGTAGTCAATCCGACACCAGGACCGACAGTTTAACGTGTCCTTCGACGCGGAAATGCTCGTGATAAATTGCCACTTTGGTCACCCATCAGGTTCCCTGCCTCTGTGTTGCTTAACCTCACTATTCAAAATAATTTGCTAACACACATTTACATCTAGAACATTAGAAAGGAATATTAATAAAACTATTTGTTATTGATGGGCGCACAAAATCCAATGAGAAACATTTAGATTATTTTACTATTATATTATATTAATATTATAGACTAGCATTCCGCTCGGGACTTCGTTCCCGTGGGAATCCGGAAAAATCATATAAGTGTCCATCCCGGATAATGTAGCATTCTAATGGTGAAAGAATTTTTCAAATCAGTCCAGTAGTTTCGGAGCCTATTCAATACTAACAAACAATCAAATTTTTCCTCTTTATAATATGTATAGAAGATTAGTAGATTATTTTCATTCAAACTAAATTATTTTCCAAGGCAAATAATGGGACAATCAAATGGAATATCAATGTAAGCAATCAATAAGAGACTCAATATAAAGTAATGTAGGGTTTAATTTCAACTGTAATGGTGTCCATGTAAATTACGCGCAATATCAGTTTACCGAAACCATTCTGGATTTAAGTGTTTCAGGCTCCATTAAGGCTTTAAATTATTGATAAAATAAACTCACGTAACATGTGAAAATGGTACTTCTTTTAAAAACCTTTTTATTGAATATATTTTTATCACTCCCGACATTTGATTGTTTATACTTTCAAAAGACTACTGAACTAATTTTGATAAAATATAGCTAAAAAAAACGCATCGAAATCGGTCCATTCGTTTGGCAGCTATACGATGCCAGTGACAGACACACAAATACACATGTCAAACTTGTAACACCCCTCTCTTTCTGTCGGGGTGAAAAATATCTTTGTATTCACCTCACCTCACCGTCTTAGGGATTGATTAGAAATATAAATTTCATAGGTCTTATAGTGCTTTTACATCTCCTCTGCATTAAAAATCTTAAAAGTTTCTAAATCCGTGGCCTTAGACTGTATATTTTCAGTCAGTTTACTCTATTATTTAAATTACTGTGAAGTAAGTACATTGTCTTTCCGACAGATCATTTCTTTTGACTCCTTTTCCTCCTAACAGACTAAGGAACGCATAGAATTTTCATATAATTTAATGCAAAATTAATAGCTACATCGCCGTAGGTACATAAAGTAACTTTTCATTGCAAAATCGCTCTTAACACAACTAAATAGAGTGCTAGAGAGTTCACTGTACTTTCTCTTAGGTAGCGACAAATCTCGTCTGAGCTGGTATTATGCAGAGCTGAGTGGTTCAATCTTATTTCAATTAACTTTTTCTGCTTCAATGTAGCGAAAGTATGGAGCTGATTTCATATTTACGATTTTCTCAGCTATTATTCCCAGAAAGTATATATACAGGGTGTAAGGGACATCTTAGTAAAAAAAAAAACCCTGAATTCCAGTGGGTGGACGGGTCATAACTGGTTCTGAACGATTTTCCTGTAGAATTTTTCTCAAGAAAATTTTCAACGTTTATTTTTATTTATTTTTCAAAGTTTGAACATTTCACGGGTTTGATATTTTCTACCTAAATATTAAATAATTTTTTGAATACATTTCCTTTTTATACAAAAAAGTAGCAACAGCAAGAACAAGCAATTTATATTGCAAATACTGTGGCCTGCGCGCGCGGCCCAGTACAATGCGAAGCGCCAAAGTAAATAACGAAATTCCTTAACGTATCTGAGGAAAAAATACTTGTTGCCAGTCATAGTTACGGGTAGATTCCACCATTTAAGTCAATGTAAAAAAAATGAGGCAGTTCACAAAGTACCGAGCGATTATAATCTTTCAGTCAAAGAGAATATAAGCGTTTTCTACTAAGTAAAATTACAATATCACGGGTTTGACAAAGTATGTGTAGTGTTACAGAAAATTTAAACTTTTTATTTTGAAAATAATTATTTCAATCGTTTTGCTTAAAACATGCGTACTTATTCTATCATTAACGTGCCTTTTTTTTAATATTCATTGAATGGAACATAGATATTTTAACTCAATCAACAAGTTTTTCAGTTAGGCCCCTATCGTTCTGAATTGCGAATATGCATGACAGCATCATAAAACACATCAGACAAAATTACCCGATAAAGGTGAGTGCATATGTTGGCTGTGTGCAGTTTCAACAGAGCAGTAATCCCGTCTGAGTGGGGCTTATTGCATCCGTGCACCGGCACTGTGATGCGATGCAATTACTTACTACTGACCTCGCTGTTACCTGTTTGTTTTATTTTTCATGCTTGTTTAATTCTTTATTAGGTTTTTGATGAAAGAATTCTCTTTATGTTACTGTGCTGGAGTGAGTGCTTAATCTGTTAAGAGGGCTTTTAATGAAAAAAAGAATTTTAGTTTAGTAAGAGCCGATATAAGTTTGACGTGTGTTTCTGTCATTGTATGTCTATGTATCAGTGTGACTGTCTGTAGCATCGTAGCTCCTAAACGAATGGACCGATTTCGATGCAGTTTTTTTTGTTTAAAATCTGACGTAACTGAGATGGTTCTTAGCCATATTTTATATGAATCGGTTCAGCCGTTTAAGAGTTACATGTGATCGAATGTCGGTTGTGTACAAAATTTTTAATTTTAGAGTTATTAATGATATAGATTATAGGTTTGCTCTTGACCAAGGGGCGAACCTATGGTAGAGGATGAAGCAAGCTCACTCAAAAATCACTCAAACTTTAAAGAAATTCGGGTTATATGAGCCCGGAAATACAGACACTGGCAGAGAATTCCATTCTTTAGCGGTGTATCAAAGATGATGAGAAGCACTCAGTACGGGTCCGAGAAATCTCGACAAGGCAAGGGTACCCGGCGGCGGTGCTTCTGGACGTCCGGTAGAAGAAAGGGGCTGGCGGAATGAGCTCGTGCAGCTCATGAGCACACTCCCCGAAGTACATCTAAGTTAAAAGTTATTGTTTTTATCACATTCAAGACCTCGGACTACCTCCGATCAAATAAATGCACTACTACATTTCATAGTATTGTCAATTTTATTTAGCAGATGTGCTCGCGCGCGGAATGCGCCGCGGTCCTATGTCAAAATGGCAACATTGACAACGCCAGAGGGCGAGCAATCAAAGTGAAGTTTCACCGCCAGCTGAGTGGCGTCGTAGTGACGAAAGAACATTGTTCTTATATATTGTATAATCACGTACCTAATAAGTCAGTATCTACTAACTCTACATTTGATTCGTTTCATTGTCTCGACCTGCTCCCGACTATACATGGCGACCCATGCCTTGTACGGATTGGCGTAGCGCGTGCAGAGTTCGTTCACCACACCAGTGCACAGTTTGCAGTTTTGTTGTTTTGCCGCGAGAGTTTGTCGCGCATCATGCTCGAGCTGCAGATTGTTTTCTAAGACCCAGTTGAAGACGTCCATTAAAGTTAATGCCACCTTAAATATCATATTGTCACTTTCTGCCTTGTTGACGGAAACAAGGACGGCATTACATTCAAAGAAGCTTTAACGTTACTATACGTTTCTTCACAGACCTATATCGAGATAGACGGTAAAAGTTTACCTACCTTGCGTGTAAAAAGTGTGATACACGGTCTCAGTTTTGTCCAACTTAAGTCAGTCCGCTTGAGACCTATGCCGTAAATGATTCGATTTTAACCGGATTTACATTATTATTTTACTTAATTAAGTGCCTTTGAATCGTTTCCGCGCGGTTTTGATTTTCCATCACTAAATCTCGCTCGTGACGTCATTTTAGGTACGAAAAATTCGACACGCTAGGTTCTCATACAGTTTGAAGCGCTCTTTTCGTCTATTTCGATATAGGTCTGTGCGTTTCTGCAACTTTCTTAATCTCTCTCGGCAAACAGTGTCTTTCTCGTTCTTGTCTTTTTAACTCACTTCAAAAAAGGAGGAGGTTTCTCAATTCGACCGTATATATATATTTTTTTAATGTACCTATGTCCACGGATAATTTCGTCGTTTATGAACCGATTTTGATTATTCTTTTTTTTTTGGAAAGGGAGTATCCCAAGGGTGGTCCCATGGTAAGGAAACCAGGACCTGATGGTGGAATCCTGAAGAAATTGAGGGAAACTCTCGAAAAAATTGTCTTTTTTGGGATTGAAGTCGGTGACTCTAACGTTTTTGACGTGGAATTAAGTAATCAATTTACTTATTAGAAATACGTTTGCCTAACTAAAATAAGAAAATAGAAGCACTATGTCAGTTAATGTATGGAAGGAGCTGATTATGTAATTTGCCACTTCATCTCTCTGCCATGCCTTGTTTATGACGTCATTAAATAATTATGACGTATGTGTGTCTCCGCTAATGCATACAGAGAGAGTGTCACGTAATGTCCTGAACATCATGCCATGTATCCCCAAAATCCCCCACCAATCCTTACTAATATTATAAATGCGAAAGTAACTCTGTCTGTCTGTCCGTCTTCCACGCCTAAACTACTGAACCGATTTTGCTGACATTTGGTACAGAGATAGATTAGAGCCTAGGAAAGGATATAGGCTACATTTTATCCCACAGTTGGGCGAAATTTAACCTATAGTACACGCGGGCGGAGCCGCGGGCGGAAATCTAGTCATTTAAACATCGTGTAAGGGACAAGTTAGCAAAAACTGAAACCTTGAATTCAGACCATCATTTTGAGTAATGTTCCAGCGGAATTTTTCTTGGAAAATGTTTAAATTTCTTTACTGTTTTTTTTTAAAATGTCATGTTTTAAAATTTAAAATTGTTTATTCTATTAAACTGCATTTTCAACTAAAAAACCATGATAACAGCGATAAAAAACAGCGTACAGTTCACCAATATTTACAATTATTCATTTCTGATTCCAAATTAATTTAACTTCCCACGTTAGGTCTCTTTTCATTTGAAAATTCGTTTCAGTAACTCAAGTCGATATAATTTCCTGATATGGTTTCAATTTAATTAGAGGAGAGACGGCAAAGTTTCTTTAGGAAAGGAAAATTTGATGGGAAGCCATAAAATATATAATTTCTTAGAATCTAACGAAAATTTTACGTAAGAGACTACTGAAAGCCAAGTGCGCTCTATGAAGGCTCTATGCCTAGAAGCTTTACTCAGTTTTTACCCATTTACTATGTTCAAGCTTTTCACCCGAGACTTAGATCCCGTGGGAATTCGGGAAAATTATCTAGCTTATGTTACTCAGACATACTGTACCATTCTAATGGTGAAAGAATGTTTGAATTAATATAGATTATAATTCCTCTTTATAATATTAATATAGATTACTAAAGATTAGTGTTGTCAGTTGTATTCGGCAAAACCTGAGTCTAAATAGGACAGTTTATTACTTTTAAGGCCTTTACTTTTTACAAAATTGTAAGTCGCAATTCATTTATATCTGCGTCAAATCCTTTAGTTTTCCGTAAGTCCTCATTCCGACTTTCTTTATAAACTGGCTACAGAGCTGCTATTTCTGAGTATCTTAAACCCTAGCCACTCAGATATAGCTTTTCTTCCTTCCTCATCGTGTAGGTATAATCAAGTATGTGGCGAACTTCAATAAACTTGGTGAAAGAGTTTTTGAAACCGCCAAATGGCCTCTGACTTTGTTCAATAAATGTAGTCGAGTGACTACAGCATGACCGATAGCTTAACGAGCCCTCCGAAGCACGGAAATGCTCATGACAAATTCCCACATTGTTCACCCCTTAGGTTTCCTGCCCCTGTGGCACTTAATCTCACTAATCAGTTTGATCAGCGAACACCACTGGGTTACAAGTGAAATAGCAGCCGCAAGAAACACCCTTAAGACGTCCAAAGAATTTCAGGCATTTTTTTCATGACAAGCTCCTGTTCCTCTTAACTTTACAAAGACAGAAAACAAAGAAGAAGGGTGTTGTTTTGTTCAGCAAACAGTCGGCGTGCCTTTAAATGGAAAACAACTATCAGCTACACCGTTAAGAAACAATAAATCGTTGTTTCACGGCCCACTTAACGAATGAACTGAAAAACTTATCTAACTCTTAGGGTAAGGTACTGATTGAAGCAAAAGAGTTAAAAGAAAAGAATTAATAAAGGTTTTATTTATTTATTTATTTATTTTGGCCATGTTGCAGACAACGCAACATTTAGTACGTCAATTACAAATATATAAAACCTTTAAAGTAACCATTTAGATCGGCTCAAACACGTCATAGATTAGCTACACAAGTTTACACGTTTGTCACTTTGGCTCTCTTTTAGGTAAGTAAATGAGCATAAATAAATCTAAAATCTATATATATAAAAGAAAGTCGTGTTTGTTACAACACTTATAACTCGAGAACGGCTGGACCGATTTCCATGGTTTTTGATTTGTTGTATTTCTCTCCGTCCCGAATAGCAGAATAACTATTAAAAACATTGGAAAATTGACGGGGAAATTCCCACGGGAACGAAGTCCCGGGCGAAAAGCTAGTTTAAAATAAAAGTGTGTCACCCCCGACATTAAGCGTTTGAACAAATATAGTTAAGAATTCGTAGATATACTATAAGAGTCAGTAATTGGATGTAAGGGTTACAGCAAAACCCGGGCGAAAGGCTGATAATCAATCACCATTTTATTCATTGTTTCAAATAATGACCCTCAGAACTCAAACGTGGCATTAAATGGTTTAAGCCCAAAATGATGCTTTACCTACCCATAAATTAGGCGTGAGGGTATATATGTACTGTTTTTGAAGTGAAAACTTCTTTGGCGGCGTTGTACACTTTGAAGTATGGGTAGAAAATGTTAAACTCGCGTCGGGACAGGTGACCCTGATCGAAAATTCATAAGACGGAGGAAGAGTGAAAACTTCTTTGTTGTGCACTTTTTGGGATGGGTAAAAAATTTTGCACTCGCGTCAGGACACGTGACCTGATTAAGTTTTCCCGGCACTTCTATTTTTGTAGCCGACCGTACCAAGGACCGCATATAAAGAGGCATATCGATGGGGTTAGTTCCCCTAATGTCCGCATAAATAATCGTGTCTAGATGTTATCATGTGAAAATACGACGCTGGCGCGGGAAATAGTTTCCTTTGAAGAAAGGGCTCCAGGAGGGGTCAAGGGGGGGGCTGAATTTTAATTAGGAAGAAGTCACATTCTAGTATAAAGAAAATATTTATCGATTTCAAAAAAAGGAGGAAGTTTTATATTCGACTGTATGTATGTATCTTTTTTTTTGAAAGATGTGGTCTCATAGTCACCAAGTCAGGATATGATGATGGAATTCCAGGGAAATCGAGGGCAACCCTCGAATTTAATAGGCTCTTAAAACTTTTCTCATGTACTTTCTATTATTTACACAAAAAAATTAAATAAACTTGACCAAAAAGAATTAAACTTTTTTTTTAAACACATTAACGTTAAGATGATGAAAAGCGCTCAGTGCGATTCTTATATGAAATACTGCAATGATCTAGATGTAAAACGAAAAAGGTACAAATATCATAGAATAGAATAGAAAATGTTTTATTCAGTAACATTACACGCTTACTGTTACTATTTCTTAAACATAGTTACATCCAATGTAATGTACTAAATGGGTTTGCCAACTCAGCATACTACCGTGGTGAACTCAGTCATCACGGCGCTTCTTCAGCTTCTTCTTCTTATCGTGTAGGTATAGTCAAGTGTGTGGCGAACTTGGCTAACTCTGGTGTCAGAGTTTTCAAACCGCACAATGGCCTCTAACTTGGTTTTAACGACTGTAGTCAATCGACAACAGCCGGGACCGACAGCTTAACGTTCCCTCCGAAGCACGGAAACGCTCGTGATAAATTGCCACCTTGGTCACCCATCAGGTTCCCTGCCTCTTTGTACGTTGCTTAACCTCACTGATCGGTTGAGATCAGCGAGCGCCACGGGGCTACGAGCGATTTTTAGCTGGTCCCGTATAATAAACCTAATCATATATAAGCACTGTTCAAAGTCACAGGATTGGCCTACTTTAGACACTAGCAATACTAGCATACACACAAGTGATAACTTATTACTAACCGACTTCAAAAAAGGAGGAGGTTCTATGTTCGACTGTAGGTATTTTGTATTTTCACCGTTTTCTCCGCCAATTATGGACCGATTTTCAAAATTCTTTTATTTTCGAAAGAGACACTAGAGGTTGTCCCATATACATTTTATCGAAAATGATTCAGCGCTTTAAAAAAAATCAACAACATAAACAAAAAATACTACAAACCAGAACATCATCTGAATAAATGAGTGACATTTTCGTTTGTGGTTATCTGCTAATAGGCATTGTAGTCTGCAAAAAATACTAGTTATCTACTTTGTGCGAACTGTTGTTGGGATTGAAGTCGGTGACTCGTACGTTTTTTTACGTGGTAAATTATGAATTAATAAAGTTTAAATTTCTTGGAAAATAAAAACAATAAACCCAGATTTTACTAAGAATAGTCTCGGTATAGTTAAGTAATACGAAATTAATATTATAAAAATATAATCATAACTTCTAGGTACATCTTATCTTGATAACTTCTAGGTAGGTAATATTTCTAGGTAATAATAACTTCTAAGTACATCTTACTTAAAAGTTATTATTCTTAATTCTCGAAAACGTTATCATTTTCTCCTCAGTAAAAGGAATTCGTGGGTAAAAAAATTCTAACAAAAGAAAATGCCGAATTGCACCCGCCTGCCGCCGCTCGCACAGGGAAAGCAAAACAAACATGAATAATAAGAAAAATAATAATGCCATAAACGTTCATATTTTACTCTGTCCTTGTTACTGCTGTACAGAGTAACCGTTGATAACAGAGATTTCCGGGGAAAACGGCAAAAAAGAACTCGAAAAGCCAAAAAAGACCTTAAAAGGAAAGCTGCTATTTTTTAGTTTCGGCGAAAAACGCAAACACCACAGGCTTAAAAATAAAACAGTGTTCGCAAAAGCATTCGTGGAAAATGAAAAGCGTAGATAATGCAAATAAAATCACATTATTGGGTGGCTTATTGCGTAATTTCCTTTTTATTGGTTTCCAGAATGTGTTTATGGAAACTAGGTTCGTGTTATCGATGTATGCGAGAATAGAGCCTTTTTTGGCTAGGAATGGATTGTCGAAATCTAGTTTTCTATTGTTGGACATTTTTTCTGATTGGGCGTTTCTATTGTTGAATTATTTTTTCTCTCGGAAATTTTTAGACTATGATCGAGTAAAAGATCTAGATTAATATTTTGATTCCTAGATTATTCTAATATATGAGTTCTTTGAATTCATTTTTGCTTGTTGTCCTGTAAGTACCTATCACACTTCCAGCCATCGACTCATATAGGATGGCTTTAAATAGCTTAGGGTAAGTTAGTCGATTATCCTTTGCATGGGAATTCAACAATTTTTTTACAATTTCAAATGGATTCCTTGGGGAAAGTCTTTCAGTTTCATGGGTAAATTCGCTAACTAATTTAAAGTTACCCCATATATTACAACTTTAAGTGGCAGTGGGCAGGGCGGACATTGCTCGTAGGACTGATGGTCGTTGGGGCAGAAAGGTCCTCCAGTAGCGACCACGTACCGGAAGGCGCAGTGTAGGAAGGCCTCCCCTCAAGGTGGACTAACTATCTGGTAAAGATTGCGGGAAGTCGCCGGCGCAGGACCAATCGAGGTAGAAATCATTGGGGAGGCCTATATCCAGCAGCGGACGTCTTGCAGCTGATATGATGATGATGATATATTACAAAACTTACAGATTTGTAAAAAAGTCTCTGCATCAGACCCTATCCTGCCTTAACACTATGATATACGGGGTGGTCGGGCACTGCAAATGAGCTCTGATGAATGCGCGACATTTGTCTGGACCCCGTTTGTTAACCCCTCTAACAAGCATTTCACCAGCAATCTAATGTGAAATTGGTCATTTAGAATTATACAGATGAGTTTAGCCATTTTCTTTAAAAAAGATTTAAAATTTGGGCAGAGGTTTTGTAGTTTTTTTTTGGAATATAATTTTAGGTCCTAAGCTTATGGACATCCTTTCGAGTCAACAGAAATAACGAACTCATTTGGCCCAATAGTTCGACCCATTCACAGCACTGTCAAACATCCTTTGATACACCATTCATCTTGAAGCCAGATAACTTTGTATTTTTTTTCTTTGCTCGACTTTTTTTACTTTCGAAGGCATGAAAAAATTTCTAACTCGTACGGTTGATTGTATCTACCCAAATTTCTATTTCGCTGGTAGTCAAAAGATGAATCGTTTCAATAACTCAAAAATTTAAAAAAAAATACCACCCTCGACTTTCAATTGCTTATAACTTTCGGCTGCATCAATTGTCATCAGAATCATCTCGATTACTGCACCTTTCAAACAAAACAAAAACCGCATTCGTTTAGGAGCTGCAATGCCAGATACAGATATACAGATACACATATACACAGACATACGTCAAGCTAACAAACACCCTTCTTTTTTGTCAGGGGTTAAGCAAGTCTACACAACAGTGATGAACAAATTAAGCAACAAAATAAGCCGTCAAAACACGCTCACGCATTTGAATCGTATAATAATTCAAAGTAAACAATATACGAGAAACAAACGTGGTCCGAAGTTCTTACCCGCAGAACAGCTGCAAAAGTTTTCAGCAAGTTTCCCAGTGATAAGCTGGCTAGTTAGCGAGACACGATGCACGTTGCACATGCACCAGCTGCAAGGAACATGCAAGCAATTTTACACGGCAAAACATAATCATCTCAAAAGATAAATTCTAACATAAACCTTGTTTTAGAAGATACAATCTTAGGAAGGCTTCTACACTGTAGTTTTAACGCTCGCACAATTTTTTATCTTAAGAAGATTTGAAGTAAATGGGTTGACCGAAAGTTTAAATCGAAGACAGAAGGCCGGGGCAAACATTTGTGTAAAATACAGATGTTTGGTTTTAGGTCTAGGTGTTTGTTTTTATCCTTTGTTTCTTTATTTCTTGAGACAGGTTTCATGTAAAATCTATTTAGTTCACTTTATTGTTTGATTCATTCATCAATTTAATTAGTTAATTCTATTTAAAATGTCATCTCAGGTTATGATTTCGTTCAAATAGCGGTAGGTAACAATTCTTTAAGCTGATTATTTATAATCGAGTCGTATAGATATGTGGCACGAAGGTTCTTTTTAAAACGTAGGCAAGGTATAAGGAAGGGTTTTACAATATTCCTACGGGAAAGGAGTCCTAGGCATTCTCTAGTATAGAAATAAGTTGGTGCGAGTGAAAAACCGGGTAAGTGTGAAATCAGTTTTAACACCTTTTTGTTTTAAAGATATATTTCTGGAATGCTTTTGAAATTGTGTAAGGTGTGGCGAGCGAGGTGGGAATTTGTTCTGGTATTTTGTATTTCACTCGCGTCTCGCTCACGCTGAGTTATTTTAAATATAAATTTCTTGTATTTTTCCTTATTTGTTTTACAGTCGTAATAGCATGGTTGTGTTGTGGCAAGTTCGATTAACGTTTTTATTTGTATTTTGATATCATAATTATTTTGTTATTCTTAATTTTGATTTTGGCAGAACATCAGATTTCTACTCCTTTTCGTCATTAGCTCATAATACGTCCCCACCGAGGGGCTGTAACGACCCCCCCCCCCCCCCGCCCCTGATAGATTAAATAAATCCCTTACACATCCTACCTATCTTTAAACTAACTGAACCTTAAACTCTAATCTTAAGAAGTGACTAAAAATTTCATTTGATCTAGATTTGGCCAAGTGATCATTCTAGTGTTAGAGGACCTACGTTGTGATTTATGTGTAACCCTGGGTTCTTTAAGAGTTAGTGAGAATGGTATTGATATTAAACTTAAGTACAAAGATAAGGAACATTCAACCAGATATCGACAGATTAAAAAGTAAGTATTTTTAAACATGAAAAATAGGTAAATTAAATCTCAATAATTATGTATTGCGGCTTAGGTCAGCGCTCCACCTCCGCGCCAGGGCTTTGCCCTCTAACTTCTGTCAGAACTGTGTGCCTCGACCAAAGACTGGACAGCACCCCACCGCTGTACTCCTTTTATGGGGGGGAAGAGTATTTAACTATTTTCAATAACAATCAGATAGTTTAGTATTCTACAGCAAAAGATGAGAGGAAGTCAAGTTGCATTGACTCAGTAAATTTACACTGTCTTTGTCAGTAAATCGAGCCGAGTCAGACTGGTGACTACAGGAATCCTAAGCATATATACTTATATGTATACATACCCATAAAAGGAGATGCTAATCTTATAATTTACTTTATTTTGAGTCAATGACTTTCTTATCAAAGCAAGCAATTTTACAAAACCAAATGTGATTTATCGTGATTTATCGGCAAAATTCAAAATTGATAATAACGTTTCTATTATGTTTGCGGAACTTTTTGCGATAGCTGAGGCGCTCTCCTATGTTAAAAGTATTGAATATGACAAATTTGTGATCTTGTCAGATTCTAGAAGTGCGCTACAGCATGTGGCTCGATGTTCCTCGAGTGTTCGAGGTCTACCAGTAGCCTACACCATTTTAAAATCACTAAGGGAATTGTCATCCCAAAACAAAGTGGGTTCCCGCTCATGTGGGTGTCTCGGGTAACGAGAAGGCAGATCGGATGGCTAAAGAGGCCGTAACAGACGGAATTACACAACAGTCTTCACCATTCTTTACAGATCTAATACCTTTTCTAAAAAATAATATTCAAAAATCGTACATAGAATATTTTGATAAAAGGTCCATTAGCAAAGGAATTTGGTATAAAACCATACAATCTGATCCTTTTCGTTACCCGTGGTTTGACACATGCTATTTGGACAGAGATGAATTGGTAGTTGCGTTCAGGCTTCGTTCTGGACATATCCCTCTGAATAAGTTTGCATTCCTGATGCGTAAGACGACCTCACCCAATTGTTCTGAATGTGAAAAAGTTGAAGACGTGTATCATATTCTGATGGAGTGTGTCCGGAACGAAGCCTTTAGAAGACAAATTTATAATAATATTATATTATCTGAAGTTGGAGGTTGTAACAGTGCCCTGGCTAATCCGTGTTCGGATGACGCCAGGACACTATATAAACTTGTAAGATTAGGTTTGAAAAATAGAATATAACTTTATAATTGTGAAGAATTAACGAGGACGTCATGGTCGCTTCTTGTCTGTGTACCAAGTTCTCAATAAAAAAAAAACAAAAAAAAAAAAAAAAAACCAAATGAAATAAATATATTTATTACAATATCTTAGAAAAATGTTCCTAAGGTTAATCAGAATAATAAAATTAGTAGAAATTAGATCTTTCTTCACAGTGATCTGTATTATGTATGTTTATTATAACTTGGTGAATAGTTCTCATTATTAATAGTAGTAGGCAAGATAGAATTTTCTTCAAAAGTATTCTATCTTTAATTATACACATGGTTCGAAGAGATGGAATTTTCTCCAAAAGTTTCCCATCTTTAATTTATATTCATAAATAGTAAAGCCAGATCTTTCTTCAAAAGTAATCTTAGCTGTTTCTCAAAATACTTTAGTAAATCTTCGGTTATACTTTTCACCAAGAAGTTTAGTCACATACATTATTCAGATTCAAGGATTTATATACCTTCCTATGCAAATAGAATGCAATTTAGTCTTCCTTACATGGTCATATCATAAAATTAATATTGCTAGAATTATATAGTCTCAATTTGGCAATGATGGTTCACACATTATATACCAACTCGACGAAATGGAGTCTCCTCATTTCCACAGAGAACATCCATTATCTAAAGAGTGGAGCCTCCATGATCCCTCGAAGGACATCCACCCAAGAAGTTCTTGACTTATTCAAGTCAAGGCCCTACGTGAGCACGTAGCTCAGGTATACAATAAATGAAACAAGCACATGCCGTAGACTCAGATCTAAGTTAAGTAAATGATAGATAAGGAAGTTAATACTGCAATCTATCTCACAATGCTGATATCTCTTATTAAGACATTTTCATAGAAAATAAATCCAAATTAATTATATTTTATTTCAGAAAAGTTCCTAGACTGATTTCTCTTAAATTTAGTAAATACCTAAGAATATCCTATTTACCTTTATGTACTTGATTTTACCTGCCTAGTTTCTGCCTAAATAAGATTCCTAGTCTATCTTCTTGTGAAATAAACAAGCTAGAAGTATTTTTACTTTAAACCTGTGCGTGTGGTGAGTTATGTAGTTTTCCACGGTGCAATGGGAAACTCCTGACTAAACTGTAGAAGTTTGAGGCAGCTTTCCTCGAGTACCTAATCCCTAAAGCTGAGTGTATGTGCATTCACACGGCCGCAAAGAACTTTGGTTTGTGTGAAATGCGGGCATGTATAAAATGCGGATAAATAAGTAAGATATATAGGAGACCAGAAACAGTAGTGATTTACACGCAATACTCAGTGCCAAAGGCCTGGATCTTCTTCGACAGTTCCCCGAGATCACTGTGCAAACCAAGACTGCACTGGGAGACTATCGATCGAATTACAATATAGAATTATAAATCAATCCCTTGCTCGTCTCATAACAAGGTCCCGCCATAAGGCGTTGTATTGAATTTATAGACATTTGACACCGTTAGGCGCCTATAAATCCAACCACGACAAACGTCGCGTCAACTAATCTTTCCTCCTCATCAGAAACATTGAGTTTTACTAACACAATCAAACTCAATTTAGTTGGGATAAGGATAGTATTACTTCCTTTGTTATCCCATACAATAAATAGTTAGATTTTACTTTGGTTAATATAAGCAACTTTTATAATCAAAGAAAACAAGATATTTCACAAAATTAAACAATAAAATTAATAAATTAAGAAAATTCAACCCATTCCCCAAAATCCGAGGAGAAAAGATAGCGTCGATCCTTTTCTTTTTCCTCCCTAAGCCGTCCATACAGCCAAAAAGCGCGCCATTCGTCTATTTGGTATACAATCTACATGGTATTTCACCTTTCAATATCATTCTATTACTCTACTGTAAATCGTGACTTCAATAGAATCTTTTTAGTTTTGCATCTCTTTTCTCAGCTGTTCCCCATACATTCCACCTTCTGCCTCAATACATCAATATGAACTATAATTCAACGTAATACGGTCCTATTTAGCATCCTTACTCTGTTACAGGCAGCACCAATGAGATTTTATGAGATTTCATTTTTTATAATGAAGGTTATTATTGTTTTAGATTTACTAACGAATAATTTAATCTTAACTGATTGTAATGAAATGCTTATTTAATTATTTTCCTTTCATTAAGGTTTAAGTTTCATATGTTTGAGAACTGACGAACAGATGATGTTCTGTTCCGTTACAGGGCACGGGCCTCCCTTCGAAACACGAAGGGGTATTAGGCCATAGTCCATCACGCTGGCCTAGTGCAGGTTAGTAGACCGCTCGTCTTTCTAAAATGAATTTTCTTGGACAGGCGGGTTTCATCACGATGTTTTCCTTCACCGCTAAGCAAGTGATAATTAGAAATCCGTACATAAATCATAAAATAATTTAGTGGTACAGGCCCGCACCAGGATTTGAATCCGCGACCTTCCGATCACAAGTCTGGCTCATTACCAACTGAACTATCACTGCTACTCCTTTACGGTCAGTATTTTTTTCTTCTGGCTGTTTCGGTTGTTTTATAAATGGATTCTACACTTCTATAGTTGTCGTACAACTCGCGCTTCATACAGATTTAGATGACCCTTTAAATGTTGGATTTGTTATTTTTATAGGATTTCTACTTTTTAGAAGACATGTCGAATATGTTTACCCCATTATAACCTATACTCTTAAATTTCTTTTGTCTACTATTTATACAAGGCGCTGTTGAGAAGTCATTACTAATTCGTACAAACCCAAATCTATGTAGGAAGTCGATCTTTCTTCCTAAATCCATCACCTCTACACGAGACAATATTATATCATCAGTTTCACAGTACATACAAACCGCTCAAAACGACAGCTCACTTATCTGTAGACAACAAAACATCTTTGTTGCAATAATTGCTCGCAATCAGGACGCTCATTACCATATCCAGCTCACCCACTCGCGCGTATTACATTCCCTTAATGAGTAAGGGAGAGAAGAAAGAGGAATGGAACAAAACATCAGTGATTCATTACTGAGCTGCGTGTCTAATCACCAGTCAGCCACAGACTTGTCTGGATAATAGAATTTACAAAGATGGTAGAAAGATTTGATGTGGCATATGTTTCTTAAAAACTGCATCAGGATCTAGGATAGATAATCGTGATATCTGATAAAATAACTAAATGAACGTACCAAGTGCCACCGCTAGACAACAGTGATTTTAATTGGGTCAATAAATAAGCGTGTGTTACTAGCAAAGTATAAATTATACACACCATCGTGAAACCTTGCTCGATGAATCAATACATGACACAAGCAAACATATTTTTTTAAGTTTTTAGTTTGGGTCTCACGTACCTACATGGAACGTATTCTTATTGTTACTTTTATAAGCACTTAATTTATTAAAACTATTTCATCTTACTTAATCAGCCCATATACATCCCCACTGCTGGGGCACGGGCCTCCCTCAATAACATGAGGGGTAAATGCCATACTCACCACGCTTGGCAGACGGGTTGGCGAGGGTTTTCATATAATTGCAGAGTTTTCTTTCTCTGTGTGCAGATGATCTTGCTTGATGACCTTAGTCGCCTTGTACGACACCTCGGTAAGAAAGAGGGTGGTCCTATTCTACTCTGCCGGGGACTCACACGGCTATTTCATCTGTTCCGACCTATTTCAAATTTGTAATTTCAGATGATAACTTTAATTGGTTTACCGCATTTTAAGATCAAACTGTAATTTAGTTAAGAATAAACTGTTGTTATCCAAATAAAATAAAATAAAAATAAAAAATAAAATAAAATAAAATAAAAAGTCAAAAATAGTCATCAGATCCTGATTTGGTGACAACGGGATCACCTCTGGAGTGTCTGGAGTATGTTCTTTCGAACAAAAAAGAAGTTTGAAAATCGGCCCACAAATGGCGGAGAAATCGGTGAACATAAATAATAAAAAACATACAGTCAACAAAAAAAGTCGGTTATAGATAATATGACTGACATAATATGACTCAAAAAAAAATTCAAAAGTTACATACCTACATTATAAGGTACTTCAAAAACAATACTCATACTCAAAGAAAATGACTGCCGTCTCTTACTCTGAAACCCAAACGATAAATCAAGTCCTCGCTTTACCAGCTCATTTCGGAAAACAATAGGAGCATTCAGAGTGCGGTAGACAAAACCCAAATTGAAATATCAGCGAACACAATACAATCCACGATTTTGAGATTTACTCTTGATCCGCTCAAGTGCGCCCGCAGTGAAAGGGTTAAAACGATCATTTAAATATGGCCCACGGAAATGTACAGCGGCTCAGACTAATGCGAATAAGAGGTTTATGTTTGAAAGGGAAGCGCTAAGCAATAACTAAGTGGGCTGTGAAAAGGTAGGAAAGTTTGTTGTTTTAGTAACAGTTTTTCTATGGCTCATTTTCATCTTAGGAGGACACATCTAAGTCATCCGTACTAGATTGAACATCTCGCTTGTTTATTAAAGACTAGCTTTTCGGGAAAATCATGTACCCTATGTTCATCATGCATAATATAGGATTCTAATGTTGCAAGAATTTTTCAAATCGGTCCAGTAGTTTCGGAGCCTATTCAATGCAAACAAACAATCAAATCTTTCCTCTTTATGATATTAGCATAGAAGAATAGATAAAGAAAAGGACGGAAACAAATTTGTATGAGACAGAGGTCATATAGTCGATTCTTAAGTAGTTTTAACTTCAAAATTTATGGGTTTAGAAATAAAATAAAATATTAGTATGGTTATAGGTTGTCCCACTTTCTGGCTTCCAGTATGCCTTGGCAGAGTTGGAAGCTGGTACATTTATATTAATGGTTTTTTTTTCATTCGTGAAGGTAATATTTTTTTTATCTTCTTTTTAAAACCCCATCAACAATTCTTGTTTTCTATAGCTCATATTTTCTTCCATCACTTTGAAACTATAATAAGTGTTATCAACAATCAATCAAATTGATATTTAATATTCTGATGACTACAAACATTTAGGCTTGTTAATTGATCGTTTAACTGTCGAGGCGTACCTTTGTCATGTACCTTATAATTATAAATAATAAGATCTATAGTTTTTTATTAACTGTTAATAGACCGCTGAGACAACGAATAATGTTACAAAGCATTGGATTTTTGCAATTAAAGTAAGACAGCTAATCGAATATAAAAAGTTTTAATTAGATATGCTACTTAATGTATTACTAGCTTTCCTCCCACGGCTCCGCCCGCGTGGACCACAGGCTATATCGTGCCCAACTGTGGGATTAAATGTACCCTATGTACCAAATTTCATCAAAATCGGTTCAGTAGTTTAGGCGTGAAAGACGGACAGACAGACAGAGTTACTTTCGCATTTATACATAATATTAAGTAAGGAAAGTACGGATTTATACAAACAGTTTATCATTATGTAGTGTAAGTCTAGTCTCTGTTATCACTGTTATAAGAAGGTATGCACAATTTACTCAATATCTATGGGTGCATTTAATTGAAAGATGAAACTCATACACTCATTTAATGGCGTCATACGGTTTATTTTTTTTATTATAAGATTCCATCGTCGACCTCATCTTGACCATAAGGTCAAAGATGAGGTCGACGATGGAGCGAGTTAACCCATAAAATGCCTATAAAGGCACTGGTACTCCCACGCACCGACGGAACACAGCAAGCTAACTTAAAGTACAATAAGATAACTTAAAAATTCACAGATTTCGTGCCACCTACTTACAGTAACTGTTTATTAATCTGTGCTCACACGACTATCGACCACATTGGAAATGAATCTACGGAATTTAATTCGAAAAATAATTCGAAAAATGTCGTTCTGACTTTTTGACTTTTTTCAAAAAGGTTAAGCTACAGGGCAAACCCTTAACCCCATCGTCTTTTTTTTAGGCTCAAATTTTCTCGAATAATTCACCTTATAACTCTCGTAAATACGCGTTTTTTGAGTCTTTTTCAATATCATATCTTCGCAACTCTCTGAGATATAAGGGGATCGCACATTTTCGTGAAATCAGAGCCTATACTGGAGCGAACGAAAAGACATTTCCAATGTCAAAAACCTGGGAGCTTGTTAGCGCGCCGGCCACGCGTAGCATTTTCAAAATGCTTATGCGCAGGTATGATGTCACCACAAAAGTAAAAATAATGAAGTCATACAATTTGTGAAAAACTGTAATCATAGGCACAGCAAACTCGACCAAAACAAAATTATGTTACTCATTGAAACAGTGCAATGACACGAAAACTGTACTGTAACAACCGCCATTATTCTCAAAGCTATAATTATAGAAATTAGCGAACCGTTACTCAAAACCAGAAACAGCACCTATCACAGCTACACAAAAAACTCCACGATATCGCGACAGAAAATTCCAGAAGAAAATTCCAAAAGTCCTAAAACTGTTGCATGCCACAGGGCTATTAACACAAAAACAATTACAGTAATTTGTGGGCGATTATCAGGATATGGGACAGTTATCGGTTATTTGTGTCTCGGCATTCAGTTGGAATAATTAAATAATTTTTGATATGGCTCGCGTGCGTTTTCCCCGATTAGGGCACTCAGTATGATTGAATGGCTCTTTCCATTTTCTGTTTTCCTGGTCCCTTTTCGAACGTTATCTGTTTCTTTATCTGTGCGGGTTTTCAGGCCCATTGTCTGGATAGGTTACTGAGACGAAAGTCCTTTCTTAGTCGTCCTTTATTATCTACGCGACTCTTTCAAATCCCGATGCCTTCCATTTAGATTTCAATATCTTAAAAGATATCTTAAGTTTTTTTTTTGGCATATTAACATGTGGCTAACAAAATGATATGAACTCATCAATGAGCTCTAACATAAACTTATGCATTTGTAAGTTTATGTTAGAACATCAAAAAAAATCACGATCAAACATCAGTCCGAGTTCGGCTCATTTTTCGTAGTCTACGAATCAGAGCGCGATGATAGGAAGGTTGTGGGTTCAAATACTGGTGCGGGCCTATACCACTAAATTCGTCTTACCGGATTTATGTATGGATTTTTCACTAGTTATCACTTGCTCAGTAGTGAAAGAAACCATCGTGAAAGGCATGCCGGTCCACCAACCCACATTGGGCAAGCAGCGTGGTGAACTATAGCCTACATCCCCTTCCTGTTTCGAAGTGAGGGGAGGCCCGTGCCCCTCGGTGGGGACTCGGGGTCGCATATGGGTCAAAAAAATGTGAATATGAGTCACAAACTCTCCGAGTCCTAAAAACCACAAATAAATTTTTCACACAAACACAAAAGCACCGTGAAAGTCGGAGCAAAGTCCCATCATTGTTGAATATGCACTGACTTGCCAAGTTTGTTCTACTGTTCCAAGACTTCTGCGCTAGAGTTTAAGTTTGGAAGTGATTTATGCATGCATGGTGAACTAGAGAACTGCGTCTGACATTGCATACTTATGCCGCGTTTGGTGAAAGTTGCTTATTGCAGAAGGTTTGTTTATGCATACTTCTGAGCAGCCAATTAATATTTATTTTAGTTAAATATCCTCATAGTGTTACGTGAAACTTTTTTTGTTTTCTAGGATCTCCTAAGCTCTTTAGGAATTCGGCTATAGTAGTGAAGAGGTAAAAGGTTATTTAGTTTTTTTTTTCTAAAAAAACATCTATAAAAGTAAGGATGTCCAGCGAGAATCAAATTTTATAATTTGTCAAATCGTTCAACGAGCTCCTCTGATATATATATTTTTTTATAAAAACTTGTACCTAGTCATTTAATCTTAATAATTTAATCTTAGAACAAACATTATTTTTTTAAGAATATAAATTCTCAAGGGTTAAACAAGAAAAATGAAAAACTCCAAAGTTCAAAACCTCAGAAAATTAAATCAAAATAATAAAAACCTCCAACTAAGATTAAACGTAAAACGAGTTATAAAACTTTCATCAAAGGTTTTTTTTTATTAAAAATTCTTTTGATGTAGAAATTTTAAGAAGCTGTTAAGGCTAAGTAAACTGTAGAACAAAGGGACCTCATTGTGCAAAGTTTAATTGTGTTGCTATTGCTACTAAGCTTTGGAAGCTAACAGGCTGGAATATAACAGAACTTTTTATAACAGAACTAGGGTAAGGTTAACAGATTACTAGTTAAACGATACATAAGGCAGATTTCGAAAGCGAATCATAATCTGCACCAATTTAATTATTAATTAGTTGGTTATTATAAGATGCTTTCTCTAGAATATCAATTTTAGACAAATGCGCAATATGATCGAAGCTGTGTAGTACATCTTAGAATATAAAAACACTGACATATTGTTTAAAATAATTATAGCCCGCTTTCGCCCGTGGAAACAAGACTAAGATAAGAAGAGAGACAAAGATGGATGTTCCAAGCGACAGCCGGTGTCTGCACGGCTTATCTCAGTGCTTCTTGATCGCGACATTTTTGCCGATTATCGCATACGATTATCAAAATTGTGCACCTTGTAACGACAAACGTAACGTTTCATGACAAATTTTCTCTTGAAAAACATTCAGCGTCTGCTAATATGACATAAATAATTATGAAAAATTGCAATAAGATAATGATGGAGATTATAGCTTTCAGCAGATTAAGATAACAAAAGACTTGCATTTAAAAATTGGCTTTTGTATTGTAATTGTGAAATAATGATATAAATTCACTAATATTAGGACATTACAATGATTACTGAATGTCATTGTGATTTGTGTTTAAAGATTAATTCTAATTTAATAACAAAATATATTTCACTGGTATTTAGATGACATAATAATTATGTACAAGTCAAAAATGTTGTCAGCAATGTTAGACTTATTTAAATAAGTCTTTAAATCTTTTGTGTGTATTGTACTTAAAAGCTAACACAGAAGTTTGAAATAACATTGTCTAAATTAGAGGTTCATTGTTGCATTCTCTTTGAAATAACTCGACGTTTCCCCAGCTGTTTGCTCTAAGGTAAAACTTGGAATACCTCCGTTATTTCTGTTTGCTGTGGACCAACAAATGTACAAACATCACATTTCAACAGCACATTCCCTTTGAGCTTTTATTCGTTATACATTATACTAGCTGGCAAAGTTTAAAAATTTAATTAGGTACTGGCTATCACCGTGTGTCGAAATTTGTGAAGACCATCTGTGAGTGTCTAAACTCAGATTTGGATGAAATTTAACCCATCTGTTTTCAGATAAGTAGTTAAGTTAAAGAAAGGTCGTTAAGTTTACCCAATCTGACGAACTTTTTAGATAAGAATTACGTGGGTTTGCTGTTGACCACAATCTAGCACAAGGGCGAAGATGCGGTACATTTACAGAAAAATTGGTAGGTATTCAAACAAACGTATCTGGTGCTCAGTTATATTTTACTCACTCTCACTTGCTCTACAACCAGCAAGTGAGAGTGAGTGACTAAGTTCCATTCCTAAAAAATCTTCCTAAAATAATAATTATGCTTTTGCGTTTTAGTTCAGTTCAAGTACATTTTTTACCCTATTTAGTACACTGTTACTTCTCAATGAATACTTCTAAAAGTCGTTTAATCAGGGCATCTATTCCTTTAGTCAATTGCATATCAACGGCAGTGGAGTGACAGTGGCGACCATTTTATCTATTCAGGTGGCGTGATTGAGAACTACCGAGACTGCATACGCTTGATAAGAGCCACCCCGACCAGCAGCGCCACCGCCAACCGAATGATAAGTTTCTAGAGTAACTCAGCATTCAGTTGGCCGTGACGCCGCTAACCAAAGAAGCCGTCATCAAATGTATAGTAGTTCTTTTTGCCATCTCAACATATAAAATGGCCACCCTTGTCATTCCACCGCCGCCGCCGTAGACACCATTGATTAGTGGAATTGACGCCCTGTGTAGTGCATCGTTAGCGTTGCATTCATGAAATAGTCATCTGAGCTTCGAACAGTGGAGGGTGTATTGATGAATCCAAAACCAATACAACCAAATCAAATGAATATGCGATTTAGAGGATCAATAAAATGTCTGTTCGTTTTTTGAGGCAATAAATTCTTTATTTAAATAAAGAGTAACAAACATCCATACATCATCGTAAACTTTCGCATTTATTATAATTAGTAGGGTTCCATGGACTCTCTCCAGTGAAATTGGCATAAAAACAACAACATGTCTCAATACGACAAACAACGAAATTACAAAAATAAAGTTGGAATAAAAATAGTAATAAAATTGTACATATTTTATTACTATTATCAATTTATCATCCACAAAAAGAGACTTCTCGAAGAAAAAATATGCAATCCTTTAGAAAGCGGAGAAACTCGAACTTTTGAATGAAAAAAGGTAAAAAAAAAGTTTCTAGTAGGTACGTAAAAGTTAGGTCTTGCGGAGCGAATGACAAACAGCTGGTGCAGTGCATCTCAAAGTAAAGAGAAGTGCAACGCAATGTAATGCTGGGCAAGAGAGTAAACCGGTAAAAACCGATCATAGTATAAAAGCCGTGCCCCGATTCTGTAACTTAAGTTGTGTGTCGTTGGAACGGAGGCCATTTTATCTGTTGGGGACATTGAGTACTATTTAATTTTCATATACTTGCTGACAACCACCCCGACCAGCAGTGCCACCGCCACCCGAACATATAATTGTAAACTATCTAGCAACTGAAAATTCAGTTGGCAGTGGCGCCACCAGTTTAAGTAGATGTATGAAATTTGGATAGTTCTCAATTTCGCCACCTGAACGACACACAACTGAAGTTACAGGATTGGGGCCCTGGGCTAGCGAGCAAACCAGTAAGAACGGATCATATAAAACTCAGCTGATTTTAGAGTTTCGATATCACATTTGTTTCAGAGGGCTTCAGAAGTATAAGAGTTCAACAAAGTTTCCCAATTAATTAGTACTCCCCGCTCATACAACAACGTTATACAGTCGAAACTGATACTGGATGGCAATTAAAATATATCACAGACTACAAGAAAACTTAAAATCGCTATCGTTGAATACTTTAAAATAAAGGCTGCAGATCGGTTGACGGAATGTTGCTTTTACTCAACAATATTTCGATAATTATAAGCGTAGATGATTATTGTTGGTTACCAATTGACTCCAGAATATTTTTTTTTTGTGCATGCAATAAAAATTCTAGGTATTATGAAGGCGATCAGGAAATTGATGCATAAAGACACTATTTTCATTGAATGTTCCCGATCAATTTGAAAACTGACTAAAAATGTCCCACTCCATACACACCAGAAGCGTTAAAAGTGTTTGTAAATAGAAACGTAGCTTATACGCAAAAATAAAATATCTTTCATCACATCACAATGGCTTCTCCTTTTGCCCGCCATAACACAAACAGTTGCGCCATAAATCTGAAAACTCCCTCCTGCGGTAAATGTATGAACTTCCGCACTAAGAACAAGAAAAACAATAATTGTTGCTTCCCAAGAGGCATTAAATTACTTCGATAGTGAACATAATAAGAGATTTAATACTAACTTTGTGTTTTCGCGTTAAAACGCTTTTCAGTGGAATCATTATTGGCGTTTGATTGAGTAAGCGAAGTCAAAGAAGCACTTTCTATTAGTGAAGCTTATTGAACGAATAAAAGCAATAAAAGCAAACGAACACTGAAAATAGTGAATATGATAAAATCGTCAATAAAAAGAGGTCCAATAAGAAAGGTTGTGTGTAATAATTAATGATGTTTCATTTGAGAAAATTCAGTACTTTATAGAGCTTCGAAGGTGTATCTAGTCTCTAGGGGATCAGCTTAAAATATTTTTCATATATGGCTAGTAGTTCTTTAGTACTCGTTCCTTTGCATGGTTATGAAATATATTCTCCTCGTGGAGAATCACCTGAACAATTTTCTCTTAGGAACCTATATCAAATTCTCAAAATAAAAATATGACTTTTTATATAAGGAGAAGCTGATCGCTTAAGTTGTATGGAGAGGCGAAAAATTGTTTCTTCATAAATTTTGACCTATATTTCCTTGGGAATAGTTGTTCTGGGCCCTAATTCTGTAACTTCAGTTGTGTGTCGATGGAATGTTCGCTATTTTATCCGTTCAGGTGGCGAAATTGAGATCTATCCAAATTTCATACATCGTAATGACGGCTGCTGTGACTGGTTGCGCCAACGCCAACTGAATTTCAGTTGCTAGGTAGTTTGCAACTTTACAATCGGTTGGTGGTGGCGCTGCTGGTCGGGGTGGTTAAATAAAATCAATTTCGCCACCTGAACAGATAAAATAACCCCCATTCCATCGACACACAACTGAAGTTACAGAATCGGGGCCCAGTTTTCGCAAACTATTTTAAAGTTACCCTTTTTTTTAAAACCACACACAAAAAATCTGGTTCAAAAAACGGAAAATCGGATGTAAACTTGTGTACCTACTAAAAAACGGATAACGCCTGAACAAACAATAAACTGCCGTTTTTAAATCCTGAACTCAATAACAGTCCAGCATTAATGCAGAGGTCTTCAAATTTTACAGCCAGCCCTAGTAATTCCCTTTTATTAAAATACGCAGCTTTATATGGCCCTCGACAAATTGCAAAGAATAAAAATTTAATTCCACCGGTTGTACTGGAGAACCGGGATTTTACGATTCAGCCATTTTTTTCCGTTTTTTTTTTTTGTTATATTCCATCTGTGTAACCTACTAGGTTAGACTAGGTAAAGGAGGTTTAGATTTGCGCTTCAATTGTATATCAAGTAAATACTTCGATTTTTCAGCTTGTGAAAGCAACTTTTTTAAAACAAAGAGTTACCTTCTGTCGTTCTGAAACGTAAGTACTTCAGAGATTACCAAAACACTTTTATTTAATTACTAGAGGATGCTTGGGACTTCGGTCTCGTAGGAATTTTGAAAAATCATTCCAAATTCCCCGCCTACGTTATAAAAGGAACTTAAGTATGTGCCAAATTTCAGCTTTCTAGATCTAAAATTTTGGGCTGGGCGTTGTGAGGACCTTCAATTTTATACACTCGTTTATCGCTTTTATAAATATTTTACATCCAGATCAGCACGCCAACGTCTTCCGGTAAATTACGAAGTCTAGGACCATTTGTTAGGGTCCATTGTGTAGCTATTTGTACCAAACATGGTAAATGTAAGAATACTGGTGGATTTATTGTTGTATATTTTATGCCGGTAATCCTCAAAATATTTTAAAAATAAATTCTACGGTCAACATCTTTTAAATCCATTGATTAAGCCCTCCCTCATCGCGTATAAAATTCAAAACACACCGACGCAAAACATTTTTTACGACTTAAGCCGTTCTCGACTGATAGTTAAACCGTTTAATTAAAACTGCTTCCAGATAGCGAGCCAGGGGGACAATATTATGGTTCGCATAAAAAAAGTTATTTCTCTTTTTGCTTTTTCATTTAAATAAAGCTTCTCGCTTTATCTGCACCGCTGCATATTTACTCGCGATTCTATAACCGTTGGATTAACGCGGTTTTGCACGGGCGGCCATGTTGCTTTTTCGGGATTTAAAACAAACTTTGCCGCTATTGTGCCATTATCGATTAAAAATTTAGAAAAATAAAAACTAAAGGAATTTAAGATAAATAATGACAAAAAATAGAAAATGCACTAAGTCCTGCATGTTAAGAGAGCGTAAATACGCACTGTGTACCACTATCAGCCTTTAGTTCTAAATCCGTGTATTCCTCAGCCTTCCGACATAGCTAGCACGGCCCACGACAACCTTGCGCGTCGCGTCTTTCCGAGGACAGTGAAACTTCACTTTGATTACGCGAAGGCACCATGCAGAGCACAGACCTACAGGGCTTTAGGTATCTCTCTTTTAACCTCTCGGGTGTTTAATCAGTCCATGAAACTGAACAACTTTCCCAAGGAACATAGGTCAAAATACGAAAAAAAATTGTTGAGTTCCCATACAAACTTCATCAGCATATAGCGCATTTTGTATGGGAGATCAAATTTTTTTTATCGTTTTTTGACCTATGTTCCTTGGGGAAGTTGTTCAGTTTCATGGACTGATTAACCACCCGAAAGGTTGAAAGAGAGATATCGAGATAGACGAAAAGAGCGCTTCAAACTGTATGAGAACCTATACTAGAGCGTCCAATTTTTCGTACCTAAAATGACGTCACGAGCGAGATTTAGTCATGGGAAATCAAGAACGCGTGGAAACGATTCAAAGGCGCTTAATTAAGTAAAACAATAATGTAAATCCGATTAAAATCGATTATCATTTACGGCATAGGTCTCAAGCGGACTGACTTAAGTCGGACAAAACTGTGATCGTAGATCACACTTTTTACAAGCAAGGTAGGTAAACTTTTACCGATGCAGAGGCTTTGTCATTTCTAAGAAGCTGACGGTTCGGTGAACTGTTTTGAAACTAGTACTGAACTAAGCCGCAAATTCATAGAATGGTCATAACCAATCAGCTAAACCTAATCAAATCAGATTCGGAACAGGCATTCCAGACAGCAACTACTCAGATTCGATCAACTATTGTAGGCAAAACCAGGCAAATTCCGGCGCAAATACCTCAAAGCTTATTGTATTAATGGTACAACAATGATTTTATACATTGCCAGGGCCGCGAGTTCGCGTGAAAATGTAGCCTACCTTTGTCATTTTCCGGCCCGTCAACTGTCTCTGTACAACTAATAGGTCAATCTGTTGCTCCGTTTCAAAGTGATGCACAAACAGTAATCTGAACATAGTCACAAGGACAGACACAGTGGCAATTTTTCACCTTTTCAAGCACTTTACGATTACGACAGGTATTTTCGTGCTTCAGAGGGCACATAAAACCGTTAACACCGGCTGTAGACACCTGGGTACCTACCACGATCGTTTAAAAGCATTTCTGTTTAGGATCCAACTTTGAACTGCTTCGCAATTGGAATGTTTTTTAAAATGGTACCATGATGGCGCTGCTTTTGAACTGCTCGGTTGTCTATGGTCCATTTTAAATGTCTACATAAATTGTCGCTGGTCTGCATTTGAATCGCAACAGCGCCAAAATTGAATCGCTTATAAGTCATCATGGTACGAATAAGCGTTGCAGACTTGTTTAGGTTCTAAATTGGATCGCGCTAAGCGATCATGGTAAACCTCCTGTAGTTTTTTTTTAAGGTACTCTATGTGATACCAAAGACAGACTTATCTCTACTAGAGGGATTTCTTCCAGTCGTCCTGTTTTATCGCCGTACGGAAAATCAGATAGCTTTTTGTCACAACATGTCGGTTTGTAAGTAAGCTAATCTACCCCTTTTTTATAATATCACGAGGACAAACGATAACCACAAGGCGCGCTCAGGAACGGTCGCACTTAAAATAATTTAAGTCCCGGAACTTAGACCATAAAGTGCCATAAAGCAGGGACAAAGTCCGGACATTTTTCATCAGTCCCCGGAATTCGCGTTAATTTCCCGGTAAACAATTATAAGATGCGTCCGGTTTGGTAATTGCTTCTGAATGTGCCTTTGTCTTCTTTAATGGGGGGTTACTCTGCTCATGGGGGACATGGGGTTTTAGAATTCTATTTGTGAAAATAGCTGCTTTCCAATTTTTTGTTTTAAAATTTACCAAAATATTCTATTTGAAAATAGACATCGTAAGTTCGTAAGATACCATTTGAGTGATTTTATTTTTCAAATTAAAACTCATTTTTCCTATAACTTATTCAATAACCATATATTTATTATACATATTTATAAAATGGAAAGTATTATATTATAGATAAATAAAACGGGCAAGTGCGGTTCCGTTCCATACCATTACCTATAAAACCGGCCAAGTGCCAGTCGAACTCTATAAAAAGCATTACCTCTATAAAAGCGGCAAAAAAATCACGTTTGTTGTATGGGAGCCCCCTTAAATATTTAATTTATTCTACTTTTTAGAATAGGGCAAGATTATGGTATCTTATGGTCAAGATTGAGGTCAAGAGTTAACCCATCTTATAATAAAAAATAAAATAAAAAATAGGGCACAAAGAAATACCTCATCTGCGAAAATTTCAACTGTCTAACTATCACGGTTCATGGGATACAGCCTGGTGACAGACGGACGGACGGACGGACACGGACAGCGGAGCCTTAGTAATAGGGTCCCGTTTTTTCCCTTTGGGAACGGAACCCTAAAAACCAAGTATTAACAAGAAAACTTAATCTAGACAAGGGCACGGACATAAAGTCTGTGGATGCTAATAATAACACAACTAAAAAAAAATACTTATTGAATTAATTAATTAGAATTTTGTGAATGTGTAAAATGTTTGAATAGCGTTATTGGGAATATTAAACGTTTTGAACTAGTTCACACTTACAGATAGAACAGGAATGGTGAATACCTGTAACAGAAAAAAAATACAATTTTTAATACAACTGAAGTTTCAAAAGGATATTCCGTTTCATAATGATACCGTGTGGTATTCTAAAAAGCGAGAGATTGAAAGCAAGTAGATTAGATTTTTCAAAGATAACCTTACTCCGCATGGCGTTAAATTTAATCCAACAAGCAAATTGTCAGATTCCTACAGGCCAAGTACGATAGTGACAGCGCCGCGAAAACACCGCGGTCCTATGTCAAAATGTCAACATTAACAACGCCATAGGGCGAGCATCGAGCAAACCTTTGCGCGGGACCCTCGCGCAATCAAAGTGAAGTTTTAGCGTGAGCCGAGCGCGAGTTTGTCGTTATCGTGCTAGAGCTGCAGGTTTCTGATTCCGTGATTGGCGTTGATGAGTCAATGAGTGAATCCGAGCTTTTTGTATGCTATTCTGTAATGGAATAGTTGGATTGTTTCCAATTTCGCTACTTGAACGAATAAAACGGCAACCATTGTCATTCTACCGCCATCAAGACGCTATTGATTATTGGAATAGCCTGGACTCCATCTGACGGCCGATAATGATGATAATGATGCGGTGGTAGACCCACAGAATATGGAGAGACATTTCGATGAATTCGACCGCATCTAGGAGACTATGGCTCATGATGATACATCTAAATAACGAAAGAAAGGGGAGGTTATTTCAGAGGGACACCCAATAGGCCACAAAAAAAAAGATTTCACAATTTAGTGAAGCCCAGTGGCGCTCGCTGATCTCAACCGATCAGTGAGGTTAAGCAACGTACACAGAGGCAGGGAACCTGATGGCTGACCAAAGAAGCAATTTATCACGAGTGTTTCCGTGCTTCGGAGGCTTGTTAAGTTGATGGTCCCGGCTGTTGTCGATTGACTACAGTCGTTAAGACCAAGTCAGAGGCCATTGTGCGGTATGAACACTCTGACTAGCCACACGATAAGAAGAAGAAGACGTGACTGGCAGTAAAGATAAAAGCTATAAAATTTTCATTTTTAAAATAAAAGAAAATTACGAACTTCAATGGCGCACTCCCAAAAGCGCAATTTCAGTAATACGTCTTGAAACTTGGCTGGAATGAAATATATTTTTGCTGAATTTCCATAACTCATAAACTAGTCCCTTTCGTAATAAACTGTAGTTTTCAAGACCGCAATAACTCTAACAACCGAGACGGATTATACAAAAATTATACAATTATATATAATTCGTGTTGAAGCTGCCAGTCTGCTACATTTATTTATATGTAAATCGAGATAGACATTTAGTCAATTTCTACTCCATTGTTATTACGAAGTTGGGATAAACTTTATATTCTATACTTACAAATTCAGGTAATTCGATTAGTTAAATTTATCACAGACAGTTTTTAGCAACATGATTTTTATAAGCAGTACAGGTAGTAAGGCGAATAACATATATTCGCATTCTTTCTTTCATTTACCGACTTCAAAAAACGAGGATGTTCTCAATTCGACTGTACGTTTTTTTTGTATGTTTTATCCTGAAGTGGTCCCATATCAGTTTTATCGAAATTAATTCATATTTAAAAAAAACTCAACAAAAGCAAAACATACTTACAAACCAAATCGTCATCTAAATAAATTGACGTTTTGGTTGGTGGTTATCTGCCAAATAGCACTGTTGGGAGTGTAGTCGGTGATTCATAAGTTTTTACTGTGGACAATCAATTAATTATTTATATCAATCAATTATTTTTCTTTCGAGTTGATAGCAACATTTTATGATTGTATTTTACGAGTGCATGTGAAAGAACTAAAGCCGAAAATGTTTTAAACAATCCAGAAAGCGCAATTTCTAACTATAATTTTGTTAATTCATATACGAACAAAATTATCATTTGAAACACCATGGCCGAGCGTGAGAACCAATTGATAAATTAGATTCCTAATGCCATAAATTAAAAAAAAACCTTACAATAGTAAACTTTTTAGAACAAAATTCTTTACTCAAGCTTAAATTTAACGAAAAAATTAGATGGTGTAAAAATCCACTTCCCAAAACAATTTTTAACAGAATTTTGTTAAAAACAAAGCCTAGTATAACACCTCTGTGCTGCCAACATAAGCAGCTGTACCTTTCAGTCCTGCCAACTGTCATTAGTTAAAATTACCGAACTCTCCCTCTATCACTCCCAGGGAGGCAGTTGACAAACTTTGCGAAAGGGTCCCGAATCACCCTTCAGATGATACATGTCATAAGCTTTAGCGATTTGCTAGACAGCGCCTCAGAAACCATATAAGGACAATTTGCTCGCTTCACCACTCTACTACTGATAACTACGTCCCAGCACTCCCAGCCCAATTACAGGTAACAATTTTTTATAGCATTTATAATATTGAAATCTTTTTTTTCAGTACACTAGGTAGTATGTATTTTCACGTCCTCTTTCCATATTCATTCATATACTTTTACAATAGAAGGAACTTCGCTATTTGATGTAAAAAGAAATCCTTTACTTCCTTACTCCTTACTTAATATTATAAATACGAAAGTAACTCCGTCTGTCTGTCTGTCCGTCTTTCACGACTAAACTACTGATAAAATTTGGTACAGAGATAGATTAGAGCCTGGGAAAGGACATAGGCTACATTTTATCCCACAGTTGGGCACGATATAACCCGTAGTACACGCGTAAAGCTAGTACAAAATAATTTATCAAAAAATGCACTATTTCTGTACATTAGACCATCCCACTGAACTAAAGAACCAAATAGCCCTCGTATGCCTACGGACAATATTTTAATTATTCCAGTCTTGAATTAGGTAACTTTGGCCGTTCTAGTAATTATTAAGTTCACTATGGTTTTAGCCCTTTTGAAGAACCTAGTTTAAAACTGATTATGTAAGTAGACTCTAATTCACGGTTTTACTTACACTGTCTTAACCACCGACAAAAGGGGGTGTCATAAATTTGACGTGTTTATCTGTGTCTATGTATATGTGTGTGTCTGTGGCATCATAGCTCCTAAACGAGTGGACAGACTTGGCAACTTTTTTTTGGTATATTTGATCAAACTGCCCCAGCTGTTTAAGAGTTGTGTAATCCAGTTTTTTAATCCAGTATTTAAACTCTGATACTCAATGCTTTGTGAAATATAAAAGAAAACTTTCCCATGGTAATTGAATAGCATAATCATTCTCTTTAAACATGATCAAATTTTACATCGAATCTCATAACAACATGTTAAACACCTACAGTCCTACATGCAGGGTACATACAGAGAGGTATAAATGGTCAAAAAATCTGCTCAAATACAGGGTGTAAGGGAAACACTAGGCAGCATTTTAAACTTAGGTATTCAATAAATTTCAGAAATGAAAAAAAAGTATTTCGACATATGGTTGTGAATTGGTTCCAGAAACGTGTTTTAAAAGTAATATTTCTTAAAAAACAAATAAGCTCTTTTTCAATTACTCTTTTAACAACCGGTTTTGGGGACAATTTACGTAAAATAGTATTACGAAAATTTTAATTTTCTGAAATTAAAAGGTTATTTTTACAATTTTAATTTACACTAGCACTCCGCCGGGACTTCGTTCCCATGAGAATACGGGAAAATTGTGCAGCCTATGTTACTCAGTGATAATGTAGCATCCTAATGGTAAAAGAATTTTTGAAATCGGTCCAGTAGTTTTTAAGTTTATTCGTTACGTACAAAAATATAAATCTTCCCTCTTTATAATAATAGAAAGTGTAGATGTCCCGTGTGGTGATCGGTTTAGAATAACACCACCCCATCTCTTTCCGTGGGTGTCGTAAGAGGCGACTAAGGAAACACAAATGAGACCTGCCTCCTAGTTATCCATCCCAGGCAACGACACTAAATTTTTTTCTGAATCTGAGGTGTCGTCCTATGGTCTCATGCGGTGTGGTAGGCTCTGTAAACGGCCGTCTGGTTCGCGACCACTCTCCTACCGAAGTCCGACGCCAAATAGCTTGCTGTGTTTCGTCAGCGCGTGGGAGTACCAGTGCCTTTATAGTCATTTTCTGGGTTAACTCGCTCCATCGTCAACCTCATCTTTGACCTTATGGTCAAGATTGAGGTTAAGAGTTAACCCTTCTTATAATAAAAAAAGTAGATATATTGAGAATCATTCATATAACGAGCTGTCTTCGCTTTGAGAAGCGTTTCCCTTACACCCTGTATCTTGGATATCAAGTCAAAACACTACAATCACAGCCCCCATCTCAAAGCCCAAAATCCGAAAACAACATTTCAATTCTTTATCTAACTCGAACTATTCTCGGGCGATTCTCCAAAACGTAATCGTATACTTTATAAAGTTTTTATTTTCGGGACATCCCTTCGGTCCCGAGTTTTTGGGACATAAGCGAATACACAACCTAATATACAATTTAAATTGTGTCCCCAACTCGTAAATGCCTCTGCGGACTTACGGTATTTATGCGGAATAGGGTTAACATTTTGACAGGCTTTCGTCTTTTCAGGCTTTTGGCAAAATTGGGTCAATTTGGGAGAAGGAGATTGGGGAAATCGATTGCTTGTTTCATCCGATTACAGAATGAACACATAAAAACCATGATCTTAGAAATGTAAAAAACAAAATAGAGGGATATTCACAAATAATATTACTTACTTATTATATATTTATGCATATATTATAGGTATTTTATATATGTAGGTATATATTATTTATTTATTTAGCTAATTGTATGTGCTTATATATTTATTAATTATTATGTTTGTATTATAAATTTAATATCTCACTTTATCTTGGTACACCCTTGCCCACTTCAACTGCCTCTCCCTCTCACATAGGTTAGCTGGAAGAAAACTCATTGCTTGAGTTAAGCTCGCCGTTGTACATGTCCTTTCTTTGTGTAATTTTTATATGTATTTGTGTGTACAATAAAGAATAAAGACTTATTATAAGATGGATTAACTCTTGACCTCAATCTTGACCATAAGGTCAAATAATATTAGGAAAAGAAAAAGAAAAATGTTCGGCGCGAATGAGACTTGAACCCACGATCCCCGGATTAGATCTTCTGGTGCTCTAACCAACTGAGCTATAAAAGATACGTATCAATGGAGACTACCTACTCAAACCTTTGCTCGATTGCACAGCCGTGTGTGCAGGATTTGTATCGCACGCGCCGTAAACAAGCGCGTAATTATATAATTACCGACTTAGTAATTAAAATTAGTCTTTAGGCTAGATCGTAATTTCAATGACATGTTACGTCATTTATGAAACAAAAATCTAATTTTTATCAAATTTAAAATATCGAAGTTTAGAACTTTGTTCGCTAACAGTACTTTTCTTAGTGTGGCGACTTCACAATAATCAAAATAATTGGTGTGGCAAGATAACTAATGTTTTTTTAGGTGAGATTTTGCATGTGGCGAGATTCCTATAAACCCAAATAGAATGATCAAAATTCAGGTACGTCAGCCCAAACCGACCCCATAGTTGTACAACAATTACGGTTTTGTTGTAAATAAGTTTGCCGGGACTTTGATGAAGTATTTATTCGGGACTTTACAGCCGTCCCGGATTTTAGTACGGGACTCATTTGGGGTCGGTATTCTTCGGGAAAATTTCGTTTAATGTGTTCATTACATTTTAAACTGTTGGTATTACATTTTTGCATTTTGATGTCTCAATACAGTAAACCTGTGTCTGTTCGTTTATTTAATGTCGCAGCAAAATAATGGATTGACACGAAAAAGAAATAAATGCAACTTAACTATTTCCTGTTCCCTTTGTTTCTCTTGGGTTGGCTGGAAGAGATCCCTCCATAGGATAAGTCCAACTATGTAAGTTACTATAACGTTCTTTTTTATCCTATGTTTTTTTACAATAAATGGGTTCAAATCCAATTCGCGCCGAATTGTTTTCTTTCCCAAAAAAATATTTGTGAAATTTCATTGAGTTGCTAGCTAGGTACAGGAAAGAGCTGGTCAGATGCTCTGCTAATAAATGACATTTAAACAGCAACGGAATTACGATGGTGACCATTTCATCCGTGCAAAAATACACAATTGCTTAGTATCCCACAACTACACAACTGCCAAATTACGTAAGAACTCAGACAAAGAGAAAATAACTGTCCAAATGACCATCGTTTGCTCGAATCCAACATCTTTTGAAGAGCTCATTAAGAGACTGTTTGCTGAATGTACTCATTTTTGTGTGAATGGCGTTAATCAAGCTCTTTTCAAGACTCTTCTGTAGCTGTTATAACGCTTATACGCTGTATTATGGCATTACTTATAGGCATTTGTGATTTAATTTGACAGAAACACCCTTAGCTCTTCTGGTATAACTTTATACTGCTTTAGAATTGTTTAATCTTTTTTATCTCCAAGATATCACCTTAGTGAATTGAATATCAGATGCAGCGCCACTACCAAATGAAAGTTAAGTTGCTACTTGCTAGATTGTTTGCAAAATAGGTACTATCGTTATTCTACTGCCATTTAAACGCCATTGATTAGTAGATCTATAGCTCGAGCATGATGGCGACAACCTTGCGCGGCACGCCACTCGGCTGACGGAGAAAATTAAGGCTTGCTCGCCCTCTGGCGTTGTAAATGCTGACATTTTGTAATAGGACCGCGTTGCATTACGCGCGCTATCACCACCGTACTCGAGCTGCAGCCGCCCAAACCGCACATGTTTTACTTTTCGTTTGCTGAAATAACTGATTCTTATTCCTCTAAAACTCTCCTCCTTGCAATAGCCACTCTCACTGCAGTATACGTCTGTTGATGCACTTTATGCACTCCAATGCACATAAGTTGTTATCTCACAATCAGCTTTTAAACTAGACTGGTTTTGGGCGTACTATTGAAACTCGATGTATACTCACTTTGTACTTAGTTTTACCTGTGGGTTGGTCGGGTAGTGCAGGTAGGTGTAAGACTTTTGATGCAGCAGAGCTAATGGATTCAAAGCAAGATGATCACTTGCTTTGAAAGATTTTTACTTTAGCTTACACACACGCATACTTTATCATCGAATTTATTTTGCTATGTATTTCCAAAATGTAATCCTATATTTATTAAGTATGGCTTCCACGAATCAATTTTCCCAGTACTTATATCGCTAAACTAAATTTTGTTTTGAGAGTTTCAAAAGTGTTATAGTAGTGGTATAGTAGTCACCACAGATATTACTCAACTCCTGAGCACTTAGACGACTCCTATCTCTGTGATAACGTTTCCATTGAGCGACGTAAAAAGCTCGTTCGCTAGTTTAAATACGCTCTTAAGATGTACAACGATGATATCACCTCAATAAATTGAATAACTTTCCTCAAGAAGTCCCAAAGATCTCAGCAATTTTCATTGATTGTTATTTATTGAAAAGATTTTAATTTTTAAAATTATTCAAATGGTGTTGCAATTTATTCGAATAAATTCCATCTACTGAAGTATTGTCCAGTATAAAACATATGTTTGATTTTGCAATAAAGGTAGTGCCGACAACGCCCGCTCTACCAGTTATTCCTAACCATCATATTGTTGCAAAACTCTTACTGCTGGCCTAGCCTAAAGATCTCCACATTCAACGATCCATTCATCGCCTGATATCCTTTTCACCTTGTGTTATGACTTCCTACTCTGAACTTTCCAGTACGCGGTCGCCAGTCGAGGACTTTTCTGCCACAACGGCCGTCAGTCCTGTACCCTGCTCACCGCCACTTAAGGTTTGCAATTCTTCGAGCTATTAATTGTGTGTTTTTGAGTGACCTTAGTTCTCTTGAAAATCTCCTTATTTTTAACTCCTGTCGCAAGTTAGCACAGAATAATATAAGAAGCGGTGATAGCCCAGTTGGTAATGAGCCAGACTTTACGGGTTCATTTAAAGGCCTATAGTGCGGGCCTATACCATTAAATTCGTCTTTTCCCGGATTTACGTGCAGATTTCTAATTAATATACACTTGTTCAGGGGTGAAGGAAAACATCGTGGTGAAAGTTCACGTTTATGTCTTAGTGGCGAAAGGATTGTTTTCGAAAGACCAGCGGTCCACCAACCCGCATTGGGTCAGCGTGGTAAACTATGGCCTAAATCCCTTTCGTGTTTCGAAAAGAGGCATTTGCCCCTCGGTGGGGACGTATAATGAGCTGGTAAGAAGAATATAAGTCAGATACGCATATAGAAAATAGTTGAAGTCCAGTTGTTGCTGAATTTTCTTAGCATTTTCAAGCAGTGAACACGAGAGTCGCGTTTGAATTAAAGTCTTATCACAAGTTTGTGTAAAACCATCGTTAAGATAAACTATTGTTGAAAAGTTGGAAAGACTCACACACACACACACACACAATATACTTTATTGCACTCCAACACAGATAAGGTACAGTTACATTTTATACAAGTTATGTCAGGGTACAAAAGGCGGCCCCATTGCTAAGAAGCAATATCTTATCGGCAACCTTTGGGTGTGGAGAAGAAGTAACAAACCGTTTAGATGTGGGTGCAAATATAATACATGCTACTTACATAGAATAAATTACACATATAGAACAATAAAACATATCTACCTAACCTAACCTAACCTAACATACATACAAAACATATAATACATATATGATATATACCTATACCTATTTATATATATACCAAATACCAAAGATATACCAAAGACTTGAGGTACTTTAACCATCGAACCATTAGTTTTATGCAACACAAACAAAACTTGATCTCAACTTTAAAGTAATAAAGTGAGTTAAGTATTTATGGCGATGGGTTAACTTTAAATTATTTAGCGAAACTTTAATAGGTGAATCTCCGCATAAAACTGAACACCTTTCCCCAAGGAACCCATATGAAATGAAATACATATTTCATCGTCTAGCAATAACTTTAGTGTTTGATAATAAATTATTTGTAATCTAAGGCATGACAGTCACCACTGTCACTCTAATTATTTAAAAAGGAATACAGCCTTACGCTTACGACATTGTTTGTAAAAGTGCCCTATGTCACTTTCCAGCCCTCCACTATCCAGAAATACATAACCAATGCTCCAGCTTCGTTACGATCGACGTGAAGGAATTTGCATTTTCTGGGTTAACTCGCTCCAAGAGTTAACCCATCTCATAATAAAAAATAAACAAACACACTTTCGCATACATAAACATCTTTATGCTCCAAAATCGTCATACCCACCTGCTTGCGGTGCACCCTGCTGATACGCTCTAAGGGTTTCTCTAATTGGCAACTTCGATATTCTAAATCTTAATTTTGATTAAAATACTAAGACGTTGGCAAAATCACGACTTGTTAGTTAACAGTTAGTAAGGATAGTCGGAAAACAATGCAGGCTTACACAATACAAACAGACACAATCAATAAGTCCGTAGGTACATATACATATATCTGTGTATTCATAAGGGCTTGTACAGACATGACAGGTCGAGATAAGGGCCCGGCCCTAACGGAGGGCTCTGATAACGTCAAGTGCCTTCCTCGTGATGCAGGGAACGCTTTGTCAGACTTTCTGTTTTTAAATTGTTTTTATTTCTATTAAATTGATATTTTGCTATTAGTTCTTTATTTTTCACGGACATTGGAAGGTTTTTTTTGATTGTATGTAGTTGGTAAAACTTTAAAAATCTTCGCAAAAGTTCTCGCTGAAATACATTTTCAAAAGTATTTCTGGCTTATGATAACGAGAGTTGGTTTCCAACGCGATGAAAGAGGTCATGTGCAGTTAGCTAAAAATGAGCTTTAGATTTTAAAAATGAAAACAAACACTTCCCCCAAAGAGTAAATAATAGCTATAACTCTCTTTTTAAGCCGTACTAACAAATTAAATTCACTTTTTAACATTCTCGACGAATGCTCTACTTAGCCCCAAAGCAATTTCAAAGGATTTCGCGAAAAAGCCAACTTAATATATTATAGCGAAAAGCCGGAAAAAATTAAGTAAATAACAGCTTACGGGTTACGGAAAACAATTTATTACTGCGTAACACAATGCTTTACTTGAAAAATTCTGCACAGAATTTGTATTTCTTCAATTATATTATAACATACTATACATATTATGACATAATATGCTAGACTTGTAATCGGAAGGTTGCGGGTTCAAATCCTGGTGTGGTGCGGGCCTGTACCACTAAATTCGTCTTTTCGTATTTATGTACAGATTTATAATTGTCACTTGCTTAGCGGTGAAGGAAAACATCGTGATGAAACCCAAGAAAAACCATTTTCGAAAGACGAGCGGTCCACCAACCCGCATTGGGCCAGCGTGGTGGACTATGGCCTAAATCCCCTTCGTGTTTCGAAAGGAGGCCCGTGCCCCTCGGTGAGGATGTATATGAATATGAACTGGTAAATAAAAAACTATACATGAAGAAGTTAGGTAATTAGGTATGTTGGATAACTTCAAAGCATTAAATTGAATAACTTTCCTCAGAAAACTAATCTAAGCGAAGTTTAAATCGAAAGTGGTTATCTTATCTTCTAGAAAATATATTTCTTTCAAATTAAATAAAGGTTGTTTAGGTCCATTTATGTAAAGTTTCGCTATTTAATCTATAAAAAAAAAGTTTTTTTACACATACTAAATGTTGGTTTATCGTGAATTCCAAATATAGAAACCTATTTAAGGTGTTCTGAAGTACGTCTGGCTTTTTCTCTCATTTTGGTTTGTATTACAATTTTAAGGCGACTACAGCACCCGATAAAGGCAACACACATAGGAATAGTGCCATCTCCGTCTCTCAACAGGCCTGGGCCGGCAGTGCGAACAGTGTCGACACCCGAAGTTTACGGACTATGAAAGCGTGCGTGCGTAAAAACATGTTCGAAAGTTATAAAAATGAGATTTATGGAAAGGCAATAGCTTAAATCGAAAAATGCGTTAACTACTTATCGAGAGTGTTCAATCACGAACATTTTGATAGCAAACTCAAGTTCCTGTGTGCATTTTACTATTGTTTTTACAGCTTAAAAGATACACAATATTGGGTATTTAGAGGTGACTTTGTGAGCTTTTTCTATCTAACCAAAAGTGCTGAATCATGTTTTCAGTAAACTACTTATCTAGTTTATGTCCTGAATATTACCGTAGTATTATTTTTTTTCGTCATGCTTGTCTACGCATCATAAAATCGTAATTTAGGTGCTGTAGTCGCCTTAAGGGTCTTGGAAACAGTTTTTTATTTATTTTAGAGTCAAGTATACCTTCTTAGATCTTTAAACAAACATCTGTAATGGGCTCTATGGACCTACACTCCAATTCAATTTGTTGTTGCTGATGATGCGCCAATTTTAAAATAAACTTTTAAGTAAAGTCTAGAATAATTTATTAAGCATAAAAGCAGAGCTAACCAGCTTATCTCGATCTGGAAATGTGCTCGGTAATTCGAGTCGATGCAGAATATTGAAAATCCAGTCTGTATTATAGAATCCCTAGTTTTAGCATAAAATTATTCAAAGCACTATATAAAACAGCTATTCCATTTTCTAGAATGAATGCTTTGCATTTTACCTTGAAAATTTACTGATGTAAAAATTTGATTAATTTTTTGTTCAGAGACACTTGATATTAGGAAAATACCACAAGATTTTATCAAATCTTAAACAATAACTTTACTCTAAGATATATAAAAAAAATTAACCTCGACATTTATAGCGTGTAACTTTTAAACGGCTGATGAACCTATTTTTATCAAATAAAGCTAAAAACCATCTCGATGACGTCAGCTTCCAAACAAAATCGCATCGAAATTCATACAGGAGCTACGATGCCACAGACAGACACACAGATACACAAACAACAAATACACACGTCAAACTTATAACACCCGTATTTTTCTATCAGAGATTAAAATCAGTAAAAAAAAATAGGAAGTAGATTTGACATCCAAAACAAAACATGTTATAAAGAACAATTTTGTGATTTTCATCATATTAAATTTATACGGTTTATAGTCATTCTATCGAATCATGGCAAATAAATATGCAGAATATGTTCATTTCTTTTAAAAGCCTTAGACTCGGAATTTTTTTCGTTAACTAAATGGATTTTGGATTTACTGATTCTATTGACATTTTAGCATCGAAGATAGAAGTATCTTCCTCTCCCTTTCTACAGACATCTACTCATAGATCGGATATTACATCTCCTGCTCTCTTCCGATATATCAAGTCTTGATTCCGTTTTACCTTCATTCCATCTTCGCGCACAGAGGCATAGAGGCTATACAAACTTGTTCTAACGCTCCTAATACAACTATAAGCCGTATATGGGGTTATAAAAACTATGACCTGCGGAGAAAGGGCTCTGATAAGGGTGTGTTACATTATTAGAGCTTTAGAAGTGGTAGACGATGATAACATATCATCAAGAAGGTCCGACGGCGATTCCAGTCGTAAACTTGCTTTACATGGGCTTTGTTCGGTCTGAGCAGACGGGCGTCTAAGCTGAAAGTCTTAGATAGATCCCTAGTAAGAAAAATGAATGAAAAATGTGCAAAGATTTCACATGTGTAAGGTAAAACTCTAAAATTAAAAGTCGGTTTACTGACGATAGTTGAACGTGACAACGTCTTAAGAAAATACTGATGGAATGGTAGCATTTTTCAAAAGAAAATTTTAATTTCATTTGTTTAATAGATTTGTATGTATATAGAGAAGGAGGTAATTGGAAATCACAATGAAATTGATCAAGTTAGATTTATTTGTAAATGTAAATGTACTATAGTATAGCAGCTGTCCACGCAGACGCATCGCTCACTCAAGTAGGAGAGAGACGGATGTCGAACGCTGCCGAACGCAAAGGCCGATTGTGCTTCTTTGTCGCTCGTTCCGCGCTCTCGCTTGCACTTCAAGCCTTACATGGAACGCCTCAGAGCGAGGTAACGCCGCATGAGTCATGTTTTTTCGTGCGTGCAGCCGGCTCTATCGAATTATAAGACGTTGTCACGTCAAAAAGTTTTATCACCCCCGACATTCGATAGCTCCTAATCAGCTAAGAACCATTTCGATTACGTCAGCTTTCAAACAAAAAGAAACCGCATCGAAACCGCTTCATTCGTTTAGAAGCTACGATGCCACAGACAGACACACAGATACACAGACAGACAGATACATACGTCAAACTTATAACACCCCTCTTTTTTGTCGGGAATTAAAAAGAAACTGAAGGAATTTGATCCGTTTATTTCATTAACGCCTTGTTACGCGCTCTGATACCCTCGAGTTACCCTTACTTTGACCAAACCGTGCCAAGAAGCTACAAGTTGATGTAAGGACGTCAAAACCGCACGACAATCGCAACATTTCCCCGCCCGTCTGCACCTCCATCTTGTTTTTTACAACCTTTATCATTACGCATTCTGACTCTCGCCCGTCAAAACCCAGACCCCTATAAATAAGGTACGGACCCCAGATTGCTGTTATAAATGAAAGGGTGCAGGAAATTAGGGTTTTTTACTACGGATCCCTAGTCCGGCTGTTGTCGTAAACAATTTTTTATACTGTGAAAAAGGCCATGTACATACGATATACCTTAGATATAATGTTACGTGTGTGATATTTACGTTAAGTTACGTCGTAAAGGCTTAAACTATTGTAGACGTGGCTTTACGAGTGCCTAGAAGTTTCAAAGCTAAGAAGTTCATGAATCTTTTGAATTTTAAGTTAGGGACTCCATTTTTCTGTAAATAAGTTAGAACGAGAGAAACGCTAGAGTTATATAGAGGCGACAATTTTCCGGAGTTTCTTGCCAATTCTTCTCTGGAAAAGACTGCACCTTTGCGAATAGGCGCAAATTAAAAAATGCTGATGTAAATTACTACGTTGACTTATTTGTAACATCCTGAATATTATATGAAATAAAGCTATAGTTTTAACTTTAAAGGATGATGCGTCAAAACGTCCCCCCAAAACCTATTTCCGACCAACAGATTTGAAATGTATCTCACATGAAAGATATTAATATAGTGATGACTTTTTACTATGACGACATCCCTCAAATGTGTGGGACATTCTGGGAAAATATTATTTTAATGTTATTAGTGATTACAAAAGTAACAGTATATTATTAAAAAAATCTTTGATTTTACCATATTCATAATATTTTTATAATTGTTATATTCGTATTTATCATCTCAGGTATACATATAGAACACATACAAAAATATAAACTGATATTTTGAGAATCTTTAATTATGTGTTATTTCTAAACCCCATGGATTTTGACATTGAATGTAGCTATTTATCTCTTTAAAGATACATTCGAAACTGTCAACATACACAAAAGGTCTGTTGGAGGGGGGGACGGGTCCCATACAAATTTGGTCATTACCCTTTGACTTCACTTGTTCAGTATTATGAGCTAATTTACACACTTAATTTGAAAAGTCAACCAATATAACTCATCTTCTTAACCTCTCACAATTAAAAAACGCCTCTAAAAGTAACTTCTTATGTGCTAGACACAAAGAAAGATGTCTACTTATTAAGAGGGCTCAGATGTGGAGCAAATTGACCAGCAGGGGCTGTCTGAGCACAGATTTATACACTCACTACAATACAATACACTGCACAAATAGAACTCGCTGCGACTGAAGAAGTTTTTATTGAATTAGGAACTTGAAACGGTTGGGAAAATATACGACATTTCTGTCCACTGAGACGGTTGAAAAGAATCTTGTGTGGTATAAAATGAAATAAGTAATTTTGTGTTCAAAATCTTATGGCTTGTTTTCCTTTAGTTTTTTAAAACGCTAACCCGCATGAGGGATATTTACAAAAAAATTCTAGGAAAAGAAAATGTTCGCGCCGAAAATTTTTCTTTCCCCACAACCTACACTTCCGCCGCTTGACATGAAGGCAGGATAGCTTAGTTGATTAGAGGAGATGTAATCCTGGGGACATGGGTTCCCATTCAATATTTTTTCTTTCCCTGAAATTATTTGTTTTCCTTCTCTAAATTTTAAACATGTCCACAAATACCTGCTCGAATAACCTTCTTCTTTTCAAATCGGTGGCTTTTCTCCAACTTTTAGGTCAGAAAAACGCTACGCAAACCTCTTATACAATCCATTTTACACAAGTTTAGTTTTTGAGCAGCCAAAGCAAGAAAATAGGTATCTCATTAGATTGCGTTGTCCAAAGAAAAATTCGACGGAAAACTAGGGTCGAAGAAGTAGGGAAGCGGATAACGGAATTACGGTGGAGATGGGCAGGACACTTGGCTAGGAGGGACAACGGACGGTGGACCAAGGCAGTCACAGAATGGTGGTCAAGGGGAGCGACAAGGCCAGTGGGCAGACCACCAGCCCGATGGTCCGACAATTTCGTCAAATTAACGGGATCTCTATGGAAGAGGTCAGCACAAGACCGTGACGCTTAGCACTACAGATAAGAGGCCTATAACCACAGCAGTGACTTGGTATGGTCTCAGCATGATGATTTAAAAACCCATTTTTTTTTAATACAAACCACATTCACAACACATACTCACATCAATTAAAACGTGCTCCAATTTTACCCCGTTATCCCTAAATTATGCCTATTTAAATTATTTTTAGTTTTTTACTTTTAGTTTTATACTTAATAGCGATCTAGTCGAATTATGTAATAGTACTTGTAGTCGGCCCCCACTACACAGGCTCGGCCTAGTGTGGGAGCCATTGTGTAAACACTGACAAATAAAATTTTCTTTTTTTTAAAGCGCGTAGACTACTTAGGTATCTTTTCGTGCTATTTTCTCACAAATCCTCTCATCTTAGTACACACGTATCTGTCTTCATAGCTCGCAAAGCCCTTCATTATGCGCGCAGGTTTGAATATAAGATTCAAAGGTAAAGTACTTGTTTAAATATTCTCATGTTCCACTTTAGCTTTTAAATTTACATCCTAGGGAAGGAGTCTACCTTTACCAACCGGATTCAGATGGTAGGTATCACATTTACATACATAAAGTGTACTAAGCCTACCAAAGTTTTGTTTACTGCATATGGGAATAAATATTGGGTTGCTTTAATTAAGCTAACGAAACTTAAAGATGTGAATTAGCCTAGCCTAGCGTCAAGAAACATAGTAGATTATTCCCCACCAAGGGGCATTTCCTTTGAAACACGAAGGGGATTTAGGCCATAGTGGTTTGACGCTGGCCCAATGCGGGTTGGTGGACCACGCCTTTCAAAAAAAATCTTTTATGTTGAAAGGAGATCTGTGGAGTGAGATCTTAAAGGATTAAAACAACTATTATATTGTAAGTTGCCGCTATAGTTAGTAGCATAAGTAGTTGATTTAACTCATTATGAACCGCCCGAGTATTGACTTAATATTGACGCAAACATATTAAACGAATAAAAGCTAAGTGCAGTAAGTGATCGAAAGTGCTAACACCGTGAATTACGGCAAAGAGTACCGTAACCGTAGTCGTAAGGTAGTTGTACGGAGTCGACATGTACGACGACACATAAATCGAACTGACGTATTGAAGAGGGTGCTTTGACTCTACCGAAGACATAAAGTCATGGAAGGGTCAAAACAAATTTTTGTCAGTGATGTTACCGAAGTGTATGAAGGGAGCCTCCCCGAGTGACGTACCCAAATTTTGTACACTTCTTCCTATAGTGTAGGTAAAGTCAAGTGTGTGGCGAACTTGGCTAACCCTTAATACCCATATTCCACTCTGGACTGGGTGTGTAAGAAATACTTAGAATGTGCCCGCTGCCTACTTTTCCCAGGTATACAGTAAAAGTCTGTAAGTTGGATGCCAGGGTTTTGCTGTTTAATGGGCGAAAGGCTAACCACCTCTCACCATTATACAAATTGCTTCATCTGATAACCCTCACAATTCGACAAGAAATGAAAGGAAACGGCACAGGAGGGATCTGTGGAGGAAAGCGAGAGAGGCCTTTACCCAGCAGTGGGACTCATTAGGCTAAATAAGATCTAAAAAAATCTAAGAGAAGTATTAGAACGAATCTAGTGCGTCTTAAGTCAACGGAACGTATAGTGTGGAAAGGAGCGAGGTAGCGGATAAACAACCAATTCCATTATGAGAATGCCCGACACAGATGGAGATCTGACTGAATCCTATTCATGTATGTACATATTTATATCTTCACATATTCGCTCACTCGTAGCCCAGTGGCACACGCTGATCTCAACCGATCATTGAGGTTAAGCAACGTACACAGAGGCAGGGAACCTGATGGGTGACCAAAGTGGCAATTTATCACAAGCGTTTCCGTGCACGTTAAGCTGTCGGTCCCGGCTGTTGTTGATTGAATAAAATCGTTAAAACCAAGTCAGAGGTCATTGTGCGGTTTGAAAACGCTGACACCAGGGTTAGCCAAGTTCGCCACACACTTGACTATACCTGAACGATAAGAAGAAGAAGATATTCAAGCAACAAAACGAATCCATTTAATTTATGCAATCAGAAAGAAAGACTAGTATTACAGAACGTGATTCAAACTCTGATCTATACTTAAGTAGCAGTCGTGTTTGACATTTTGATAGTGAGAGAAAGAGACAGTCAATCAGGGTTCGAAATTATCAAGATAATTACGCTTCTTGATAATTATCGGATAATTATCTGATAATTATTGGATAATTATTACCAGTGTAAGAAATTAATTTGTTATATTGGTTCATAACAAATTGTAACAAAACATTATTAAAGTGAGTGTGGCTGTGTGGATATTTGTTGCTCTTTGACACAAAAACTTCTGAATGGATTTTAATTAAACTTAACAATAATATAGCTTATGCATCAGAATAACACATAGGTAACACAATTTTCGGAACGAGCGAAGTCCCGGGCAGAAAGCTAGTCGTAAATAAATAAACTTAGATTTACCAAAGAAGCCAAAGGAATATCTTCATCCGATGATGATTGTATTTTCATTGGCTTTGTTGCTTGTTATTATCAATCGATAATTATCCATATGTTATTATCACGATAATTATCAGTGATAATTATCCTTTCGAACCCTGCAGTCAATACTTAAGTATTTCAATACTTAGAAAGAGACAGTCAATACATGACTTGAGTCTCTTTCTGTAAAACGGGCCTTAATCAGAGTTTTGGTTTCAGGATTTTTTATGACCTAAAAATTTATCTCCAGATGAAAATGACGCAGAGATTTGGAAGTAGGTTACCCAGACAACACAGGAATAGCGGGCAGCAGTCGTGACGATAACGCTCTGGAGCTACTTCCATAGACTTTCAGGAAGATAGAAGACTCGAAAATTATTGGAAAAAATACCTCCATAATTTTATTTTTTTACGTAATCATAATCTTGTCTTTCAGTTTTGTAGTACCAAGGGACCCACCCTGTGTCAAACTGCGGGAAGACAGACGGACTTACATGACGCAACTATTAGGTTCCTTATTGGCTACAAAACCTGACTACATGGTTCAGTCAGTGGGTGGACGGGTCGGGACTCACTTAATTATCTTCACCCTGCACATACCCACCCTTGAATCTTCAAAGCGAAAATGCTTAAAGATTTAACTTCTAATGCTCAGAAATAAATATACCTACCCACGAGATAATTCCCGAGTGTCTTTTATTGGGTGACTTTAAAATATGTGAATCAACCTACCAAACTAGGCAACTTTCTCCAAGGAACATAGGTCAAATATTAAAAAAAATCGACTTAAGAGGAGCGTCTCAGTTTGGCCTAGCGTCTCAGTTGTTTTTCATGCTGTCTCGATGTCGACCACCCGCCTCAGACTTGTGCGAAAGGGACAATTGCAGCTTTCCGGCGAAATGCCGAGTTTTATTTCCAAAATTATGAGTTTAGGCGTCAATGAATTCCTATCACAAAAACTAAATGAAATCGTACGTTTTTGGTATCTGTTGATTCGTAAGCGTATAAACAAGGTTCGTGCGTTTTGTTTTTTCCAAAATTGTTCTTAGTTTTTCAACAGTCACCTCTTAAATGTTGAGATTTTTTTTGGCGAAGAATGCTGACTTTTAGTCTCAAATATCTTTTTATCTAATAAAAATATCACAAAAATCAAAACGTACAGACCTGGTTTCTGGTGTTCCTGATACTATACAAAAATTTCCCAGGGATCCGTTGGCGTTTAGGGGATGGAATCCATTGACGCCGTTTGTATGGGAAAAAAACACTGAGACGATCCTCTTAATACAACTTGACCAATCAGCTGATTGTACAAAAAATCTATTCTTAGGATGTCATATGGGTTCCTGGGAAAAGTAGTTCAATTTCATGGGGAAAATCACTCCTAAAGTTTCGTTAACTATGTCACCAGGGAGATATTAAACGCTTCGATTTTATTGGTTACACATTAGATTGAGCATCAATTACATAGTTATCTGTATTAAATAACATCATCAACATCAAGTCCACCTTTGGACTAAAACCTCTCCCATAAATGAGAGCAAATGTCATAATTCCGATACCACACGGCACTATCTACTCGAAACTCGACTAGTCTGTACCGAATTCATAAGTAACTAGCTTTCCGCCCGCGGCTCCGCCCACGTCCTAATTTTTTTTAAAATAAAAAGTATCCTATAAACCTCACTGAGTCCGAGACCTTTCCAACGAATGCAAAACCGTGGAAATCGGTTTGTGCGTTCTGGAGTTATAGCGTCAGGAAGGAAAACCCGACTTATTTTTATATAGTAGATTGTGCAATTCGAACATCAGTCATTTAGAATTTCAGGCATTTTGGGAAAAGTTCATTATGAAAATTGATCATTTTGGAGTCAGTGTATTATAAGATTCAGGTATACCCACCCATAAGGCCGCCCCTATAAAAATAGATCTTCTTTCCCTCTCCAACTCTAAGATGATTCCCTAATTTCCTGCACAGGAGTTTCAGTGGCTAATAAGTCTTACCGTAGCTGTTAGGCTTGTGAGGTGAATTTGCGTTAAATTATAAAGCTTATTAAGCATTGTTCCCTGGTGTGTCGTAAGCACCGCACTGAAATGTTCTGCTGCAATGCTTCATCAGACTGAATTCAGAGTAAGACGGGTAAAATTGTTTCTTTTAGTTGGCAACAGTGACGAAGAGGGGAGTTAAGTTTTATAGAAGAAATGGGACCTACCCGTGTGAAAAGGTAGAATGAATGAATGAAATTTAGTTGCTGGAAATGTAGTACTAAAAGAACTTACAAAAAAACAGTTATCACATTTCGCCATAATTGTAAAGACATGCAAAAAAAACTGCATGCCTATTACAATAATGGTTGGGGAAATACATATTTTTACACTTGACTGTACAAGCCTTGTGAGTTGTTCAAGAATGTCTTACCATACTATAATATGTGTGGTAGGCTCTGTAAAGGGCCGTCTGGTTCGCGACCACCCTCCTACCGAAGTCCGACGCCAAACAGCTTGCTGTGTTCCATCAGTGCGTGGGAGTACCAGTGCCTTTATAGGCATTTTCTGGGTTAACTCGCTCCATCGTCGACCTCATCTTTGACAAGATTGAGGTCAAGAGTTAATCCATCTTTAATAATAAAATTAATGTATGTATGCAAGCTTTTTATTGCAAACTCTTACAGACTACCATAAACAGTAAAACTTAGAGGAGTAAATTTTGGCGAAATCTAAAAAATTGACGTTTGGCATTTCATCAAAACATATGAGATATTTTATACAAATTTCTACGATAAACTTTACTTCAAATCAAAATTAATAAGAGTACTTTAAAATACAATACACAATGACCACAGAGGAAAATGTATATATGCAGAAAAATGATGAAGATGATGAAAATGACAATGAAGAACCTCAGACATCTCGTTCTCGAAGTTCTAGTGACGTAACTGCCCATAGCAGTCGCAGTATTGGCAAATTATTGGATGAGATACAATCAGCTGATGATGTCAGGTAAATGATTACTCCTATCCTAATATTATATATGCGAAAGTTACTCTGTCTGTTACGCTTTCACGCCTAAACTACTGAACTGATTTTGATGAAATTTTGTACAGAGATAGATGAGACCTTGGGAAAGGACATAAGTTACATTTTATCCCACAGCTGGGCACAGTATAACATGTAGGCCACGTGGGCGGAGCCACGGGCAGAAAGCTAGCCTCATGAAGTGGTGACTTAAAATTAGCTATCGAAACTTTAGGGGGTTGTTCTACTTATGAAATTGGACAACTTCCCCCAAGGAACCTATACGAAACTATCAAAAAAAGTGTTCCTAACATGGACCCTCTGATAGTCGACTTCCCATACAAAAGCAAATCACCTGATCGCACATGCACAAGTTGTACCTATAGAGAGGCGAATTTTTTTTCTTCATATTTCGCCTTGTTCCTTGGGGCCAGTTGTTCAGTTTCATGGGCATTTTCGTTCAAATCCTTAATTTTTGTTAAGTAATTTAAATTTAAAAAGCGGTGATAGCCCAGTTGGTAATGAGCCAGACTTGTAATCCGAAGGTCGCCAGTTTCAATCCTAGTGCGGGCCTGTACCACTAAATTCTTCTTTTCGGTTTATGTACGGATTTCTAATTATCACTTGCTTAACGGTGAAGGAAAACATCGTGATGAAACCCCAAGAAAATTCATTTTCGAAAGACGAGCGGTCCACCAACCCGCATTGGGCCAGCGTGGTGGACTATGGCCTGAATCCCCTTCGTGTTTCGAAGGGAGGCCCGTGCCCCTCGGTGGGGACGTATTATGGCCTGGTAAACAAAAAAATACCCAATAAATGTAAAGACGTAAGTCTTAGAATAAATTAAGGAGCTATATGTGGTAGTTATAAAACCCTGACACCAGGGTTAGTCAAATTAACCACATACTTGATGTAAACCTACACTATAAGGAAACAATGGGGAATAAACGAAGTCCTTATACTCCCTAACAAATTTTCATTGAGGTATAAAAAACTATTAAAAAACTATTAAAAACTATTTTTAGATTATATCTAAGTATATATTCTAAAATATTACCTTATTCTACATCGAAATATTAACAATTACTTCACAATACACATACACACACACACACACACGCACACAAACACACACACACACACACACACACACGCACACACACACACACATTTTGATTTATGTACTTGCTTCATTTGTACTCTATTTATTTTAGTTTCTAAGAGCTATGGACGAGCGGGTTCTTTGTATTTTGTATAAATCAAATTCCGTTCAAAAAGTTTTAATAAACAAATACAATACAATACAATACAATATACTTTATTTGCACACAAGGACATACAGCACAATCAACAGAACATAAAACATAGTGTACAACAAGGCGGCCTTATTGCTAGGTAGCAATTTCTTCCAGGCAACCTTAGGGTAGAACAGAAGCAAGATAAGAAGTAGTAGGTGGTGCATAAATATATATACTTAATACAAATATATGTAATATATACATTATATATATTATATATATATACAAATAAATATAAAAAATAATAATATATCTATACTATAATATATATATATATATATATATATATATATATATATATCTATATATACAAGCAGCAAATTAAGGGAATATGTGACGCAACGGAAAAAATAAAAAATAAAAGCAAAGACAGTGAATCGAGAGCCTAGCTAAGGAACGGGAGGGGAAAGGAAATGGGATTTGACTTGGGTTTTAAAGGAATCTATGGAGGGGGCACATCTCCATAGATGTTCGTATATCGATATCCTTTAAGATGTTCGTATTGTAATATTTTATTGTTGTTCCGATAAATTCTATACAGGGTGTTAAGTAATTCGATCTTATCCTCTCGGGTGGTGAATCAGCCCATGAAACTGAACAACTTTCCCTAAGAACAAATGCCGAAATACGAAAAAAATTGCATCAGCTGATAAATCATTTTGTATGGGAAGTCAAAATATTTTTTTTCGTATTTCGGCATGTGGGAAAGTTGTTCAGTTTCATGGGCTGATTCACCACCTGAGAGGATAAGATCGAATTACTTAACACCCTGCATAAGTGTGCCTTACCCATATTGTAACACTGCCCATGCGTATAAAAATGTAGTTTAGTTTAGGAAAATCAACTTAAACTTACAATTTAAAAAAACTATAGGCGCGTGTAGTCAGTCATGTTTTGGTACCTGTAAAACCACGATTTAGTTTTTTTTTTAATTTTCAGATTAAATAAAAACCATGATTGTGATATCGAGTAAGTCAAAATTTTAATTGCATTGTCTTGTCTGTCTTATAAATTAACATTCGAGAATCAAATACAAGTCAAAATTTAGAAAAATAAGAATAGGTACTTTAATTTTTTCCAAAAAATTTAGTAGGCTCTGTACAGGGCCGTCTGGTTCGCGACCACCCTCCTACCGAAGTCCGACGCCAAACAGCTTGCTGTGTTCCGTCGGTGCGTGGGAGTACCAGTGCCTTAATTGGCATTTTTGGGGTTAACTCGCTCAATCGTCGACCTCATCTATGACCTTGGTCACACAAGATTGAGGTCAAGAGTTAACCCATCTCAAATTAAAAAATAGTAAAATTCTCAAAATTGCACCTAGTATACTGTTAAGTGGTGAAAGGCTTTAATATTATACCGCACTACTTGCAAAATTACTTTAAAAAAATAACTCACGTGTCTTGCAACTTCAACATTAATAAGGTGGCAGCATGTAAAAATGCACAGAGGCCAAAACGCTCGTTGCATTATAAACTGTTAGAGCTGACTCCTTTATACCTTAGCAATCAGATCTTCTCATTTCGTCTCACTATTTTGCACTAACATTATACTGCAGAAGAAAGTATCTGAGTCTGATTTGCTTCGCTTCAATTACTAAATGTATTTGTATGATATTTGGTGTCCAGATAAATCAGGAACTGAGCTAATACATAGGCTATTCTTCCTCCCAAAACTTGAATTAAACACGCGGACAAAGCCGCTAGTAAAACATACTCTTGGTATTTCAGCCTTGCGAAGAAAACAAGTAAAGATGGCATGTCTTGGCAATGTCTGTCGGAGCTCCCTTCTATCCAGACGATGACGAACTTTCTTTTAAATACGTGTCATAATTACAGACAAACGATGAAAGCTGTCCTTTCTCGGAAACATACATATGCCTTCGAAGATGGCAAGTGTAACGGTGACACGGAAATTAATGACAATACTAATGCCAATGAGAAAAAAAAGGACGAATGTGGGACATCAAGAGAATCAGCAACCAACAGAAAGAGAGGGCGGCCTCCCAAATCAGGCACGTCTAAAAAGATAAAACGATTTAGAGTAATAGATCTATACACTGGAAAGCTAACTAATCTTACAAGCGCTAATGAAGAATCCGAACCAGATTGTCTATTATGGTGATGGCAACTGATGCCAACAACCCTTGTGACGTGTCAACTGTGTTGTTACAGTGAATTTATTCTGGTGTTGAGACAGTTTTAGTTCAGGTTAGTTTCTTCACTGTGCATTTTCGCTTACCATAATGAAATTGGCCAAGTAATATTAACATGTACTTTTTGAGTTAAAGAAAATTTTGTGCGCCAATTTGCTCCTATCTAACAAAGATAGCATTTTCAAATGTAGTGTTGAGCAAAGTTCCCGAACGAAATTTCATGGTGGTTGGTTAAAATACAAGATAGCAGACGCTAACCTTTGTGTTGTGAAATAAATGGTATCGATATGATCTGGTTTCTCTGTGATCACATTACCTACTGCATTCTGAACGGGAATGAGGGTCATATTTCAGTCCGAACCAACTATAGATATCTAGCTTCGATCAACAATACTCTAACTAGATATCGGGTTGGCACAAAAAAAAACGTCTCGGTAAATATCTCACTTGAGATGTAAGCTCTTATTTTCTTTTTTTAATTTATTTGCCATAGTTATTATTATAATAGCATTGATTTTGTACGTGGCCCGTTAAATAGTTAAAGCATTTTTGATCGAGATACCCAGCATTAAATCTTGACAACAGTTTTCATAGTTCTGCATATAGAACATGTTTCTAAGGTGCAAAATATGTCGATAACTATATGACAGACTAGCTATTCGCTCTTTCCTTTGTTCCTGTGGGCATTTAGCGGTTACGCAGCCTGTGTTATTCTGACGTCTAAGCTATATTACTGCTAAGTTTCATTTAAATCCGAGCAATAGTTTTAGAAAGAAATTTTGTATGAAATGAAACAATAGGTTGCGGGAGGCACGCATGCGAGATTGGCCCGCGTGCGGGAGTAAAACCGCATGACTGTAAAAAGGCCCTATACACCCACTTGTATGTATGAAGGAGGGCGAAATAAAAACTTCAAGTAAGTATGTGACGAACTTAACTAACCCTGGCGTGAGAGTTTTCAAACCGCCAAATAGCCTCTGACTTGATTTTAACGACTGTAGTCAATCGATAACAGCCGGGACCGCTGACTTAACGTGCTATACGAGGCACGGTCATGATAAATTGCCACTTATGTTCACCCAGCAGGTTCCCTGCCACTGTGAATGCTGCTTAACCTTACCGATCGGTTCAGATCAGCAAGCGCCACTGGGTAGTACTATTATTTATTCTGTGACTGGGCTACGACTTCCTTATTTCCCCTTCACTAATTTCCTCTTTAACTTCGAATCCCTGCACTCCACATCGGCATTAATGATAAATTAATTAATGCATCGCTCGCAAACTTGTAGCGAGTTGGAGCCAAGTTAACTCGTATGCGCTGTCGCGGTGTTTTGTTCCAGAATGTTCGTTACTTTTACATGAGATGCGGTCTTGTTACAGCTAGATGTCTTTTGTTCAGTCGAAAGCACGCCACACTTCAGAGTTATTCAAGGTTCAGCAGCTCGAGCACAATGGTGACAAACTCGTGTGGTGCGCCACTCGGCTGACGCTGAAACTTCACTTTGATTGCGCAAGGGCCCCGCACAAAGGCTTGCTCGCCCTCTGGCTTTGTCAATGTTGACATTTTCATAGGAGTGTGAACATAGGACCGCGGCGCATTAGGCGCGCTATCACCATCTTACTCAAGCTGCAGAGGTATAAGAACAATAAGCATGTGCTGTCATGTGTACAGACAAAAAATTTTGAAATATTGTTATTTCATTTTATCATCAAACCTACTGTTACTTGTAATTAGTTAATTATATGAATTCAGAGCATAACCAGATTCGCAAAATACCAGATTATACAGGGCTTTAGGTAAATCACTTTCAACCTCTCGGGTGGTAAATCAGTCCATGAAACTGAACAAAATTCCCAAGGAACAAAGGTCGAAGTATGAAAAAAAAATTTGACTTCCCATACAAAATGCGTTATCAGTTGAAATGCTTGGTAGCTACTATGAAGGAAACGCATTAAGACCTAACCCATTGAAAACTCAATCATGCATATTTCACCTTCGCAACAAAGAGGCGAGCCGAAAGCTCAATATTACTTGGCGTGGCGCTACGATCAACCACTGCGACTTTCCTAAATACTTGGGCATCACCCTGGATAGATCGTTAACTTACAAAAAGCATTGCGATAATGTAAAAATGAAAGTTTCAGCTCGCAACAACCTTTTGAGAAAACTGACGTCGACTACTTGGGGAGCATCGCCGAAAGTGCTCCGAACAACTGGCCTAGCCCTAAGCTTCTCCGCTGGCGAGTACGCGTGCCCCGTGTGGAGTCGTTCCGCCCATACAATGTTGGTGGATACAGCTTTGAACGAGACTTGTCATATAGTCACTGGCTGTCTGAAGCCGACTCCGGTTCGAATGCTGTATCCACTTGCTGGGATAGCTCCACCAGATATTCGTAGAAGTGTTGCAAGTTGTATCGAGCGAGCGAAACTAGAACAAGACCCCCGGCATCCAATGCATTTTTACTCCCCAGTGCACCAAAGACTTTAAAGCCGTAGAAGTTTCTTCAAATGCACTAACCCCATCAATGATGCTACTAAGGCTAGACTCGATCTGTGGAGTAAAAATGGGTCACTGCCCACACCGTTTGTCCCGCTTTCGGAGAATCTTCCGCCTGGATGTGATCTTGCGTGGCCGATTTGGAAGTCCTTGAACAGGCTTCGAACCCAAGTTGGCCGAAGCAAAGATAATCGCTTTGGGTGGGGGTTTACTGATGGCTCGGACCTCCGGAGTGAGTGTGGTGAACCCGTCCAAGCAATGGAACACCTGATCTCATGCCCTTCGTGCCCTACCACCTGCACCCGGGAGGATCTAATGGCAGCAACCGACAGTGCGGTAAAAGTGGCTAAGTTTTGGGGCAAACAAATTTGATTCGCTATCGACACGATAGAAGAAGAAGTTGTTCAGTTTCATGAACTGATTTACCACCCGAGAGGCTGAAAGTGATTTACAGCCCTGTATATGAAATTATTTTCTCGAATAACTATTAAGAATTATAACATGTTCTTTTTAAGCCTGAGTAAACTGTAATTGGCTTTAAATTAATTATGTAACAAATACTTGTACACATTACAAATCTACACTAAGTATATTATAAAAACCAAAGATTTGTCTAAGAATGCCTGGATAAATATTGGTTTAAAGTAATAATGATACTAACTGATTGCGCTATTCACACTCCTATGAAACCTAGGGGTTCTATTCGAACCCCAGTTCCTAGTTTCTGGAACTTTCCAGCCTTTTTGTGAAGTTCCCAGTCTGAAACTTTCTGGAGAGATGCAGATAACTTTCAAATAATTTATACAGTAGCTTTCGGATTTTTTTCCCGTGGGAATCCTTCCTTTTAGCGCTATCTCCCTTTCAAATTCGGAGTACGCTTGACCATGATTATTTTCATGAGTATGAAATAAGTTTACTAGTTCTAAACATAATTTAATTCCCGATTAACTTATGTATGACCGACGAATACATGCATTTAAAAAAAATTGTGCAATTTTATGTTTAGACTACAAAAAAAGATCTCAAGGTTTTAAACTGCATAGTTTTTTTTTAATGTTTGTTCCGCGATTATTTTGATGATTCTTTTTTTCAATGTTAGATAAAACTTCAGAGGTGATCCCATGTAAATTTTATCAATCAACAAATACCTATTTAAAACATCAACACATTATAATACAATATGACGTTTTGGTATATGATTATTTGCTACTAGGTATTGTTAGAATTGAAATCGATTGATTCTAGCGATTTTAACGTGGACAATGATTATTTATCTTCAAGACTTTAATAATTTCTAGGAATCTCTACCTACCCTTATTTTATAAGTACTTAAAACATCACTTACATAAATATCATCTATTAACCAGCACAATGCTTAAACGCCTCACTTGCCTACGCCTGCTTACGGCGAAAAGCACTCTGCACTGAATACGTCGACAAAGGGGCACTTTACCCTACTCGAAGCTGAATCTCACTTGGCAGAAACTCATCATATCTCACCTGAAATGCAGCTGAAGGCACCTATTTGGTACGAGTACCCTGCTAGCGAGCTTTGCTGTTCAGTGCTTCGGGTAGTATGAATGTAATGGTTGTATTATTAATATACAAGTTGTTTCAAAAACACACAAAAAAAAAGATATTCAAAATTATTTAAAATTTTGCTTATTGCCCAGCTCTATTATAAATATGACAAGTATGTCATATTCATTATATGAAACTTTCATTTTAAAAGATGTCGAACCGTGCTACTGATTACTAGAGTTGCGACTATTTCACTTTTAAAATTAAATTTTGGATTTTTTTTTTTCTTTTTTTCGAAACACCTTGTATAGCAGTACATTGGGTAACAATTTGAAATCAATGTATTTGAACGTTATTCGACAAGACAGTATATTTTTTAAAATCTAAAGTATCAATTTTTCGAAATTCAAATAGGCCTGTGGATTACAAAATAAAAAATTCTTTTAAAAAATAAGAAAAATACTTTCCCATTTTTAAACCCCGACAAACAAGAGGGGTGTTATAAAGACGTATGTATCTGTGTGTCAGTCTGTGCCATCTTAGCCCCTAAACCAGTCTTTCCCAACGTGGGCGATAACGCCCCCTTGTGGGCGCTGCAGGCCTAAAGGGGGGCGGTAAGAGACCCAGAAAAAAAAGGGGGCGTTGTGTAGGGCTTTGGGGTCGATTTATAATTTCATCTACCTAGCTAGGAAGACTCTTAGACACCGACTGAGCTCTCGACTCTCGACTACATCTTGTGAACATCAACTAATATTAATTAAGATATAGCTCAAACTCGGTTCGATATAATAGACCGCGGGCAATCATGTTTTAACAAGTTTTTGTTAAATAATCCGATTTGTACATTCCTGTATCAATCGGCTGGTTCTATAATACTTGTTCTTGCTTGTCGAGTACGATTGGGCGTCGAATGAGATAAACGAGTTTATGCACGTTTGTCTTATTCCTGTTGGTGCGTGCTGCTTATGCAATCCTATATAAACGACGTAAATTTATTTTATTTTCATTTGCGGTTTCGCGCATAATAGATAAGCAGTACTTCATTATAACACTTACGTATTTCTCAAAACAAAACAATGTCGGAAGTAAAAAAGAAGAGACGGCAATACTCTGCGGAATATATTAAATTCGGATTTATTGAAAATCCCACAAACCCGTCGTCGCCTTTGTGTCTTCTATGTCTAAAAACATTTTCGAACGAAGCAATGAAGCCTTCAAGACTGCAAGATCATTTGAATAAAATGCATCCAGATAAGAAAGACAAGAATGTAGCATATTTTCAAGACCTAGAGAAGAAGCATAATACTCAGCCAAGTGTATCAAAACTATTTTCGGCGGCTGCTAAGCAAGATGACGACGGACTTCGAGCTTCGTACAATATCTCTTTGTTAATTGCTCAAAAAGGCAAACCACACAACATCGGAGAAGAGTTAATTTTGCCAGCAATAAAGGAAGTAATAACTACTGTGCTTCATAAACCGGCCGCAGATATTATCCGAAAAATTCCTTTGAGTAATAATTCTGTGCAAAGACGAATTGATGAAATGGCTGAAAACATTGAAGAATCATTGTGCAATCATCTGAGGACTAGTCAATTCTCAATTCAGCTCGATGAGTCCACTTTACCAACTAATGAAGCGTTGTTGCTATCTTACGTGAGGTTTATTAAAGATGAGAAAATACGTGAAGAACTATTGTTTGCCAGAAATTTGGAGACAGATACAAAAGGCGAAACCATACATTGGAAAAGTTTTGTGAAGAGAAAGAGATTCCTTTGAAAAATATTATATCAGTTGCTACGGATGGCGCTCCGGCTATGACAGGGCGCCATAAAGGCTTCATAGCGTACTTAAAAAATAAAATTCCAGATGTCCTTGCTATACATTGCGTTATTCATAGACAACATTTTGGTTGCTAGAAACTTAAGTGAACGACTATTTCAATCACTGCAATATGTCATCAAAGCAGTCAATAAAATCCGTAGCAGCTCTTTGAATGATAGATTATTTCATCAGCTTTGTGTTACTAATGACGAAGATTTCAACCGTTTATTGCTTCATACTGAAGTTCGTTGGCTGTCAAGAGGCAATTGTCTGATTCGATTTTACAACCTGTTTGACTCTGTGATAGAGTTCTTGGAAACTAAAGATACAGAACTGCGCAACAAGCTCATAACATCAAAGAATGATATAGCTTACATGACAGACCTGTACAAATTGTTCAACGACATGAACCTCCAACTGCAAGGCGATGAACTAAATTTAATTAAAACAAAAAATGTCGTTGCTGCTTTCGCAGCCAAACTGCTTCTGCACAAAAAGAATATAGGCAGACGTGAGTTTCACAATTTTCCGAATTTATCAGTATCCTGCAGTAACGACGACTTGTTTGCCTACTGCCAACATTTGGAAAACCTCCACATTGACTTCACCGAACGATACCAGGACATTTTAAACTTGGAAATACCAGACTGGGTGTTAGATCCGTTTTCAAATGTCAACATAGCAATGTCACCTCAGCTGGAAGAAGAACTTATAGAATTGACAACAAACGAAGAAATAAAAATCAAGTTCAAAAATGGATATCAAGAATTTTGGCTTCAAAAACCGATCCTGCAATTGTACCCTGGATTGTGGTCAATTGTTCAACGATTCTTGATAGCATTCCCATCGTCATATTTGTGTGAACGTGGTTTTAGTGCTGTGGCAACGCTGCTTACTAAAAAGAGAAATCGTTTGCGTGTTACCGAACGTGGCGACTTGCGGCTGTTTTTGAGTAAATTGGAACCTGATATCAACAAACTTATTGAACAGCATCAGATTCAACCTTCACATTAGTTTTTATATAAGAATTGATTATGTTTGTTTTATTTTCAATAAAAGATACTCTGTCCGAATACTATAAAGTTGCGTTTCAATAATCAGTTATAAGTACTTAGCGGTTTTTAAGTATGTTTAAAAAGGGGGGCGTTAAAAAATAATTTATTCTTAAAGTGGGCAGTAGACAAAAAAAGGTTGGGAACCCCTGCCCTAAACGAAAGAACCGATTTCCATGCGATTTTTTAGTTTGAAAGCTGACGTAATCGAAATGGTTTTTAGCTATATTTGATCTAAATTGGTTCAATCATTCAAAATTTAAAAGTTACAAGCGATAAATGTCGGGGGTGGTACAACATGTTTATTTTTTTAGTTATTCATTAAACATTTGGGAAACTGTTTGCTTTGAAGACGACCTTGGCTCATAGGCTGTCACTGAAAAACCGGTCCCAGATTCGATTCCTAGTCATGCCAAAAATTTTTATAAAAAGCTTGCATTTTTTTTCTTGTTCTCGGACATTAGTGTTCTCGAACTGTCTTTCTATGTGTTTCAGCGGGCCTATCTGATTCAGCAGGCCGAGTACGATAGTGACAGCGCCGCGACAACGCGACATTTCTATGTCAAAATGTCAACATTGACAACGCCATAGGGCGAGCAAGCCTTTGCAAGGGACCCTTGCGCAATCAAAGTTAGGTTTCAGCGTGAGCCGAGCGCGAGTTTGTCGTTATCGTGCTAGAGCTGCTGTGTGGGCATTTGAATAAGTAGGTACATTAATATGCGTCAATGTTACAGAGCTCCTAAAACAATTGTATAATCAAGTAACAATCCAATACCAAAGCAGAACAATAAAACACAAATATGTTTAAACATTCAGTGTACTAATGCTTTCTTTGGGACCGTCCGGTCTCCAACTAAATGGTTTGGGACTAAAGTCCGGAATAATCCGAACTGTACGAAACAATTCGATGAACACCTGAGTCCGGAAAAAAGAATTCACTAGTAACACGAAAAAAGCGGATAGTTTCAGGGTTGTTGTCTACTGGAGAAAATCTATAGCATCCTGATAGCGTATGAACACACAGAAATAAAATAAAAGTAATGATTTCGCCAGTGGGCAGACCACCAGCCCGATCGCGATGGTCAGACGATTTCGTCAAATTGACGGGACCTCTATGGATGAGGTTAGCACAGGACCGTGACGATTGGCGCTACAGAGAAGAGACCTATACCCAGCAGTGGGTTGATGTGGGCTGAGTATGATGATGATGATGAGTGATTTCGTTCAGGCGATCTTTAATAGTGATATAGGTCTAGAAACTTATAAGGTAAAAAAGTTTCAGTTTAAACCCATTTCCTTAGTTTTTTGACAGTGTTAGCTTTTTTTTTGGTGAAAATTGCTAACTTTTAGTCTCGAATATCTGCATCTTTTTGTCTACTAAAAATATCATAAAAATTAAAACGTACGGACCTATAGCCTGATTGACACTAAATCACAATTTCACAGAGATCCGACAACATTAGGTTTAGGATATGGAATCCTACCGCAGTTTGTATGGAAACCGTGTGGTGATCGGTTGAGAATCAAACCACCCTATCTCTTTCCGTGAGTGTCGTAAGAGGCGACTAAGGAAACACAAATGAGACCTGCCTCCTATTAATCCAGCTTAGGCAACGACACCTCAGTTTGTTTTGAATCTGAGGTGTCGTCCTATGGTCTCATGCGGTGTGGTAGGCACTGTAAAGGGCCGTCTGGTTCGCGACCACCCTCCTACCGAAGTCCGACGCCAAACAGCTTGCTGTGTTCTGGCATTTTCTGAGTTAACTCGCTCCATCGTCGACCTCATCTATGACCTTGGTCAAGATTGGGGTCAAGTGTTAACCCATTTCATAATTTTAAAAAATACTGAGACGATGCTCTTAATTTTGTACAGAATAAGTGTTTAAATGCACTAGAATAGCGAACATAATCTTGTATATCATAGCGAGTACAGGAGGCAACGCGTATTGTATGTTAAAGCTCATTTATCTCACTGAACGGAGTGGAGTGAAACTAATTTAGAGAACGAGCCCCTGTAGACCTACATGTATCCTTTATCCAGCAGTTGCCTGTAGCTTCCGAACAGAGAACTGATTTTTAAACACTAATTCGATAGGTGTCTTAAATTGTATTTTTAAAACTTGATTCACTAATGTATGGATTTAAGTGTGTTTTTTTTTGTTAGTTCGAGTAGAAATACATCTTCTGGGTGAGCTTGCTACATCCTCGACCAATCTAGCCCCCATGCTAGATTGTGGTCAGGAACGAGTCATTCTCTATTAAAAAAAACGGTGAAGGAAAGAGCATATTGTTTTTCGATTGTATATACAATGTATATCCATGTATATCATTTTTTTAAACATTCTGTACTGTAGATTAAACCATCTTGATGGATTTTCTTTGGACTAGATATTTTTATAGAGCTTTGTTAGAAATATCTAACCAATTCTTTGGTGAACGTTGTTCAGTTTAAATTAGCAGGCTGATATCTATGCGGTGTCTCTAAATTATTTGGCACAACTTTAAGGCTGGTCCTCGTCAAGAATCTGAACAACTTTCCCGACGCTACCTAAAAAATAAATTCTTTAAAAATTCGATTTAAAAAGACGGAGCAGTTGAAAAGTTGTACAGAGAGGCGTTTTTTTTCCTTTTTCGACCTATGTTCCTTGAAGAAAGTTGTTGAGTTTTGTGAGCTGATTCATATCCTTAATTTTCACAAATTCACCCAACAATTTAGCTTCATAAATTAATTCACACAACTTTTAGCTCATACAGCTCTTTTGTTCCTGTAAGAATATTTATTATACAGGCACCAGCGCATCAGGTTACTCCATACTCTTATCACAACAGCACAGAGTGCACGCTTGTGGTAACCTTATGTGCGGGCGTCCATACAATAAAGGATTTACATACATACATTACACAGCTCTCAAGATTTTACAACCTACTAGATTCTTGAGATAATAATTCACATTTTGCGGGTAGTGTGGTCTAGACTGAATTAATTCTAGCTGGGAATCCCCCAGGCACGCGCAGATTCAATTTGAATCTCGGAAAAAATCAACCAGAGTACACTCCGATGAATAATAAAATTTCTACAATATAATTAAATAAGTACAGTTTATTTAACAGTACTTAATTTAAGTTGTGTAACAAGTATTGTATCAAACAAATATGTTTCTACTAACTTTCCGCCCGGGACTTCGTTTCCGTGGGAATTTAGGAATTTTTTTAAATCTATTTGTTAATTCAAGGTGTCAGCTAGCTTCATACCAAATTTTATGAAAATTGGACTAGCCATTTGAGCGTAAAATAATAACAAACATCCATACATTCATACATACAAACTTTCGCGTATATAATATGAGTAAAGGATAAGGAAGTAAGGATTTATCAACATATCAACATGAATTAATTTTAAGTTAGCGAAAATTAAGAAAAATGCCGTCTGCTAACTGAACTGAACCACTTTTGTATAAAGTCGTTAAGATTTATTTTAACAAAATGTTGTAGCAGTCTTCTTATTTATTTGTAAATTTAAAGATGTCATTATGATACTCGTGGCAGCATCTAGACTTTTTTTATATTAAAAGATGGGTTAACTCTTGACCTCAATCTCGACCATAAAGGTCAAAGATGAGGTCCATTTCAGTACGGACATTTACTTTAACAGGTGGGAAGGAACTACTTCTAATAAATGTCGTTTTGTTTTAGTTTATTAAATGCAAACTAACAGTGAAACAAAACAGAAAGACAAATTTTTTATTCACTGTTACATGCAGTTCACAAATGCTTAATCAACCTTTAACAGTTACACACGTTGACTAATTTACCATTAAAAAATTCGACTTGACGCCGCCGACTTGAAGTAACAAAAATTTAAAAATAAAATAAAATAGAGTTTCCAAACCACCAAATGGCCAGCTTTATTTTATGACTGTAGTCAATCGACAACAGTCGGGACCGCTGGCTGGCTTAAGGCGACTACAGCACCTAAATTACGATTTTATGATGCGTAGATAAGCATGACGCACTGCACTGAATCGAAGAAAAAAATACTACGGTAATATTTAGGACATAAACTAGATAAGTAGTTTGCTGAAAACATGATTCAGCACTTTTGGTTCGATAGAAAAAGCTCACAAAGTCACCTCTAAATACCCAATATTTGTATCTTTTAAGCTGTAAAAACCACAGTAAAATGCATACAGGAACTTGAATTTGCTATCAAAATGTTCGTGATTGAACATTTTCGATAAGTAGTTAACGCATTTTTCGATTTTCCATAAATCTTATTTTTCTAACTTTCGAACATGTTTTTACGCACGCATGCTTTCATAGTCCGTAAACTTCGTGTATCGACACTGTTCGCACTGCCGGCCTAGGCCTGTTGAGAGACGGAGATGGCACTATTCCTATGTGTGCTGCCTTTATCGGGTGCTGTAGTCGCCTTAACGTGCTGAAGCATCGCTCATGATAAATATGAGTATTTAAAACTAAAAGATAATTTTAAACATAATTACACAATGCATTGTTAGAGATTTGAACCTAATATACAAACACAACAGACTATACCTATGGGGTGACTTTAGTTAGCAAAAGTTTAGAGGGCGATCCGATCTAAAGTTACTAAGGAAAATTACCAAAAAAAATTTCAACTTTCCATACAAAGGCAACCAAAACCTAACCGCACAAGTTACTTGTGGACGAATGTGTTTTTTTTATATTTCGAACTTTGTTCCCTAGGGAAAGTTGTGCAGTTTAGTGGGCTGATTCACGTCCTTTATTTTTGCTGTTTTGACTTCGCTCTTATTTCATTTATTTTATGGTTCTCATGTTGAAATGCAGCATAGTATATACCTTTCTGTATAGTCTGTATATACGAGTACATATAAATACATACACATTCATTCATCCCATTGTCAGCTGACGGCCATAAAGGTAATAATTTTAATTAACAACCCCCCGTATAAATCACTAGGGGGTGCTTAAATAACCACAGCACGGCTGCAGCAGGGTTAAACACAATGCACGTTATGATATATGGGGTTACGTTACTTTACGTTACGTTAAACTTGGTTTTCTCGAAAGTGGAAACTTAGTTTAAGAGACAGAGGGGTCTCTAGCTTATCTCCCGACAAAAAAGAGGGTTGTTATAAGTTTGACGTGTGTATATGTGTGTCTGTCTGTAGCTTCGTAGCTATTAAACGAATGAAACGATTTAGACGCGGGTTTTTTTCTTTGAAAGATTATGTAATCGTGATGGTTCTTAGCCATAAGTATTTGATCAAAATTGGTTCAGCCATTTGAGAATTATAAGCAACTAGCTTTCCGCCCGCGGCTCCGCCCGCGTGGACTACAGGTTATATCGTGCCCAACTGTGGGATAAAATGTAGCCTATGTCCTTTCTCAGGTTCTAATCGGTTCAGTAGTTTAGGCGTGAAAGACGGACAGGCAGACAGACAGACAGAGTTACTTTCGCATTTATAATTATGGATAACTGCTTTACCACAAAACATCAAAACACAATTTTGTCGTTTACTTTATCCCTTTCGGGAATGGCAAAGGAATTTATGACCAAACAGCCATTTTTAAACATTATCAAAGTTTTAGTTTTAATTTTTGTGGTATGTAAGGTCCTAAATGACGGGGGTTAAACAAAAAAATATTGTAGAGTTATAGCATACTAGCTTAACGCCCGCGCCTCTGCCTGCGTGGACTACAAGTTATATCGTGCCCAGCTGTGGGATAAAATGAAGTGTGTCCTTTCCCAAGGTCTAATCTCTCTGTACCAAATTTCATCAAAATCAGTTCATCAGTTTTGCGTGAAAGCGTAACAGACCGACAGAAAGAGTTACTTTCGCATTTATAACATTAGTAGGGATTGTTGTCACGCTGAATGTGCTCCTGTCTGTACATAGTAAAATTGCAGGCACAATGCGAGCCCCGGGGTAGAGCTTAATTAAATAAAAACCACGATTGAAACCGTCTGACGATCTTGTACATTTCCTTTCCTTGGAAAAAGGGGGGTTATCCTTGAAGCGCTCGTTTTAATGCAATTTAGTGTTGCTGCTATCACGTTTAATGTGCTCTATACTACACACATCCACACGGTCTAGGGATATTGCACGATTTTTCATACAAAAGAGGTCTGTTTGAGAAGCTATAAAAGCATAACTCGAGATACATGGAGGGCTATAATTTTCAGACGAGCAAGTGCTAAACTGGAATTTTCAATTCTAGTCAATAAATTTAGTTTTACTTGAAATTTGTGAAAACGTGACGGAAACGAAAACGAAAATGCACTTTTTGACTGCTTTTTGTATAAAAATGTTCGAATTTACGCTTTTTTTTTTTTCATTTCCGTCACGTTTTCACAAATTTCAAGTAAAACAAAATTTATTTACTGGAATTGAAAATTCAGGTATAGCACTTGCTCGTCTGAAAATAATAGCCCTCCATGTATCTCGAGTATGCTATTATAGTTTCTCAAACAGACCTCTTTTGTATGAAAAATCGTGCAATATCCCTAGACCGTGTTGATGTGTGTATTACAGGGTGCAAAGGACAGCATAGCATATACTTAAATGGTGGAATCCACCTATTATTTATGATGTGCTATAACTACAAGTAATTACTTCTAAATGAAAACATCAAGTTTAGGAATATATTAATACTTATCCCTTAATGAAAATACATATTTTAAAAAACCGGGGAATAGTTCCACTGGAAAATCATTCAGAATGATTGCACGAATTCAGAGTTTCAGTTTATTAATAATGGGCCTTTTTACGGCACGGCAAAATTTTATTATCATTGACTCCTATGTACTAGTGATACTAGAAGATGAGAACATGGAAGGCAATAGTGATTCAAATTTTGCCTTGCCGTGCCGTGCCGTTCGAATTATAAAAAGGCCCAATGGGTTCGCTCTTGACCACAATCTAGCAGAACGACAAAGATGCGGTCGAGGATGTAGCGAGCTCACCCAGAAGAAGCCTATTCACTAGAACTGTAAAGAGACTTGGGGTTTATGAACTTGTGAATATATCAAATCAAATCATTTATTTGCCACATGAATGATTTTTTTTTGTAATTTTGTTTTTTTGACATTAACTCTTTGTACGTTTATTTTTGGCATGCTGCGCCTTATTAACGTGTAAAAAGTATATATATATATATATATATATATATATATATATATATATATATATTAATTTAGTTTTTATAAACCTAAGTTTGTACTTTTTTTATTTATTTTTTATTATTATTATAAGATGGGTTAACTCTTGACCTCAATCTTGACCATAAGGTCAAAGATGAGGTCGACGATGGAGCGAGTTAACCCAGAAAATGCCTATAAAGGCACTGGTTCTCCTACGCACCGACGGAACACAGCAAGCTGTTTGGCGTCGGACTTCGGTAGGAGGGTGGTCGCGAACCAGACGGCCCTTTACAGAGCCTACCACACCGCATGAGACCATAGGACGACACCTCAGATCCAGAAAAAAATGAAGTGTCGTTGCCTGGGATGGATTACTAGGAGGCAGGTCTCATTTGTGTTTCCTTAGTCGCCTCTTACGACACCCACGGAAAGAGATGGGGTGGTGTTATCCTCAACCGATCACCACACGGTTAACTTGTACTGCTTAGAAAAAATCTTTTTCTTTCTATTCTAAAGCCAAAGTAAATGCATAAATGCATTCGTGCACTTAAAGAATACAGCACTATCTTGGTAAGATAGCTACTGCCGTGGTTAGCATGATGATGAGCTGTACTGTACAGCGATAGAGCCTTTACAACCATTCTGTTTGTTTATAACAGATTTATTCATTTCTATTCTATTCTACGAACAAATGTATTTCAAAATCTTTACCAACAATCTCGGAACACAGAACGGCCAACAATATTGGACGACTGAACGTGACTTTGGTCTTCTTCTTATCGTGTAGGTATAGTCAAGTTTGTGGCGAACTTGGCTAACCCTGGTGTCAGAGTTTTCAAACCGCACAATGGCATCTGACTTGGTTTTAACGACTGTAGTCAATCGACAACAGCCGGGACCGACAGCTTAACGTGCCCTCCGAAGCACGGAAACGCTCGTGATAAATTGCCACTTTGGTCACCCATCAGGTTCCTGCCTCTGTGTACGTTGCTTAACCTCACTGATCGGTTGAGATCAGCGAGAGCCACTGGGCTACGAGCGCTTCAAACTGACTTTGGTAGAAATAGATTTCGATATTTCGAAAGTATAGTCATATTTGTTAAGATTCATGATTGTTTTTGAAATTGTTTTGATATGTGTTGCCTAGGTAAGTTGGAAGTTGGCCGGCGATTTTAATAAAACGGGCAAGTGCGAGTCGGACTCGCGCACGACGGGTTCCGTACAATTACCTATTAAATCGGCCAAGTGTGAGTCGGACTCTATGAAAACCAATATCTCTATAAAAACAGAAAAAAATCAACTGTCTAACTATCACGGTTGATGAGCCTCGGACAGACTTTCTATAAAAACGAGTCAAAAAAATCACGTTTTTTGTATGGGAGCCCCCTTAAATATTTACCTATTTTATTCTGGTTATTTGTACATAGAAATACATCATCTGCGAAAATATCAACTGTCTAACTATCACGGTTCATGAGATACAGCCTGGTGACAGACGGACGGACGGAGGGACGGACGGACAGTGAAGCCTTAATAATAGGGCGCCGTTTTTACGCTTTGGGTACGGAACCCTAAAAACGATAATAACCTAAAATACTTAGGTACTGGAGCGTAGCGTAGCTCAGAGGGAGCAACCGGGTATCTAGCTAATGGAGTCAGGAAAAGTCATTTATTAAGACAACTTTACGCCGTGTGGTGATCGGTTGAGAATAACACCACCGTGGGTGTCGTAAGAGGCGACTAAGGAAACACAAATGAGACCTGCCTCCTAATAATCCATCCCAGGCAACGACACTTCATTTTTTTTTCTTAATCTGAGGTGTCGTCCTATGGTCTCATGCGGTGTGGTAGGCTCTGTAAAGGGCCGTCTGGTTCGCGACCACCCTCCTACCGAAGTCCGACGTCAAACAACTTGCTGTGTTCCGTCGGTGCGTGGGAGTGCCAGTGCCTTTATAGGTATTTTCTGGGTTAACTCGCTCCATCGTCGACCTCATCTTTGACCTTATGGTCAAGATTGAGTTCAAGAGTTAACCCATCTAATAGTAAAAAAAAATAAAAAAAATACTGTACTATCCTCGTCAGAAGTATGTTGACCATGGCATCAAGTGATAGAATCACATGATGTTCTGGCTACCCCTATACGAATATTCTGTGACTTAAAATTAATTAGTGAAAATTAAGTAAGTATCTTCGTAAATTCGTTCATAAAACTAAAAATAAATCTTCACTAAATTAACTTCTACGGTTAAATGATTGCCTTAACAGGGAAAGTCGAAATTGATACACACATCAACGCGGTCTAGGGATATTGCACGATTTTTCATACAAAAGAGGTCTGTTTGAGAAGCTATAATAGCATACTCGAGATACATGGAGGGCTATAATTGTCAGAAGAGCAAATGCTAAACCTGAATTTTCAATTCTATTTAATAAATTTTGTTTTACTTGAAATTTGTGAAAACGTCATGGAAATGAAAAAAAATATTGCGTAAATTCGACCATTTTCATACAAAAAGCAGGCAAAAAGCGCATTTCCGTTTTCGTTTCCGTCACGTTTTCACAAATTTCAAGTAAAACAAAATTTATTGATTAGAATTTAAAATTCAAGTTTAGCACTAGCCCTCCATGTATCTTGAGTATGCTTTTGTAGCTTCTCAAACAGTCCTCTATTGTATGAAAAATCGTGCAATATCCCTAGACCGCGATGATGTGTATATTTGAGATTATTATATAGGTTCAGTTTCTTATAGAGAATCATCCCCTAAAGTTTTGCTAGCTGAGTTAAAGTAACCCCATTATATTGAATAAAAAAAAGTAACGCAATAAAAATCGTAAATTCCGAAATCCATTAATTAAGCAAATTTCGTAGAAAGAAATTGCCCTAAATTAGTAAGAAAGCTGTCTTTGAACCTTCTTTGAACATTTTATTTAATAAGATTGTAGACTACAAAGACTGTAATGTTTTAACATTTTTTATTAATTTTAATTTACATACACCTAATTTCGAATATTTTGTTTATAAATAAAAATGTGTCTTAAAAGCTAAGTGCGCAATTTAATATGTATGTAATTTGATAAAACAATTAAAAAGAAGCGTGAGTGAGACGCCCCGCTTCCTGCTAAATAGCATGTACAACTATGAACATGCCCACCGGACGCCGCCATTTTTGCAGCGCCCTCTGTAGATTTTCACTGGCAACTGGGAATGCGAACGCGCGGTCACTCGCTCCCGCTAGTTTTTCATAAATCTAATTGTTTGGTTTTATTTCTCACTTCTAGTCAATTTACAGTGCCCATCCCTTACAATTGTTTGATCCTTCGACCGGATGTATTATAATCAGTGCACGTTTAAGTAAAACAGTGAGAAAACATAGATACCTACCTACTCCATGTTTCACTCGCCGGGAACCTCTCGCGCAGCCCGTGCGCGCCGTCGCGAAGAAGCAAAGCGCAGCGAGGCAACAGAGGACAAGAAACCTCAATCGCTACCGGCGGAACAACCTGGATGTGATGAAAAACCAGCACCATCTGAAGAAATGGCCAAGGCCACGCGCTCGTGCTCCAAGGCCACGCGGTCGTGCTCCGGGGCCACGCGTTCGTGCTCCCAGGGCTCGACGGCATTGCGACTAGCTGAGATCCAGCTTGCCGCCAAAGAAGCCATGGCCCAAATCCAAATGGATCTCATCAAGACCCACCTGAAGATGGAACTTCAGGCCCTGGACAGCCGCAGTCAGAGCTCAGCATCGGCGTCGAATCGCACCCGCGATCGTGTGGAGAAGTGGCTCGACGACCACCCCAAATCCGTCGCGTCGGTACACTCCGGCTCGGAACCGGAACGCCGGGCGCCCGCCTCCGCGGCGGCGCCCCAGGGCATCCCATCGACGCAGCGACTGCTAAGCCGGCTTACTACGCCGCGCGAGCTCCCTAGTTTTGACGGCGACTGCATAGAATGGCTACACTTCAAAAGTGCCTACGAAGAATCTAGTAAAGTCTGTCAGTTCACAGACTCCGAAAATTTATGGCGAATTCGGAAAGCGCTGCGCGGCGACGCCAAGGAGGCAGTTACCGACCTACTTATCGGTAATACCCCGCCCGCAGTCGTGATGGAGGCGCTCGCCCTGCGCTTCGGCAGGGCCGACATCGTCGTGCGACGAACGGCATCACAGTTAAAGGAATTGAAGCCGTTACCATCCTTCTACCAAGAAGAATTATTTAAATTTACTGTGAAGGTAAACAACGCAGTAGCAACCATACGTGCGCTTGGTCAGAATGACTACCTACGCAGCCCTGAGCTCGTATCGGCGGTGACCGCCAAATTGCCCAGCACGCTACTAAGTAAGTGGACAGAATACGCTTACAAGAACCACAATGAAAGTTTTTCAAAACTAGAATTACTAGCCGCATTTCTAAAAAATGAAGCAAATATGTTGGCCACCGTCGGCTTGACAACGGTTGATAGAGCCCCAGAGCCAAAGAAAAATAGCGCTAAGCGCGCGAATATACTCGCAACAAGCGCTACTAGCGACGGCGGCGCGAGCAGCGGCGACTCAGCTACGAAGTGCAAGTTTTGCGAAAAGCCCGGCCACCCGCTGCCTGAATGTCGCGCCTTTAAACGGGCACTACGCAACGATAGATGGAAGTGCGTAAAGAAATTTCGGTTGTGTTATGGTTGCCTAACTTCGCCCAGGCATGAGAAGAGCGATTGCCCCGCGCCGGCTTGCAATATCGATAATTGCGGCCGCGCACATCACCCACTTCTACACTGGAAGGCCAAGAACCGCCAGGAGACAACACCTACCTCGCCGCCGCCGCCGCCCGACGACGACGCCGCTAGTCCCAGTGACCCCAAGGTCACCCCCGTCTCGGCAACGACGGCAGCATGCGATACATCGTCGGAAGGTGACGTCATTTTAAAAGTAATACAAGTGAAATTACGCGGACCCAACGGCAAGGAAGTGAATACCTACGCGTTATTAGACGACGCGTCCTCAGTGACCTTAGTGGAAAGTGAATTGGCCCACGAACTAGGCCTACAGTGCGAAAAATCGAGTCCTATAAAGTTCATTGACGCGTTCGGTATCGAAGTGTATCAATCAGCTGTTCCGAGTGTTCGCGCGCAAATAAGTGGAATGGACAAACAAGTATATGACATTAAGTTACATAAGGTGTCTAAGTTAAACTTGCCTGTGCAAAACCTATCTGTTATAAATAATATTAATTATGAGCATTTATCTCGCATAAAAGATGGTGTGTGCAAGGAACGTGTCGCGCCGCGAATTCTTATCGGCGAAGACAACTATTTTCTTATCGCGCCACTCGAGGTCATCCACGGGGGTAAGAAAGCACCCTACGCAACCCGCTGCCGCCTAGGATGGTGTATCCACGGGTACTGTGGTCTCGCTCACACATCGGATTCACAGGTAAAACAAACTGTTTGTTTCTCGCATGCCGAACACTTAGAAACGTCACGAGAGGTCAATGAACTCAACGAAATAATCAAACATTCTTTTGATTTAGATTCCATAGGTATTTCACACTCTCGCCGAGAAAACTCGGCACATAGTCGTGCTTTACAGATCTTGGAGGATACTTCAAGGTACTTGGGTAGTGAATGGGAGGTAGGTTTACCTTTTAAATCCGATAATATTACTATGCCCGACTCATATGATCACGCGCTTTCGCGACAACATACATTGATGCGTAAGTTTGATGACAATGTTTATGCAGCAAGGTACACAAAAGAAATTGATAATCTTTTACAACAGGGTTATGCTCGCGAGTTGAATAACCATGATTATAATAGTAAGCAGGTGTGGTATTTACCGCATTTTGGGGTCCGAAATATAAATAAACCAGAGAAACTACGTTTAGTTTTTGATGCAGCAAGTAAAGTGAACAACTTATGTTTGAATGATTTTTTACTCACTGGGCCAGACTTATACAACTCGTTGCTAGGAATAATGTTTCGATTCAGAGAGCATCCCATAGCCATTACTGGCGACATAAAAGAAATGTTCTTGCGTATAAAAATTCGCCCAGAAGATCAAAATGTTTTAAGGTTTTTGTGGCAGACTGATCCCAAAGGTCCTGTCACGACTTATGTTATGCAAAGTCTAATCTTTGGCGCAACTTGTTCGCCATTCATAGCACAGTACATAAAAAATAAAAACGCATTGAAATATGAAGATATTTATCCCGAGTCTGTAAATGTTATTGTTAACAACCATTATATGGATGACTGTGTTCATTCTACACGAGATGTAGAAACCGCTACGAAGTTAGTAGGCGAAATATCTGAAATCCATAAAAATGGCGGATTTCACATAAGAGGTTGGTTGAGTAACAAGAGTGAAGTTTTAAAAAATATTCCTGCCGACGACCTCTCGCATAACGCCATCCACTACTTGAATGGCAGCAGTACCGAGCGCACACAGCGCACTTTAGGCTTGTTGTGGAATCCTGACGAAGATACGTTTGGTTTTCAAGTCAACTTGGAGCGGCATGGAGTCTTAAATAGTAAGGACCCGCCTACGAAAGCTAAAATGCTTAGCGTTATTATGTCTGTATATGACATTCATTGCTTTTTATCTCCGTTCATGATAAAAAGTAAAGTTTTATTTCAGAACGTCCATCGAAGTGGGGTCGATTGGAAGAGTCAAATTAAACCCGACGATCACGCTTATTGGCTTCGATGGCTGGCAGAGCTACAGGAGATATCGCAGTTGCGTATTCCGCGCTGGTACTGCGCAGCCGACGCGTGGACGCCGTGCTACCCCTCCGAGCAGCTGCCGCCGCCGCCGCCTTCACCGGCGCATGGCAACACTCAGGCTAGTGACAATGCGATCATAGGTACGCAACTTCATATATTTTGTGACGCGTCGATACAAGCATACGCGGCAGCCGCGTACTGGCGCTTTACTAAGACCGATGGGAGTGTGAATGTATGTCTTGCTGCTAGTAAAACCAGGGTTACACCTTTGAAGCCTGTATCTGTGCCCAGGTTAGAATTACAAGGCGCCCTGCTAGGCGCACGGCTCGCTAGCACAGTACAGAAGGAACACAAGGATGTAACGGCTGACAAGCGCTACTTTTGGACTGACTCAAGTACAGTGTTACAGTGGATTAGAAGCGATCCGCGAACGTATAAACCTTTTGTGGCACATAGACTCGGCGAAATCGACGATTTAACCACACTTACCGAGTGGCGTTATGTACCTACTCGTCAGAACGTGGCAGATATAGCCACCCGTGACGACGCCCCGCCGCTTCGCATTGATGACGTGTGGTTCCAGGGCCCGCGTTTCCTTTGTCAGCCTGAGGAATCGTGGCCGAAAGATTTAAAGAATCCGAAGTCGACTGACGACGCCACCTGTGAACAGAATACTGTACTAGTCACTACTAATATAAAGAAAGAATTTTCCTTACCTAATAAGGAACGATTTTCATCCTGGATTCGCCTCGTACGAGCGACCGCCAGCGTGCTGTTGTTCGTAAGGAGATGTCAGCGCAAAAACGTCCAACTAGACGCCACTCTGATGCGAGAAGCCGAACGACTTCTCATAATAAAAAGTCAACATGACTCATTCGCTAACGAGATCGCCCGTTTACAGAGCAACGAAGCGCTGCCCAGCAACAGTCGCCTGCGACAACTGACGCCGTACCTGGACGACGGAATGCTCCGAGTCGGAGGCCGAGTAGACAAGGCCGCCGGCGTGGCCCCGGCCGCGGCGCGCCCTCCTATTCTGGACGGCGCGCACCGCACCGCGCGCCTCATCGTCGAGTATTACCACCGGCGCGCGCTGCACGGCGCGCACGAGCTAGTGGTCAACGAGCTCCGCCAGCGTTACTGGGTGTTGAACCTGCGTCCCTGTGTCCGCGGCGCGGGCGCGCGCTGCCCGGTGTGCCGCCGCCGCCGCGCCGCGCCGCGCGCGCAGCGCATGGCCGACCTGCCCGCCGCGCGCTTGCAACATCACCGCCGCCCGTTCTCTTTTACGGGTGTGGACTTCTTTGGCCCCATGGATGTTACCGTGGGCCGCAGTACGGTCAAGAGATATGGCATGCTCTTTACATGTCTGACGATTCGCGCAGTACATATAGAGATTACGGAAAACTTATCGACGGATGCGGCTATCATGGGTCTATGCAGGATGGCAGCGCGCAGAGGCATGCCTAGCGTTATCTATTCGGATAATGGCACCAATTTAAGAGGATCGAGTACCGAGCTGAAGAAAAGTCTTCAAGAATTGAACTCTACGAAGCTTCGAGAGAACGCCGCCGTGAGAGGCGTCGACTGGCACTTTATACCTCCGGGAGCTCCCGAAATGGGGGGAGCGTGGGAGCGCATGATACGCACCGTGAAGACTGCTTTGAAAGTCGTGCTTAAGGAGCGCGCGCCCCGACCTGAAACGCTGATGACGGTGATGACGGAAGTTGAGGGTTTAGTTAACAGCCGACCGATAACGCACGTGTCGACCGACCCCAACTACCCAGAGGCTTTAACGCCTAACCATTTTTTAATTGGCACGTCGTCGACCAGCCCTGTTATTGGTAAATTTAATGACACTGATTTATGTCTTAGGAAGCAATGGCGTATTGCACAACGTTTGGCAGATATGTTCTGGATCCGGTGGACCAGGGAGTACCTGCCGACCCTTCTGCCTCGTCAAAAATGGAACCAGGAACAGAGAGCTCTACAGGTAGGTGACTATGTACTTATAGTAGAGAAGAACCTGGAACGTGGATCGTGGAGACATGGAGTGGTGAGCGCTACCCACGCCGGTGACGACGGCCGCACACGCGTCGCGGACGTACGTACTCGCACAGGTATATTACAAAGACCCGTTACACGCCTCGCCTTGCTCACACCATGCGATAGTAGTGCTGATGTACTTAATTAGTATCAGCACTAGGGGGGAGAATTGTAGACTACAAAGACTGTAATGTTTTAACATTTTTTATTAATTTTAATTTACATACACCTAATTTCGAATATTTTGTTTATAAATAAAAATGTGTCTTAAAAGCTAAGTGCGCAATTTAATATGTATGTAATTTGATAAAACAATTAAAAAGAAGCGTGAGTGAGACGCCCCGCTTCCTGCTAAATAGCATGTACAACTATGAACATGCCCACCGGACGCCGCCATTTTTGCAGCGCCCTCTGTAGATTTTCACTGGCAACTGGGAATGCGAACGCGCGGTCACTCGCTCCCGCTAGTTTTTCATAAATCTAATTGTTTGGTTTTATTTCTCACTTCTAGTCAATTTACAGTGCCCATCCCTTACAAAGATCTCTTTGCATCCCTTGGTACATAATTGAAAATTAATTGCCAAGGAAAAAGGGACCCCTAATGGCTAATTAGACAAACGATAAATAAATTTTGAACAGAGAGCCTAAAACGGGAGTTGTGCTATTTGACTTAAAATATGATTTCCACTTAAGTACTTGGATACAAAATTCATTAGGTACGTTTTTTTGCTAAAAATAACCAATTGACGGTCAACTTATTCATTCTTAATACAACAACACTTGGATACAATAATCTTGTATCAAGCAGGCCAAGTACGATAGTGAAAGCACCGCGACAACACCGCGGTCCTATGTCAAAATGTCAACATTGACAACGCCATAGGGCGAGCAAGCCTTTGCGCGGGACCCACGCGCAATCAAAGTGAAGTTTCAGCGTACGCTCGGCTCACGCTGTTTGTCGTTATCGTGCTAGAGCTGCTGTCTTACTAAGAATAAATTATACACTGCGTATAACATGCGCAAACACAGCTATTCCTTTGTTTTTAGCCATTATAACCTTGTACTACGCACTGTATAAATTAGCAAACAAACGACTTGACGTATGAAGCTTCTGATTGGAGCTAAGATGGCTGGAAAGATCGACCCCCGTGTGAAACAGACCACGTTATAGGTCTATAATATATGCAGGAATTGCAGCTTGTTTCACCAATTATCACCTGCTTTTAAAAACCAGCAGAGATCTTTGAAAACGCAGCCAATTTGTATTGGTTTAATAACTTTTATGCCATAAGTTGGCAAAGGACCCTCCATGGTTAAAGGCCACTCATTAATCAGTCGTCACAAAAGGACACACTAGGGACGGGAGGGGGTTAAGGGGAGGGGAGGGGGTCGACAAAGTGTGACATTGTGTGACAAGGAGATGGGAAGGGTCTTAAGTTTCGTGACATCACATTTCTAAATGTGTTATGAGTATTATTACGACAAACTTAACCTCCTCAGTCCCAAGCACTCTTTTTACGTATTTACTTTGGTTGAGAGTTAAGACAATGAGTTTTGAGTTCCCAAAAAAAATAACAACTCGTATTAAGACTTTTATTAGAAAATTACAAAAAATCTAAAATATGTGACATCACGCTAGGGAGGGGGCAGTCAAAAGTGACCAGTTGTGACAAGGAGGGGGAGGGGGTCAAAAAATCATGAAATTCGTGTGACGTAATTTATGGATGGCCCCCTACAATACCAGCTGCCGCCGAGCATTCGCAATGACACTTATCTCATGAACTTAGGAATCAAAATTAGGAATATGGACCCTATTTGTATTTGCAGAAGTTATCATTTCTCTTGCGTTTGAATTTGGACATACGGCGTTTTAGTAATTCAAGATCATTGGTCACAATCAATCGAATGTTAAAGAAATGCAAATTTTTAACCCTTTTAGCGCTAAGAGTTTTCGTCAAAAACGCTCACCACACGCCACGACATCAAAAAATTAAATAAAAATTTTAATGTCGTGGCGTATGGCGAACGCTTGGTGAACGATATTAAATTAAAAAAATTGGCTGATATATCAGACTTTGGCGGCGAGGGCACGAAACTTAAACGTCTGATATATCAGACTTTGGCAGTGAAAAGGGTTACTTCTGCTGTTATGTTTTGGTTATGTTTTCTTTGGCAATCAACTCATGAGAGTAACAAAGTCTCATTAATATGCACCTAGGGCAGCTGAAGTGTCATTTAAAACCCTATTTACACCCCAAGATGAATATTCCAACAATTACGCATAACGCCTTTGAAACACCATTAAGTACCAATATTTTTGATTCCACAAGTCCCTTCACTTTCTGAAACCCATTACTCATTTTCTGATACCTCGAAAATCTCTTTCTGGAGACATCTAGCACCCTTTAACATCGTTTAACGTCTTTTAACGTTTGTTTGTCTTACTCGGCTCTTCATAATGTGGCCACACCCGCATTGAAGCCTTCCAAGTGAATATAAAATGTTCGATCATGATCCCGTGATCTCTGCCGTCCCCCACAGATTTGAAGAGTTAGAAGGACTTATCGTCCTGTTTCCAATTTATCGATTCAACTAAACTCAAACTATTGTATACAAAATACTTTGAATTAATATTTTTTATTAAATACGATAAAATATTCTGTTGCCTGTACTTCCATTGAGAAACCATCCATAAAAAAAATAAGTAAGTAACTTAATTAATGGATCATATTTAATATTAAATTATGATTTATTTTAAAAAAATATGAACTACTTATATGTATATGGTCATAGGAATTTTGTTGTTGTTGAAAAAACGCCATACACTCAAAGGCCTACACTAAGGTTTTCCCTTGTATCGTGGGTCCCTCGCAACACACACAAAAGAAAATTTCGTCTATTTTTTAGATCCGAAATCTGTTTAAAAAATGCACCTAATATGACGATACATGAAACAGAGTATTCTCCAACAACGTACCAAATTTTGAATCGCAAAATTGACCAATATCCAATTATTTGCAAAAAGTGCGCTAAAGATGTATAAAATATCTAGAATATAAAGATATTGTCATCAACTGAGGATCCTGGTCGATGGTTTAAATCTCAAGGCGATTCCAATTTAATGTCATTCAATAAAATTCAATTTTGCATGCAGAATCTTAGGCCCGTATTAAAGAAGGAGTCTCAAGTCTTGATCTATACTTAAGTATTGATTGTCTCTTTCTCTCAATATCAAAATGACAAAGACAACTGCTACTTTAGTATAGATCAGAGTCTGAGTCGCGTTCTGTAATACGGACTTTGAATCCTAATTCTAGAGGAATTGAATATCAACCCACTGATCAAAATACAAGAAATCGTTCTATCTCGAAGTGTTTCTATGTTACACCCCATTGCTCGGGTAGTGATCCCCTATATCTGAATTTTTAATAAAGGGCTGCGTTGCCGACGCCTTATCAGTCATGTATATGGTGTATACATATATGTATATGCTTGATATGCACTTATGAGGTCTTTCAGGAGATTGGGTAACTGTGTTTGATGAGCTCTGTTGTTGCTATTTTAGGGTAGAAAAAAAGATGGAAGACATAGTAAAAGTGCGTGCCTAACACGTAACACTCAGTTGCAGTTAAGCTTCTTTAAATTCAATGCTATCCTTGTTTAAGTCAAAGTGACAGTACGGTACTTAAAATAGCATTAACTTAACGGACGTTTCTGCAACTGGGCGATAAAGATTAAGGTCCGTATTACAGAATGCGACTCGGACTCTGATCTATTACTTAAGTTGCAGTCGTCTTTATTATTTTGATAGTGAGAGAGAGAGAGAGAGAGAGAGAGAGAGAGAAAATACTTAAGTATAGATCAAGACTTGAGTCTTCTTCTGTAATACGGGCCTAAGAAATGTAACTATTTCTGTCAAAAATTGTATAAGTAATATACAGTTTGGCTATTTTTGAAAACGACGCCACTGATTTTCGACATTTTGTAAGACGACATGGTTTTGTTAAATGATAGCGGCTGTTGCAAACCGACTCATTAAATACTCAATATGCAATACGACCGGTAACTTCTGCTTCTAAATCGCCACTCCCTGGATTCGATCCCCAGCTGAGGAAAAAATTTGTCCAAAAAGTTGATATTTGTTGCCAGGTCTAAGTGTTTATGTTAGTATTATAATCTGTATCCCAAGGAACCCACAAAGGAAGGGGTTTTTTTTAATATCGAAAGGTTTAGGTCTTGACCACAGTCTAAGCTCTAGCAGCTATTTATAAAGGTTTCCTGGAAACCACTCCAAGAAGAATAAAACAAGAGTTTACTGAAGATACGACCCACACTGTTGCTCGCTGCACTTCATGTATCTAATTACTTTATCACTACTTAATTAAAGCGCAGAACCTGTACGTGACCAACGCCGAGGGCGTATCTTATGCTTTAAGTACCTGCAAGCACAGAGATGATATTTATTGTACGAGTTTCACAGTAGGAGACATGATACATTGCTCGGAGGTAGGGCGGTCAATTGAAAAGATGCTGGTGGAATTAATATCTGCTTGATTGTCTAGACGGTGAAGAAGCACGACTTTCCCTCGTGGCGGTTTGAAAACTCTTCAGGGTTAGTCAAGTTCGCTACATACTTGACTACATACGGGGCTTTAGGAATCTCTCTTGCAACCTCTCGGGTGGTAAATCAGTCCATGAAACTGAACAACTTTCCCCAAGGAACATAGGCCAAAATACAAAAAAAAAGAAAAAACCTCCCTTACAAAATACGCTATAAATTGATGAAGTTTGTATGGGAACTCGAATTTTTTTTTCGTATTTTGACTTCCTTGGGAAAGTTGTTCAGTTTCATGGACTGATTAACCACCCGAAAGGTTGAAAGAGATAAACCTAAAGCCCTGTATATACCTACACGATAAAAAGAAGACCTGTGGTCCTAACTGGACCGAATCTACAAGATACGGGCGTTACTTGTAATGGACCCTTTCACCCGCGCACTTTCTTGAGCTTCCTACAAATTCAGATCATGCCTCCTGCCCCCTCTATTTTAGGTAAGTTCTCCACTTAATGGGGCTGTTCGTTCAGACAAACACATACGCTGAAAGAACAGTCACTCATGTGATCCTGGACTGCATGAGAGTAGCGGACCTTAAAGTCTATGAGAGCTTTCATACGCCTTTGATTTCCTTTGCGTATAAAAATGGTCTATATCAATCTTAAAACCTTCACCTATCCCCTTGCAAAATATATCGATCCCTAGCTCCAAAAAAAAAAGATCTTGTTGAGCCAGAACCGGGCTACAAAAAATATTTCCTGCAATAAATAAATCAGAAGCATAACAGGGCATAAGTTGTGTTCAGAAAATAAATCTGTAAGCGGATACAAGTGTATCCGTCCTTTCAAAATAAGGTAGCGGTACCGACGTCCGTCGCGCGCGGCGGTCGGATGACGAATGCCCGAATCTCCGTCGAGGGACAGGGTACATAGCGCGTAAAATTAATCTCTTCCACTATTTTTCATGATACGTGTACAGTGAACACCTAAATGCATGTCAAGTTTTATAGGTACTTCGGTTCTTTGCAAATTTTGTAAATTTTGCCTAAAATTTCATTTGAATTTTTGAATGTTTATTAAGTAAGTGTCATGACTTTTTGACCCAAGACTTACTCTGTAAATTTATTTACTTGTTTAACTTAATGCACTAAAAGTACAAGGGCGGACTGAATGCCCAATGGCATTATCTACCAGTCTACCTTAGGGTATTAGTGTATTTTGTTATAGTGTATGAGTATTTAGAGCATTTTTGTCATACACTATAAAAATTAAACATACCTAAGCAATACGAAACATCCACAAGAAAATAAAACCAAAGCACTGGTTTTTCTCAAACAGGGCACAAATTAAACTGAATTAAAGAACAATTGCAAAGCTTCACAGGTTAATTAAAATCTTAAACGTTTCAAATCCCGTGCTGAGCGCCATTCTCATATAAAAGGAAGAAAATACAGATAGCAGCATATCAGACTGACACATCTTCATTGTAAATTCGCTCTTATTACAAACACATAGAGCACATTGGTAAGCTTGTTCTATTCACTGTACGTACGTGTAACTCTGAAGTATAAATGTGACTTGCATGAAATATGCGCTCTTACTCTGCCTAATAAAATTGTTTAATTAAAAACGTGACTACACAGAAAATGAGGTCATGTGACAGTTTTAACTGTTACAGAGTGTTATGTACACACGGCAGCACATCAAGCTTTACATGTTTTCCTTGGCATCGCCCTCATCTCGCTCGTAATAGAGCGCCGGCTTTCGTAATGCAAATAAGTAACCTATTGTGCTGCTGTCCGTACAGAATAGGGAACACTCAGCTTGATATATACCACTTTGCTGCATTGCAATAAGAGCAAAATGTCAAGCTTGACGTGTTTTTGTTTGTACCACCGTCACCGTACTCCGAAATGGGGCAGGTATGTTATGAACTCCAACATTACTTAGAATTTGTGGCAGGAATACGGTATCTTCTCTTCTAGATCTGTTTAATTAATGGTATCTTGTACTATTCGATGATTAATACCATTATTGTGAGCAAAACGTTTTAATTATTTTTTACATCAAATTGAAAATTTTCCTTTTTTTGGGACAAAATAGATAATGACGTGAAACAAAAACGATCCAGAAAACGAACATGGTCGTTTAAACCTGAGACTTACCACGAAAATTGGTACTTAAGCAACGTTTAGCGGGTTTTACATTCCCTGGTTTGTAAAATAAACACTTAAAAACACCCTTTGCAAAATAGATTTTTCAACAATGTCTACAAAAGTGATCTTAAAAGCTATCTCCGCGAACGGCAAAATTACATTAGGAGAAAAAACACATTCAAAATGTATCGAAATATTATTGTTTTTAAAACGATAGCAATATATGCAATTCTCTCAAAATCCTACTTCGATCAAATACCAAAACAATGCGAAACATATTTCTCATCTCTTTGCAGACACAGCCTGTTCCAACCACAATCAAATCAACAAAGAACGCAAAGTGATGTCTTTGAGAACACCTTCGATTCCCTCCCCCCTTCCAACTTGGAAACTATTTGAATTTTCACCCTCAGAAATATACAACATCTTTATATCGAACGGGGCAAACGTGACACCGGGCAACGATACATATTTATCTAACAATATTTATGGCCTTTCTGAAAAAAATACTGCGATTTTCTCCTCTCTTTCATATTTAAAGTTTGGGTGTTTTATGGGCAGGGAAATTGTCGAACGGTAGAAAGAAGGGTAAGTAAGAATGTCATGAAAAAAACAATGGTAAAATAGTAAAATTTTGTAGTTATCAAAACACGATTTTTAATTTTTTCTGTGATTAATGATTACATCTGTGTATATTTTCTTCATAAAGATAGAGCCTTTTGATAGACTGACAGACAGACACATATATTCACTGACCCACTAAATCATCAGCTCAGCCCCAACTTTCAAATCTAAGAACTTCTTGAAAAGCTATGCACAGAGGTTCCCTCTATGATTAAACGAGAAATAAAGCTGTGGAAATACCTTCAAAACCCTAATAGGGTAAATTAAGTTAGTCGTTCTTCTAATCAAGTATGTGACATATACTGACTATCAAAATGGCTACAGACTCAGTTTACCGTCTACTTGAAACTAGTGGGTGATTTTAAATTAATTAGCAAAACTTAAGAATGTGAATTAAATAGAAAAAGGCCGACACCTGTCTGTGTCTAAATAAAAAATATCCAAAAATAAGAAAAAATTAAGAATGTGAATTACCCACAAAACTGAACCCATAGAAATATGAAAAAAATTTGCTACTCCGTAAAAATTGAGCGATCAGCTGATTGCCTTGGTTCCATGGGGAAAGCTGTTGATTTTCATGAGGAGAATCCCCCCCTAAAATTGCGCTAACTAACGTAAAGTTACCCCTAAGGTGATAGATAAGTTTAGTTTTTTGACACAGCGCAACAGCGTAAAAGTCATTTTGCCAAGATGGGTAGTTTTTTCTCGTATCAGTAAGAAAAGGGGTTTATCATAAACCCCCGTTAAGCCTCCATCACATACAAATTTGTCCGTTGACGAGATATTATCAGGAACCCTTCGGACATCGGTTCGATCACGCGGCTCGTTTATCAAAAAATAGGGAAAGGGTGTTCTAGGAAAATTGGTAGACCTTTAAGGGCAAGCCCTGTGGGAAATATTACTTTATGGGACATAGGTTTTCTTGCGTTTGATTTTCTTTTTAGGGTAAATTGGGAATGTCATTTGCTTATCAGGGATGGAAAATGTAGTAGTTAGTATAATATAGTCAGTGATAAAAACTTAGATTTAAAAAAATGAAATGTAAAATTAAACATAGTACGGAAAGAATTTAAAAGTTAACAATGAAACGTAAGGCTGATTAACTATACATATACATTATTGTTATTATATTTTATGACGATCATAATATGGAGTTGTAAATGTTATCTACAGGGCTTTAGGTAAATTTCAACCTCTCGGGTGGGTAATCAGTCCATGAAACTAAACAACTTTCCCCCAATAATAGTTCATAATACGATAAAAAATAATTTGAGTTCCCATACAAACTTCATCAGCATATAGCGCATTTTGTATGGGAGATATTTTTTCGTATTTTGACCTATGTTCCTTGGGGAAAATTGTTCAGTTTCATGGACTGATTTAGCACCCGAGAGGTTGAAAGAGATTTACCTAAAGCCTTGTATATCGTGAAATAAATGAAACTAAACTAAACTAATCCAGTTAGGTAAAAATCGCTTTGTTTTGTTTTACTAACTTTATTTAGTAAAACAAAACAAAGCGATTTTTACCTAAAATTATACAATTCAAGTCCTGGCTCACTGACTCATCAACTCCCAACCCTTACTTTTGGTCCTAGAAAGCACAAATTTGGCCGTTTCGACGTGAAGTAAAACTTATACGTTTAGAATATTAGAAAGTAAATCAATACATATAAGTGAGTAAATGATCTAGTAAAAATTCCCTTAACTCGTAAATTCGGGACGAGATGACAGGAAGCAGGTGGACTTGCAAAAGGGTAGATGAATTGGCGGGACATGTGTCGCTGTGTCCCGCTTTTTAGATAAACCACCCTGTAGAATGGTTCATTAGCTATGTCACCGTAAAATCGTAAAAACCATGATATTACAATTATACTAGTGAAATTATAATCTCCCGGTATATTACAATTTGCCTAGTAAAATTATAAACTTACGAAACTTTAAGGGCCGCCTGCATGAAATTAGGACAAAAAAGTCCGTCAATGTGAAAAATATGGCGCAGTTCACAAAGTACAGAGAGTTTATAATCTTACTAAGTCAAATTACAATATAACGGGTTTTAAAATGTTACGGTGACAGCTATAAGCTTATAATCAAACATAGATAACGTATAATAAGGATTCTAATGATACCTTATAGATCCAAATTGAATACATTTAGAAGTTATAGTGCAATAAAGAATCTCACATACATGGATACTGCAAGCCAATTCCTCGTGACATTTATCTTTTCAATTCCTGAGAAAAAAAAGTGATGTCGTAAGTTTGTCGTATGTATCTATGTGTCTGCCTGTGTGTGGCTTTTTGACTTTCTATACAAAGGAAAGTCGTAGTACTTGTATGAGACCAAATTTGTTTCAACTAACTTCAAAAAAGGACGAGGTTCTCAATTCGACAGTATGTTTTTTTTGTATGTTTGTTACTCGATAACTCCGCCAACTGTTGGCCGATTTTCAAAATTCTTTTTTTGTTCGAAAGAGTATACTCCTGAAATGGTCCCATATTAATTTTATTGAAAATAATTTGGTGCTTTAAAAAAAATCCATACAAACCAGAACATCATCTAAATAAACGAATGACATTTTCGTTTGTAGTTATCTGCATACGTTTTTAACGTGGCAAAGTATTCATACTTCAACTAATGTTTCTTGGAGAAAGTTGTTCAGTTTTGTGGGCTGATTCACATCCTCAATTTTCGCTTGTTACGGCGCGTGCGATACAAATCTGGCACAGACGGGTGTGCAAGAACCGCGCGAAGGTTTATATGTCACCTAAGTGAAGTTTCACCCTCATCTGAGTGGGATGACGCGCGAGTTCGTCACGGGTCATACTAGGCGCGCAGAAAGCACTCAACAAAGTGTCCAATACGTCTAAATTGCAGATTCCAAGAAAAGTGTCACTTTGGGAATATTATCCAGATTTATTTGGAAACAACAGCCATTATGAAAATTAGCCGAGATAGAAAGGAAAGGTGCGGAGGATGTTTGTTTATATTTGCATATTTTTTTTACAGCTTTATACAGGGTGTAGGTAAGGGACAGGTTAGCAAAAACTGAAACCTTAAACTGGTCTGAGATCATTCTGAATAATTTACTAGCAGAAATTTCTTCCGGAAAATTAAAAGAAATTATTCAGTTTATTTTATATTTTTGGCTAAATTAAATTATTAATTCCAATACACTCGATTTTCAATAAAAAACAATGATAACAGACCAGCAATGTACAGAGGCCAGCGCATCAGGTTATTTCATTTTCTTTGCAAAACCACTCTTATTGCAACAGCAAAGAGTGCACGCGTAAGGTAACCTGATTGACATGCGGCCCTCCGTACATCGCATTCTGGCAAAGTCATCGATATCTACTAAAGAAATAGCCTTATCAGCAGCGTGCACCACTAGCAGGCTAGCATGTTATGGCCCCACAGACCCTGAACCAGATTTCAATTTTTTGTAGTTTTTGACATTTTTGTAATTTTTATAATTTTTGACATTTTTGTGATTTTTGTCATTTTTTTAATTTTTTGGGTGATATAAATATTCTAAACGTTCAAAGATAAACTACAACTAAACAGTATAGCCCCAAAACACAAAAACGGAGGTTAACTTTAACAGATAGCTTCTAGCCCTTTAATTTATCTATTTAGAGATAAGCTTTACGAGTTTCTTGTCCCGACCGCATTCCTATAGATGTTGTTGCAATCTAATTATTGTCATTAAATCAAAGAGGTACAGACAACTGCACATTAATCGAAACGTACGTATTGACCTTAAGATTTTCTAACTTAGATGTTCCTGTGGAAATTATTAAGGAATTACATAGTTTCAATTGATTACCTAAAACCAGAAAATAAAAAAAACGAAGAAATACAAATTTAAAGTTTTATCTTTCAGTAAATCTAAATTAAGTATGACAAGTATGTTTTAGGTCGATATTAGTGTAAAAGAAATATTTACAACGGCCTCAGCAAAGTATTTGTCACATTTGCTTTATAACTTTTATTTCTCCCTTCTTTGAGTTATTTTGAAGTCGGCTTATTTTTTTTTGTCATAACTTTTGTATTGCGTTTTCGTAGGGGGTTAAAGCCGATATTATTAACTTGAAAGTTGGTAATATGGATGTATGAAAAACTACTGATCGAATACTGATGAAATGATACAATAATTCTTCGAATTCCTATGGGAACACAAGCAATTTTTTTTTTATAAAACGAATGGGTTCCCTCTTGATCCCAATCTAGTTCAGGAGCGAAGATGTGGTCGAGAAGGTAGCAAGCTCACCCAGAAGAAGCCTATTTATTGAACTTTAAAGAGATTCGAGTAATATGAGCCCGGAAATACAGACGCAGGCAGAGAATTGCATTTCTTAGCGGTGCGCAATATAAAATATGAAAAGAAGCGCTCAGTACGGACTCGGGGAATTTCGACTAGGTAAGAGTCTGGACGTCTGGTAGAAGAAAAGGGCAGGCGAAATGAGCTCGATGCAGCTAATGGGCATAATCCCTGAAGGCTACTAAGCGCACGTAGCTCAGTGGCGCCCGCTGATCTCTACCGGTCAGTGAGGTTAAGCAACGTACACAGAGGCAGGGAACCTGATAGGTGACCAAAGTGGCAATCTATCACGAGCGTTTCCGTGCTTCCCGGCTGTTGTCGATTGACTACAGTCGTTAAAACTAAGTCAGAGGCCATCGTGCGGTTTCAAAACTCTGACACCAGGGTTAGCCAAGTTCGCCACACACTTGACTATACCTACACGATAAGAAGAAGAAGACTAGGCTAGTTCATAATGTTAACTACCAAACCTATCGATAATGATAATCAACGACACAGACTATAAATAAAATTAGACAGGTATGACTGTAAGTAATCTAATTCTAACGAACTACTCGTATTGCCAAGTTAATTAAATTAAAGTTACCGTAGTTATAAATTAACGGCAATTTTAATGTATTTCTTTTGTTAATTAATTGAAGCACACTTGTTTTACAACTTCATTATAAGGTCTTGCTTGCTTTGTCTAGTGGTTTTACGGGTTTGCGGTACTTTTGGAAAATACCTACATTGAATTTTGGGTTCTTAATTTCTTGTGTTTTATTTTTATGCGAAGTGGCTTTAAAGTTGCGAATGTTCCGACGATCTCTATGAAACTGAACAACTTGATAGTTGATATGGGAGCCCCATTTCCGCATTTAGGCTCTAAGGGGTCACTGGCTTTTCCAACCACCTCAGCTCCTGCCAGAAGCTCATTATCCTCCTGGGGAATTCGCAGGCTTCACGAAACGACCTAATTCCTGGTAGGATTTTTGCCCGTTGGTCCGCCTCTCCCACGTATTCCTGGATTACATGGGCGACTGTTTCATCAACAGCTTTTCCTAAAATAAGAACGAATACGAAATTCCTTTTTTTTTTTTAAATCCTCCAACACGTCAGATCCTACTGCAAGGACTGAAATATGCTCGACTTGGAGATACCGTGCCGCCAGATTTAGATAAATAAATAAATAAATTGTTTATTCATTTACAAAAAGGCATACATGATTAGCATTAGAGACTACAAAAATATTAAAAAATAAAAGCAAAGTTAACTAATTAATTAGGTATACGCCTGAACTAGGTGAAACCTGTGTTTCAGGCAATATGATAAGGATATAAATTATTATGAATTAATATTCCATTTTGTAGTAATAATTTGGCTAATCTCAGATGTTCATTTCAGTTTTCAGTTATGACCATGACCTAAGACGGAATCTGTGTTAGCATTAGTAATTAAAGATAAGTGGTACAATTATTCACATTTGAACAATTCTGTACTCATGATGCATTTATTACAAAACTTGTAGGTTGTTCTAGCTAACCTTATAATTAACTAGCGCCGAGTAAATGAATCATGAAGTCATAGGTTGACGGTATAAGTGGTGACTATACACTAGAAAACCTATAATTTGCTTTACGAATAAACCACCATGATATAAAATTAATCAATTTATGTATTTGCAAAAAAATATGGTAGGTAACATTTATAGATTACACATCTACACATCCTATTATACATTATACTTAATTAATACTTATATTGACATACTTAATTTCCATTCTTTCTTACCTTTTTACCCATTAAATATTATAATATCATTCTTATACAACATACCTACTTACTCTACATCACCTCACTTCTATTTCAAATTTTTACCTTCACTGCCAGTCTTGCTAAAACTACATCTAGGTCCTGACGGAAGACCAGCGCTGTAGTCTTTGTCTGCAGCATAATGCTGAGTCAGCGCCTCTTCACTCCTGTGACACTCAGTGTCGACTGATTCTTATTATTTTTAATTTTGTTTTTATTTTTTTACTTTTTCTTAATGCTTTGTTTATGTGTTTTTATGTGTGTTATTGGAGTGAATAAAGCTGTTATCTATCTATCTATCTAACATAACATAGAAGCGGTGATAGCCCAGTTGGTAATGAGCCAGACTTGTAATCCGCAGGTCATGGGTTCAAATCCTGGTGTAGGCCTGTACCACCAAATTCGTCTTTTCGGATTTATGTACGGATTTCTAATTATCACTTGCTCAACGGTGAAAGAAAACATCGTGATGAAACCCGCCCGTCCAAGAAAATTTTCGAAAGGCGAGCGGTCCACCAACCCGCATTGGTACAGCGTGGTAGACTATGGCCTAAATCCCCTTCGTGTTTCGAAGGGAGGCCCGTGCCCCTCGGTGGGGACGTATATGGGCTGGGAAAAAAATAGTATCACATATAGGTATGTCATGTAATTAGACTACTAGTTTTTAACAGTAAATAAAATTAATGAATTTCGGAAGTGATTCTCGCCATAGAACGAAACAACTTTTCCCAAGTTTTCCCAACTTTTCAACAACTTTTTAAATTTTCAAAAAAATAGTATACTTCTTATTTCAACCTATTTTTTGGACTGATTCAGATCCTCAATTGTCAATAAAAAAAAATACAAGCAAGGTCCATGGCCATAACTACGTCGCATTTAATTTGCCGAACCGCTAGCAATAGTAGCAAATAACATGACTATTAAATCACTTTTCCCTCACAAATGCCGTTGTCCCACAATTCCCACTTTTTTATTATTATTTCTCGGTTCTAAATCTAAGATAACGACGTAGGAGGGCCATCAAAATCCCTTCCTATGTTTAAAATAAAAATTTAACCCTAACAGTTACTGTGTTTCGGTTTATGATGGTTCTTTATGTGCCGCGACATCGCGAATGCATTTCTTTATTCTTTTAAAATTGTTATTACATCGCTTTGATATTTTGTACGGAGGGCCGCACATTAGGTTACCACAAGCATGCACTCTGTGCTGTTGCCATAAGAGCGGTTTTGCAACAAAAGTGGAGTCCTGATGCGCTGGCGTCTGTACCTTGTTACCTTGCTAGTTTTCCATTTTTTTGTTGGTTAATAAATATAAATAGAAACGTTAATTAAAGTTAAAGTTCCTTTAAATGTAGTACCGTCCTTATTTACGTCAAAAAGACGGTAAGAGTCAGCTCACACCTGATAGAGCCACTCAAAATTGAACTTTATTTATTACAAGTGATAATTTAGAACTCCGGCGTTCTCACAATGAAATGTTTATCTTTTCATGCACCAAATAAAGTTCAATTTTGAGTAGCTCTATTCGCAACGTCGCGTCGCGGTGTGAGCTGACCCTAGTGAGAGTGTGATATAGATTTGCAACTGGGTGTATGTATTGCCGAAATATAAACCCAGTCTAAACCATCCTTAAGGCGACTACAGCACCTAAATTACGATTTTATAATGCGTAGATAAGCATGACTCACTGCATTAAATCAAAGAAAAAAAATACAACGGTAATATTCAGGACATAAACTATAATAGATAAGTAGTTTGCTGAAAACATGATTTAGCACATTTGGTTCTATAGAAAAAGGTCACAAAGTCACCTCTAATACCCAATATTGTGTATCTTTTAAGCTGTAAAAATGATAGTAAAATGCACACAGGAACTTGAATTTACTATCAAAATGTTCGTGATTGAACACTCTCGATAAGTAGTTAACGCATTTTTCATTTAAGCTGTTACCTTTCCATAAATCTCATTTTTCTAACTTTCGAACATGTTTTTACGCACGCACGCTTTCATAGTCCGTAAACTTCGTATATCGACACTGTTCGCACTGCCGACCCAGGCCTGTAGAGAGACGGAGATGGCACTATTCCTATGTGTGCTGCCTTTATCGGGTGCTGTAGTCGCCTTAACCAAATGTTGCCATCGAAGCAATTGCGAACATACATGTTGAAGTTAAGTTTAAAGAACAAAATGTTAATATTATATTCTTGCCAAAACGAATTTGTTAAATCTACTTGTTGATATTTTTTCAATAGCAGCGAAAACAACGTAGTAGTATCAGGAACCCATGATATGAAGATGTCATTGCACCTTCACTGCAGAAGGTTAAAAGTATACTTCATATCATAGACAAAGACATATAGAAATAATGCACATACATTCCATTTCAAACTATTTCGAATTTCTAAACCCAATAAAATGAATAGGAAATTTAATTTAAAGTCGACTAGAAAAGCTAAAAAAGGAGCATAAAATAGACAGCTTGAATTCCCTAACTATACGTGCGCTGCAGGATTCAGAATTTCTGACCACAGTCCAGATTGAATTTACATCCGCCATTCTAACATAACATTCCTGGCGTATTTTCACGCTCAGTTTTTAGAGCTTGTTGGTCACAAACCGGGATGATAACATAAATGGGAAAGTGTGTTCTTTTGTGCTTCCTTTACAAAAGAATCTTCTACCAAATCGTTGCCTCAAAGGAAGCGGCATCAAGACAGACTGCACCTTTGCAAAGTTAAAAATGCTAATGTAATTCAAAACTCGAGTACTTTGAGTATGTAGTATTTTACTCTTTAGTCATTGCTCGAGTACGATGGTGATAACACGCGTAATGCGCCGCAGTCCTATGTCAAAATATCAACATTGACATTGCCAGAGGGCGAGCAAGCCTTTGCGCGGGACCCTCGCGCAGTTAAAGTGAAGTTTTACCGTCAGCCGAGTGGCGCGTCGCGCGTGTTGGTCGCCATCGAGCTCGAGAGCTGCTGAATGTTCTATGAAATAAAGCAATTTTTGACTTGCTTTGATTCCCAATCCAACATAATTAACATATGTAAGTATGTATTTAACAAAAATATATTATTAAGTAGTATTTCAGTTACATAGCGCCCGTAGTACGAGCCTCGCTGAGTTTGGGGTTTAAAAACAAAGAAAACGGCCTAGGATAGAGGCGTGGAAGAAAAGGAAGGAGGCCTTTGTCCAGCAATGGTATAGCACAGGCTAGATAACTTACGAAGAAGATTGTTTAGGTATATCCATTGAATCAATTTCTTCAAAAAATAACATAAGAGAAGCATAAGAGAAAGTGCTCGCAAATCAAAGCACTAAGCGTGAAAATAAAACAAGTCAGCAGCTTCCTAAGTATATACAAGCCTGAGCGGGTCAATGTGATCCTCGTACATTTATTTAACCACCACTGCATCATTTTTCACGCGGCTCGCGACAACACCTACAAAGACACATTGTTCCCTGCAGAATCGCATTATTGCTGCAACGGGTTCTATTCATCCTGCTCACATTACATAGGTGTGACAGAAACAAACTGTGTGGGTTTAAAGTTTCATTTCGAATGAATGAATTTATTTAGGACTTACTGACTTCTTCTTTGTTTTCGGGGAAATATTTCACAGTTATAGTCCCTCCTAATCGTTGGATATAACCAAGTATGTTATAAAAAACGCACGTAGCGTAGTGGCGCTCGCTGATCTCAACCGATCAGTGAGGTTAAGCAACTTACACAGAGGCAGAGAACCTGATGGGTGACCAAAGTGGCAATTTATCACGAGCGTTTCCGTGCTTCGGAGGGCACCTTAAGCTGTCAGTACCGGCTGTTGTCGATTGATGACAGAAAAAAAAAATCATAGTTATAGTCCCTCCTAATCCTATAGATACAACCAAGTATATGGTGAACTTGACTAACCGTGATGACAGAGTTTTTAAACCGCCAACTGGCCTCTAACTTGGTTTAACGATTGTAGTCAATCGACAACAGCCAGTGGTTTAACTTACCTTCGGAAGTACGGAAACGCTCTAATAAATGTCCAGTTTGGTCACCCATCCGTTCCCTACCCCTGTGTACGGTGCTTTACCTCACTGAACGGTTCAGATCGACAAGTGCCAATAGACTATGAGGTGACTACGAGAGGTAAAGCCAATGTAAAGTATTAAAAATGGCAAAGCCAGTGTGGATTAATTCTCCAGCCCTCCATTAGGAAAGATGATGAAAGGCGCTCAGTGCAATTTAGCTAATATAGCTAAAAACTATATCTTGATCACGTCAGCTTTCAAACAAAAAACCGCTTCGAAATCGGTTCATCGTTTAGTTTAGGAGATGCCACAGATACGGGTTTCGTACTCAAGTTCGAATGACGATAGCTCGATAACTCGATGTCCCTACTTCGATGGTACGTTTTGTCGATGGGTCATTACCTCGAAAGATCAGATCCACAAATATACAGGATACACACGGCAAACTTGAAAAAAACCTCTTTCTCTGTCAAGGGTTAAAAAAGCCTAATTTAATTAGATATTCAGGTTTTAGGTGATTGAATATTAAAGAGCTAAAGTTGCTCTTTGACATCACCTAGTAATCTAGAAACACATGTACTAAATCGGATTGGACGTTTGCCCTTTAAAAATAATCAATAAATAAAACGCCATACACTCAAACGCCCACATTAAGGTTTTCCCTTGTGTCGTGGGTCCCTCGGAACACACATAAAGACAAACACAAAGGAACCGATCCGAGAACAAACATCTGCTTTTTACACAAATATTTGCCCCGACTGGGATTCGAACCCAGGACCCGTCGATCAAGAGGCAGCGCCACTACCACTTGACCAAACCGGCCGTCAAATTACCTCACTCTGTAACCTTAAAACACAGGTATTAAATCGGATTGGACGGTTGCACTTTATACCAAGTAATGTCAGACGTTCAGTGAAACCATTTACCATTATGTCTCGGAAAACATACTTTTCAGTATCATGTGCACTTGGCTCTGTTTATTCTTCAGATGTAAACGACATTAACGTCTCAGAATATGGCATTTAAACTAATACTTATATGCTTTGTAACTTGTAGGTAAATGCGTCTGAACATAGATTTATTTATTATATATATTATATTATATTATGCAGTATATTTATATATATATATATATATATATTGTTGTGTATATTATGACATATAATTATATTATTGTTTGTATATTGTAGAAATAGGTTTCATATGTTAGTTTCTTTTTTTTTGTTTTTTTATTTATTTATTAATTAATTGGTAGTAATGCAAACATTATTGCGTTGTAACCCGCACCACATCTGTTTCTCTCTTGCCATCTCTAAGGTAGACTGGAAGAGATCCCTTCAGGGATAAGTCCGCCTTTGCACATCTATGTATCTTTTGTATTAGTCTATAAGAGTTTGCAATAAAGAGTTTACATACATACATACATACATACAGTTTGTTCGCTCAATTAGTGTGCATGGGTAGCTGTCAGCTGTCATCTCGAAATGTATGGCGGTACAGGGAGCAAGAAAACTTGAATGGTAATTCATATCTTCTATCTCTTTCTACTAGTTATAATACGAAAATAATAATATTTTGTGGTCTCTGTAAATATTTACATGGATTAGTATAGCTATTTTTTGAAAGAAAAATATTCGTACCTATTTGAAAATAAAATTACTTAACTGTAAATAAATTATTGTATGTGTTCATTGACACTATCGTTAAGTTGGACTGATTGTAGTTGTCACTGCATTTCAGATTTGCCTTCCACTCGTGGGAAACGCATTATCATATTGCATGCTGGATCCAAAGACGGTTGGGTCGAAAATGGACTGCTTCTATCTGCGAAACAGATTAGCGATGCGAGCGCTGATTACCACTGCGACATGAACTCAGTGCTCTTTGAAAAGTGGTTTCAGGAGCAATTATTGCCAAACATAACACCAAATAGCCTAATAGTAATGGATAACGCTCCTTACCACTCGCGACTATCCGTCAGAATTCCAAACACCACAACCAGAAAAGGGGAGATCCTTGATTTTATGAGACAGTACAAAATTTCCATTCCAGAGCCAACCCCAACCATTCCAGTGCTGCTGGATATTGTGAAAAAGGCGGGCATAGAAAAAAGATATGTCATTGATGAAATAGCAAAAATGAATGGTTGTGAGGTGGTGCGTCTTCCACCATACCACTGCATTTTTAATCCGATAGAACAAGTGTGGTCTAAAATTAAACATGACCTTAGAGCCAACAATTGCGACCCCAAAAACAGCAGTGCCGTATGTCAATTGATCAGGCAGGTCATGTTGAACGTAACATCTGACTTGTGGGGTAAATATATTGCCCACGCAATCAAAGAAGAGAATAAGTACTTTAATGTAGACCAGCATGTTGATGTTAACGGAGACACTTTCATAATAAACACACAAAGTGATACAGATGACTCTGATTCGGAATAGCTAGATTGATTTTTTATACTTATGCTACAAAAATAGCATATATGTTTAAGTTGTAAGATGGCTATTTAATTTTAATTTTTATTAAAAAATTTGCATTTGTGGACGAGTCACATTTAAGTTAAAGAATGGTCCCAATATACCGTTCGCCTGTACTGCACACTAATTGCCCGAACGAACTGTACCTTACTGATGTCCTACCCTACGGTTGCCTATAAGAATTTGCTACCTAGCAATAAGACCGCCTTGTTGGACACTATGTTTTATGTTCTGTTGATGATGATGATGTAATCCTGTAATCATCAGGGACATAGGGCTCCAATCTTCTCGGTTTAGTGCGGCAGCTTCGATGTCCTTCCAACTGATACCAGTTGATGCAGCCTCTTTATCAACTGACCGTCTCTAGGTGGTACTGTTAATTGTACTATATGTCTCTGTGTTATGTTCTGTTAACTGTATGTTCTGTTATGTCTCTGTGTGCAAATAAAGTATTATAGTATTGTAAACTGAGGACGAAGCAGTAAAACAACTATAAATTAAATTTACTTCCTACACCAAATACCGCCCACTTCACACAGAGCAAGGGGCCATAAATCCATAAAACTATAAATCACTTAACTATTACGCCAATTACGCAACGGTCAGCGTTCCCTTAATCCGGCCGAAAGGGCTTAAGCCGACCCAAGTTACACTCCCAAACCACTAGAGCCATGACTCAAATTGATTTATGTCTATGATAAGCAGATCGCAAACTTTTCCCTGCAAAGCTTCCAAAGTAGAAAAACTATTGTTTCCCTCTAGACTGAGTGCTATTGTAATAAGTTATTGGCAGAAGGATTTGTGGGAGTAAGTTACCCGTGCCGGCGACTGCCCTGATTCCCGAGATATTGATCTTCGCTCTCGGACGCAGCCTCGCACGGCTGAGACCCAACCTACCGCTCTACACAACTAATTTCGCTCTTAATTGTTCCTCGCTTTAAGCACCAATAAAAACTACAATACAACGAAACAAACGTTCCGTTATTAACGCTTTATTGGGTTCGTTTAAATGAAAAATGCAGGCGTGACGTAGCCGCATGAATGACTATCCATCATGGGTAATCGGAAGCGATCATTGCAAAAATGAGTATAATTTAGCGTGAGTCCCGCATTTTATAGTGGTTCAAATTGCGGCCATTATACGACTGTAATATGAACTGCGGTGCACCATAACGACTGCCTATTTTGTTCCCAAATGCGATGTGTGATGACGTGGAGATTTCGAGCTTCTACTGAGCGTAGGTAGAGTTCCTTCGCTTGGTTTTCCGTAAGACGCTGTCTTCTAAAAACTTTTCATCGGCGCGGCGGCGCTTCTTAATCACTTCAACATTCTTCACAATAGGTCCTATAGGAATTCTCTCCATGATGCGGTATTGTCTATCTGAGAAAGCTCTCAGAACAGCAAAGGTAACTCCTAAAGATTTGCCTCTAAGCAAGTCAGCTTTCAATATGGGGTTATCGAACAGTCGCGTCTTTATGTATTTGAGCATGTTCTCCATATCTGGGCTGCTGAGTTTTAGTATAGCTGTGAGAGCCACCTTGTCGCAGTCATCTGATTCTGTCAGCTCAACGTCTAGCCTGACTGCGTGTTCGTCGGCAGGGTAGATGATCTCTTGGATTTGAAAGCGATTTGGACCGCATCCTGTCATCAGCGCGCATCGGAAGTTATCCTGCTGTCCCACGATACTGTTCAGCCAGGTTGAGTTGCGTTCTAGAGCTTCAAGCATGAAATTTATGAAGTCGCTTACTTCTTTCTGCCGTTTGTAAGAAGCTATCGCGGCAAGGGCTACCTCCGGAAGATCAGTAGTCTTCATTTGACTCACCTCTTTTGGTCTTTTTGATATAAGCCGTTTACTCGCCATTTTTAGTTCTTAATAATTTAACTTAGAACATATCCAACGTTGTTTCACACCGGCGAATTTTGATGGAAATAGAAGGAATTAACAAGTCAATTTAGTGATAGGTGATAGTATTCTGTGATGACATGACTTTACGCCATTTTGGCAATTAGCCCAAATGAGTACCTATGTAGTATTTGCCCAAAATGCAATTTAAAATTCTCTTTGGCCTGAAACACATCAAAAACTAAACCCAACAACCCAACTGGTATTATTTTTTCTATGTCTATGCAGCAACCTGACAAATGTTCACATTCTTCTCTGTCACAAATAAAAAAAGGAAACAAGAAATGTTTTCTTGCCAATTTCTAGCAAACTTTTTAACCACAATAAGGTAAAAGTACCTGTTGTTGTTGATACACTTAGCAATAAATCTAGGTAGGTACAACCTACTTAAGTAAATTGACATTTCATTAAAAATATTTCGTCTAAGTAAATTGACATTCATTAAAAATATTTCGTTTCTATACGTAGGTATACTCAATACTTTTTGTACCTACCTACTTACTATTGTTTTTAAATAGTAACATCAAAAACATATTACCTACTTTGACAATGACCTATTGTTCTCTTTAATACCTATGCCATGCATAAAGCTCACAATTAACTAAATATTGGGTATTTTAATTCACGGATTTTTCATTAAAGACTCTTAAAATAGTCTGCAAAATATGATGCCAATGAGTTTTTTTAGCCCATACAGGTCCCCATCGATAACAGTTACTTTTTTAACTTAAGTGTGTTAGTTAATTATTCCTAAATTAAATATTTAATAATGCTTAGGTACCTACGGTTAACTCTTACAAAGACTACTATTATAGAAAAAAAACAATGATTATTAAACCTATCTAAAGATTTTAAGGTGCCAACATTCCCTATAACCAACCTTACGACTATGAACATAAAGATGATATCTATTCTTACAAGTTTAGGAATAATAGTCCCAACGGTTTTCTCGAGTTTTTCTGCCTTTGGTAACGCTACAAAGAAGTAGCTAATCAAATAATACACTCGTGCGGAAACAGCTAGGTATCACAGTTTGCAAAAAAAATTGCAAACGCGAGAAATTGCCTTTCAAAGGGAAGTATAGCAAAGCAACCGAGCAACGTCCCGTATCGAGGTCAAATATCTTTCCTATACGTTACTGTATAGGACTACAAGCGTGAGCCAGTTAGGTTAGGTTCAACAACGCGAAAAAAATATCTTCAACTTACCGAAAACAGTATTAACATACACTATCCCGTTAAGATTTGCTTCAACGGCGCGGCAATGCTGTCGCGGTTACACACACACTCGCACAAAAACACCGTAGTAAACGTCATAACCAACGTTTACATTGCTAATTACACTGTTTAAAGCAGTTTTTCGACACCACAAACGATACATGACGTGAGGAACAACTTTATACAACACATTTGTCAAGCACAAGCACTAATATGTCCGCGAACCATAGAAAAAACGTAATTTTTAGGCAAAGACAGCCTAATCACCACTCCTTTTCTCTCTCACAATTTGTGATAGCGAACAGCTGCGGTGCGTGGTTTTACCAAAACAAACCTAGTACCGCCATCTAGACAGAGTGGAATGAGAAAATAATGCGGACGGGCGGACACTGGCTTGTTTACCCTACTGTTACGCTCGGTTCGGTTTCGTTCGTTGAACCTTTCAGTAGTTATGAGGTTGCGCGTTAGATGGCGCAGCATTCGTAAGAAAAAAAATATTATTTGTGGTTATTTGTTCAAAAAACGTTTTTATTAAAAGCTAAAAGTTCTTAAATTACTGGAAAGAAGAATATTAAAAAAAACACAAAAAAGAAACTCCGCCGTAACAGTGATTTAACACTGCCGTGACCAGGATTCGAACCTGGGTTACTACGGCCACAACGTAGGGTCCTAACCACTAGACGATCACGGCTATCGGAGCGATGAGTGTTACGTTGAAATTAGCAATCTCTTTCAAACGTGCGATGGATTTATTGATCGTAGAAAGCAGGCATAAATTGTCTATAGATAGAAATCTTAAATAAAAATTTTGCGGCTATTTTATGTGTTATATCGTTATGCTTATTGCTTTAGACTGTTATTACATTTTATAGAATAATAATAATTACCTTAAAATTAAGGACCACTTAAATTAAATTAAAATATAGTGCATATTATTATTTTTTTACATTTGCACCCTAGACTGACTGTATCTCTGTATCAGATGGTATTCACATTACCAGCTTTTTATCACCAATGAGCCTCCTGGCTCTGCGATCCACCGAGTCTAGTGCAGCTAGTTGGTATTTGGCCGAACCATCCCAAAGGTGGCTACAATACTCCATGCACGATCGGACCTGCGCCTTATAAAGGGTAAGAAGTTGATCTGGCGTGAAGTATCGCTTAACTTTGTTAAGGATGCCCAGCTTTTTGGCCGCAGTCTGAGCCTTAGACTCGATGGAGGTGCCGAAGTTGTATGGAGAGGCGAAAAATTTTTCTTATTTCAACCTATGTTTCTTGGAGAAAGTTGTCCAGTTTTGTGGACACATCCTTAATTTTAGTCAACCAATAGATTGTTCTCCATTGAGCGCAAACTATCTCAATCTTCTGTTTAATCTGAGTTTTTAATAATTATATAAAATCGCAGTTCCCGACTCACTGACTCATCAACGCCAAGCCCAAATCCTTGGACCGAGAAAGTCGATATTTAGCCCAAATGTTCCTTTAATAAGGGAGGCTTTTACGAAATTCCTCGTAAAATACGCAGTGCCTTAGTGACGCTATCTAGTCTTGACAGATTACTTACTTTACTTGTTTTGTTCCGCTTTAGAATAGTAATTCTGACTACTATTTTAATTATTTTTTTAAATCTTTTTAATTGCATCGTAACCCGCGTCACCTGTGTCTCCTCTCAACTACTCTAAGGTAGACTGGAAGAGATCCCTCCAGGGATAAGTCCGCCTTTGCTATTAAATTACCCATAAAATGTTTTTTATAACACTGTTTTTGAGCAATAAAGAATTTACATACATACATACATACAGTAGGTATAACTAGATACTTACTTACATCTGATATTATCTGCAGCTCGAGCATGATGCGCGACAAACACGCGCGGCACGCCACTCGGCTGACGGTGAAACTTCTCTTTGATTGCGCGAGGGCCCGCGCAAAGGCTTGCTCGCCCTCTGAGGCGTTGTCAATGTTGACATTTTGAAATAGGACCGCGGCGCATTACGTGCGCGTGCACATCGTGCTCGAGCTGCAGCAGCTTAAGTACAACGTGAAAACAACGCGGTCAAATGTCAAAAGTGTCGGGTCCCTTATTTCGGCACTGCCCAGTGTCAGGAGACATATTTTTGAAACGATAGAATTCCAATTCGCATACGAATTCACAAGATTCGCGTGAGAATCTCATACAAATCTTGTCAATTCGTATGCTAATTGGAATTCTATTGTTTCAAAAATCAGGCCCCAGATCTTGATTTCAACTAGACAGAAAATCAGTCCTCAATTGGTCCAAATTTGTCGGCAAAGGAGACAATTGGTTGCCCTCCCGTTAATGAGCTATAAGGATTTTTAATAAGCTTAATTCGGCACTGCCCAAAAAAACTGCACCTAGCGAACATCTGATTTCACCTAGAATCAGTCCAACATTGGTCGAATTCAGACACCAAGTATCAGATTTGCTCGACCTTCCGTTAAAAAGTTATAAGCATTTTCTATGGGCAGTGCCGAAATAGCCTTATTTCGGCCCTGCCCAAAAAGAACTACACCTAGATATGATTTCACCCAGATGTTGCCTTTAATTAGTCGAAATTACTCACAAATAAAAATAAATAAAAATAAAATAAACTTTTATTACTCCTTAATTTATAGTAGAAAAAAGAAATCACAATTTATTATTCCATGGTTAATTAAAAAGTTACACGCATTGTAATTTTAATTGACGTAGTAGTCAGAGAGCCTGCATCCAAATTATACTTTGAGTCTATAATCAGTGTGGACTTGTGGAGGCGGCGAATTCATACTACCTATTCATACTACCAATTCATACTAATTCATACTACCTATGCGTAGTTATACAAATATATATTGTTTCAACATAGAAACATCAAAAAATTCGTTGTTTCTTTCTTTTTCGTACATGGTTTGAAGAAAGAGATGACACATAGTTCACTCATTTCTCTTTACAGCAGCGTGCCCGGTTTTGCTGTTCAGTTTTTTGTAAGTACAGCACAATGCTGAGCTTGGCTCTTTTTGCTTAGGTTAATCTAGTTCTTACTTTTTACTGTTAATTTAGTCATTGTTTCATAGATGTAAATTTTGCAATAAAAATGGTTTAATTTTATTCGTTTCCATCGTGAGTACCAAAGCTTTCAAATGAAATAATGCCATATTTTTGTGTTTTCAATGTAAATAAATCTAGATTAAGAACATGTCTGCATAGGTACTGTACTGATCCCCACCTGCATTAAATAGAGGTGGATACTCTATACTTACGGCTGTGATGTCTAGAGTCCTACGTTGTGAATTACTTTTAGGATTCTCGCAGGTACAAGCAATTTAAAAGTGGGTTTCAGACTTAGAGAGGAATTAAAAGCAAAATCAAGATTAAAACAAAGTTTAATGTGCTACACATAGTCCAATAAATTACATTTTGACATATTGACACAAAAGGATTAATCTCTTGATTATTCCAATCGAAGCAGGATGAAAGCCGAAGGCTGGGACAACGAGTAGAATACCTAGACAGAGAGATTAATATAAACCCAGGGCATCATTTGGGAGTTCCCCGTTCTGGGGCCCCCAGCCACGCCCCGGAACCTGTCGACGGCGCTCCAAATGACGAGATCCGTCGCCTTGGGGTGACCAACCCGGGGAGACTGTTCGAGTCGGGCATCTTATAGGATCTCCTAGAATCGTTATGTCCTCTGAGCGACAAATCCTCAACTAATACTAGGCCAAACATCGCGCTTCCCTATTTCTCCTGTGAGTGGATTAGACTCCGAACTATAAAGCCAAGTGTCAGAAAGGAAAACCGAATAGTCGCAATCTCTCCTCCCCGCGAAACCTAGGAGCCGTCGCCTGCAGCGCGTCCTTGTATTACCGCAGACTACAGACCCTACGACTGACGACCGAAGTAGTCAGCTGTGATCACGTATACGGGTAGGACAGTATTCCTTGGGGTGGTATTATAAAGCTACCCCCCTCAATTGGACTGAACAACCCCCGCACGCGGTGACCACGTGTCTGCTACTGACAAGCCCTCCCCTAGCGCCTCGGTGAACGAGATTGCGCAACCCCAAGGATAATTTAGCAAATGAGAAGACTACTCAGCTACATGGTTCTGAGTAGGATGTATAGTCTGTAGAGGTACTTTGTTCAGTGGTTGTGAGGGGCATCTCCTGGTTTCCATAGGTCAACTGTAAAGCAAGAGGGAGCCTACGAAAGCAAACTAAAATCTGACGTTTGCCGCCGATGGTCATCCGTCTTTTGTCGCTACTCGTGTATTGTGCTACACTAATAGCAGCGTCACAATTGCCCTTCGTGAGCCAATAGAAGAATCGTAGAAGGAGAGATAGGTGCTATAATATAATGTCGTCTCGGAAATTCAGGAAAACCTAGTCACTCAGGCCTCGCCGAACATCGCGAATCACGAAATAACGATCCTAGTAGACAGAGGGAGAAGGAAATAAAATAAAACCTTCAGGCGGATCCTAAACTAGCAGCGAGTCCGTAGTTCTTAAATCGTTTAATAAGAAAGAATAAAATAAAGGCATAACGTTTTGCCAAAGTCTAGTCATAAATAAATAAAAGAAAAAAAATTCAATTTAGAATCCGCCCGAAATTTAAAGAACATTCCTATAACTTAATTCCTAAATAAATAAAATCCCTAATGATCTTAAAGCATGTTCTACTCACCAGAGTCCAAAATCAAGAACACAACTTCCCTCGGTACCGGTAGAAAATTTACTCTTAATATCTGATTGAGAATCTCTTAAGTCAACTTTGGCCTGTTCCATATTCAAGTTCAAAATAAAACTGACAACTTCAGTTTATTTCAGTTCTATTTAAGGGTTTTCTTTATACCGATGCCTTTCCTGCGCTTTTAAGTATGAAACTAACCAACAACATTAAATAAAACTATCCACTTAGCTGTAAAACCGTCCCAGTAGTGTTTTGCTTTCAACTATATCTCGACTTCTATTTGGTCTTTGTTAATTTGCTCCTGCAAACTTATAATTCCGTCCAAGTCGTCTGTCATTAGGAAGGTAGCACTGGAAAGTAAAGGAAAACACCGACAAAACCTACCACCCATAAATATTCCCTTAATCTCCGAATCGGAAGTTGGCCTTTCTGGCTAATTGCATTCTCTATCCTCGCAAGATCCCCGGATAGCGTCTTCAATTAAGGAACCCGGTAGAACCTTGCAAAAGATAACGAATACTATTATCAACTTGCTAAACCTAAAAAAATATCTATTTCCCCAATTACTTCAAGTTATTTTGAAACTCATCACGATTTTTCTAATTTTTTCCAAAAAAACAAACCCCCTATCTTTCACTTTTTTTCTGACAATCCCCCTTTGTCATTCCTTTTTCTTTTACCTTTTTTATCAATGACAAAGCGAGACTTTTAATTCTAAAAAGATTCGATACTCTTACATTAAAACTATTTCTTTTAATAAGTATAATTAGGCGTTTAAAGACGCATACAGCACAGTACCTACCAGATGAAACTGAGTTGCTGAAGGACTAACAACGACATAACTTTTTTAAATAAAAATTAATATTTAATATGGATCTTCAGTCAGATGAGGGAAATTACCTCATTTTGCTCATTCTATAATCATGGGGAGCTGAAATTTAGAAAAAAAAATTAAGTATCTAACCAGTGGTTCAAGTATAGACAAAGAATAGGGACCTTTATTTATAGATCAATATAAAAGAATACAGACTAAAAATTAAACATGGTTTGACAGAAAGGAGCATTTTCCTAAGCAACTTCAGTAAGTACTTATAGAGTAAAATAATTATACCAGAAGGAATCAGTACTTCTTGAGTTGCAACTTCTTTGAAGTGTGATATCTCCAAAATAGATAAAACTTCCCGATTCAAAAAATAATAATAATTCATCATATATTTTTTAAAGAGAGTAAATTTTTTCGACTCAAGCTAATAATACTTACTAAAAAATTTGGTCATGCCGTGATTCATAAAAAGGTTGGTATAGGCATAGAAATACTAATTTGGTAAGGATTCCAAAAACAAGAAAACCACATGGTCCTTTTTTCACGTAAGGATCAGCCGTAATAATTGATATGATTGAGTCAGTTCAGTATTAATCACAAAGAATGTTGTTACTGTCGCTAATGAGGTGTTATCTATCAGCAACTCCCAATAAATATTAATTGACAATGTGCCTACTTGCTCGATAGCCCATGTTTTTTTTTTTTTAATAAACGCTACACACTCAAAAGCCCACACTAAGGTTTTCCCTTGTGTCGTGGGTCCCTCGGAACACACATAAAGACAAACACAAACACGCATGACCTGAGAACAAACATCTGCTTTTCACACAAATGTTTGCCCCGACTGGGGATCGAACCCAGGACCCGCCGATCAAGAGGCAGCGTCACTTCACTACCACTCGACCAAACCGGCCGTCAAATTTCAAAGACATTCATTGTCTTTGAACTCCAGGTTTTACCGAATGAATTCCCCAATTCTACTCAAAAATACTCTAACACATTTATGAGTTTACGTTCTCTTAATAAATTCGAGTAAGTACATAAAAGACCGCTCGTTAACGTCTCGTTTTATAAATTGAGACATTAATGATAGAGTCTGGCCAGCGAAAGCGTGACCTGAGAAAACGCGGCAAATTTAAAAAAATCTTTGTGTGGTATTACTGACTATAGCAGGAGAAATGTGTTTTGCTACTTGAGTATTTTTTTAATTTAGGAAAGTTTTTTATTTATTTATAGTTGTTTACGAACTAAATGTATAATTCAACAAACACACCACCTATTTAAGGCGACTACAGCACCCGATAAAGGCAGCACACATAGGAATAGTGCCATCTCCGTCTCTCAACAGGCCTGGGCCGGCAGTGCGAACAGTGTCGATACACGAAGTTTACGGACTATGAAAGCGTGCGTGCGTAAAAACATATTCGAAAGTTAGAAAAATGAGATTTATGGAAAGGTAACAGCTTAAATCGAAAAATGCGTTAACTACTTAGCGAGAGTGTTCAATCACGAACATTTTGATAGCAAATTCAAGTTCATGTGTGCATTTTACTATCGTTTTTACAGCTTAAAAGATACACAATATTGGGTATTTAGAGATGACTTTGTGAGCTTTTTCTATCGAACCAAAAGTGCTGAATCATGTTTTCAGCAAACTACTTATCTAGTTTATGTCCTGAATATTACCGTAGTATTTTTTCTTCGATTTAATGCAGTGCGTCATGCTTATCTACGCATCATAAAATCGTAATTTAGGTGCTGTAGTCGCCTTAAACATTTTAGATGTACAGACAGCAGCACGTCAGGTTATCCATTTGCACTACGAAAGCCGACGCTATTGCGAGCGATATAAGGGCGACGTCAAGGTCAACATGTATAGCCTGATGTGCTGCCGTGTGTACATAATCTGTGTGTTTAATCTAAGTTTCATTAGTTTTTAAGGCTCCTTCGGAACCTTGACTGTCATGGATATGTGGGAGTAAAACGAGTGTGTACACGATAAGAATAATTTTTATTTTTGAGAAATGTCACAAATTCCAAATAAGAAGTCAAAATTTGAATTAAACATGCAAAACACTGTCAAATTTCCCCAATGGATAGTAAACTCTAATGCTTGGAGGTAAAATTGAAAATCGATCGAAGAAATTTGACAATGTTGAATAGCATGATGTGCCGTTGTCCATACCTAATGACAGACTGACGTACTTATCTTTGAAAGCTTAATAATGTAGCGATATTAAAGTTTTCAGAAAAATCCTAGGTCACGCTTTCGCTATCCAGCAGGCCGAGTACGATAGTGACAGCGCCGCGACAACACCGCGGTCCTATGTCAATATGTCAACATTGACAACGCCATAGGGCGAGCAAGCCTTTGCGCGGGACCCTCGCGCAATCAAAGTGAAGTTTCAACGTGAGCTGAGCGCGAGTTTGTCGTTATCGTGCTAGAGCTGCACTCTCCTGCGACGCAACCAAAAATGTAATAAGTCGCGTACGTAATAATAATTATACATATAGTAATTATTACTACGTACGCGACTTATTAAAAAAAAATTAACAGCCCATAAACGTCCCCACCGAGGGGCACGGGCCTCCCTTCGAAACACGAAGGGGATTTAGGCCATAGTCCACCACGCTGGCCCAATGCGGGTTGGTGGACCGCTCGTCTTTCGAAAATGATTTTTTCTTGGATCACGTTTTCCTTCACCGTTAAGCAAGTGGTAATTAGAAATCCGTACATAAATCCGAAAAGACGAATTTAGTGGTACAGGCCCGCACCAGGATTTGAACCCGCGACCTTCGGATTACAAGTCTGGCTCATTACCAACTGGGCTATCACGTACATACATACATGCATTAATAGCGCGAAGTAATATATCTTTATCCCACATTCGCTGAAAATGATCAGATCATTGGATTCACCATCACTTTCTTCATCTAATAACTGCTTGTTTCCCTTGTGATTTTTTGAGCTGAGAATTTCTACTTATGCTGGTATCCTATCTTTCTTTAGAGCATTATTGAAGGCACTTTTTATGAGATGAATAGGTACTAATTCTTGGCCTGCAGAACTAGGTTAGGTACATCCTGCACTCCTCCCTCATTTATTTATCCTAATGCTCGTAAAAGATGACAGCAGCCTATGAGGAACAATTAATTTAAAACACGTAAAAGACTTATTTAAATGCTTTTTCATGGATCGTTTATTGTTCTAGCAAGGTTTTCCGGATATTATAGAGTTTACGATGCAAGCTAATTGTCGGAGGTCATAAAAATGTCCTAGATCAATGCATCAGATGATCTACTTAATACTTGCTGAAAATGGACCTAATTTTTCGTAGGTGAATCAAATACAGGGTGTAAAAGACAGGTTAGCAAAAACTGAAATCCGGACTCACACAATCATTCTGAATTATTTTCCAGTGGAATTGTTCTCCGGAAAATTTTCATTGTTGTTTCATGTTTTTTTATATTTTCTGCTTAAGTTTTTTATTATTTAATCGACTACACTCCATTCTGCAATAAAAAACAATCATAACAACGTGAAACACGAAAACCGGCAATGTAATCGCACTCGGATAGAAGCGCGGCGCGGGGGGATCGCGCGTGGGGCGCGGTTTCACGATACGTTGCGTTGCGCCAAAGTAGGTTAATAATGAAAACTCCTTAACGTGACGTTTCCGGGAAAAAATAATTACTTATAGCTGCAGCTCTAGCACGATAACGACAAACTCGCGCTCGGCTTACACTGAAACTTCACTTTGATTGCGCGAGGGTCCCGCGCATAGGCTTGCTCGCCCTATGGCGTTGTCAATGTTGACATTTTGACATGGGACCGCGGTGTTTTCGCGACGCTGTTACTATCATACTCGGCCTGCTGATGATAGTTATGGGTAGATTCCACCATTTAAGTATTTGCTAAGCTGTTCTTTACACCCTGTATAGAAAAACTAGCTTTCTGCCCGCGTGGAATACAGGTTATATCGTGCCCAACTGTAGCCTATGTCCTTTCCCAGGCTCTTAATCTATTTTTGTACCATCATCAAAATCGGTCAGTTGTTTAGGCGTGAAAGACGGACAGACAGACCGACAGAGTTACTTTCGCATTTATAATATTAGTAAAGAAGTAAGGAAAACTCTGCTACCGCTGTACCAGTAATTATAACTTTTGATGGGGGTAATAAGGGGTTACACGCTGTTATTCTGGTTTGGTTGTAGGTATTTCTAGAAAAGTTCCTAGAAGAAATGTAGGTATCTTGTTTGTGAGATGACAGAATGGACCCGTAAATGCCACAATAAGGCCACAATAAATGTTTGAATTTCTCAAAATAAACGAGGATCGTAAAACTATTTTAAATTTTCTTCATAAAACTATGAGAGTAAAGTAAAAGACTCGATTCTGGAACGGTTAGATAAATACTATTTTTTATTTGATGAAGTATGAGAAGGAATTTTAAGTACCTTTAAATTTGATCTCCAATACAAAATGCGCTACATGCTGATGAAGTTTGTGTGGGCACTCAACTTTTTTTTTCGTATTTTGACCTATTTTCCTTGGGGAAGTTGTTCAGTTTCATGGACTGATTAATCACCCGAGAGGTTGAAGTTGAAAGAGATTTACCTAAAGCCCTGTATAATTGAATCTTCAAGATCTTAAGGGGAAATATAAGGAAACATTGAGAATTCTAGGACCCATCTGACTGACTTACTTGGATCCTTTGTCGATTTTGCGAAGACAACCTCTGATGATGTTATCAAAATTCGTTTTAAACTGTTCGCGAAAATCTTCCTTTGCCTTGAGAAGGAATGCACACTGTCCTAATATTCAGTATCTATTTCGCTCGACACCTTTTTACGAGCTTGGAAATATCTCAATAGACACGAGTCGATTGAGACCGTGTGCAAACACAGCCTATAAAAGTGGAAGGGTGAAGTTTCCTTGGTTCATTACCATACAGCGGCCGAAGCGACTGCCGCAGCAGCAAACGTCGTTACTTCCTTGGACCAATCATTTAGAAGACATCCAGCATGGACAACAGCAACTATTTATGTTCTGAAGAAGACAATGACATCATGGAGAAGTCTGAAGATCTGAAGACAAGAAAATCCAAGTGCGTCGTACGTTATTAAGACGGTATATAAAAATAGAACGGAGATTCGCGGAGAGCCGTATCAAGAGCTTCGTGATCGAGAACAATTTCAACATCATGGGCAGTCCTGCGGATTGGGTCTTGGAGACGTATTTTTGAAAGAGTAGAATTCCGATTCGCATACGAATTGACAAGATTTGTATGCGACTCTCATGCGAATCTTGTCAATTCGTATGCGAATTGGAATTCGATCGTTTCATAAATACGTCTCTTGATCTGGGAAAATTTCTCTGATGTTTTCTACCAGAGAAATAGAAATGAGAAGCTGCAGCATCTGACAACGCCAGGTGTCGCGCAAGTTTGTCGCAGGCCGTATATTTGCTATGCAGCAATTCTAGACCTAGATAATTAAAGGAAAGAATATAATTCTGTAAAAATTATACATTATGGAACATTTTAATTTAATGTAAATGTGGTGTACCTTTTCGAGAGTGAGATATTGCGTTTATTGTTGGTGATTGCATAGTGAGTGTTGGCATAAGTGTTATGTTCGTCTTTTTTTTCATATTGTTGAGGTTATCAAATAGAGGTGTCGCATCAGCACAATACCCCTGCACTGGCTACAGATACATTGTATTATAATGTCTTTAACTTTTTTTTTTTGCTATTAGTGTGAAAACTTGTAATTGGCTCAGATATGTACCCATTTTACATTTTCATATTGTTAGTATATTAGCTGCAAGTTTTCCAAATAAAATAAAATAAATAAAACTTTTGTTTTGAATTGTACTTGGTATTTAACCAGATTTATTCATTATTTATAGGTTTATGTTTAAACAAAAAATTCTGCTTAATGAAACATAACTTATTATTACTTAAACATTAGCGAACATTAATTCATTCATTCTCGACAAAAAAAAACATAAGTCACCCTTTCAAGGGACGAAATATACCTAAGCTAAAGGGCCGACCATACATTATATTACACAAAATGTCGACCTTTTTGGATTCCCCCTTAGCTTTGTCACGCTTTTCCCTACCTCTCAATGTGCACTGTCGCATTATCCATTACCCACATTATAAAATGACTGTGACGTAATACATATATGGCCGACCCCTAATGCGTGATTCACGCAACATAATTATCAAAAACAAAATGCATTAAGAGTTTCCCTCTTGATAATTAAACTTAAAACGAAATACAGTATAATCTCACTATAGTAACAGTGGCGTAGCTGGGTAACCAAGGGCCCATCAAAATATGGGGCCCCACTGCTAACTGGTTAGGTTTTATCAAGTAAAAATATCAAAATATGGGGCCCCACTGCTAACTGGTTAGGTTTTATCAAGTAAAAATATCAAAATATGGGGCCCCACTGCTAACTGGTTAGGTTTTATCAAGTAAAAATATCAAAATATGGGGCCCCACTGCTAACTGGTTAGGTTTATATGGGGCCCCACTGCTAACTGGTTAGGTTTTATCAAGTAAAAATATAAAATATACAAATACTTTGAAAATTCATAATAAAACGCACATAGATGAATAATAAAACGCACATATCCCTATCCGTCAAATTGACAACACTGCCAACCCACAGAAAAAATTTAGGGGAACTCCCTAGCTAAAGCTTTCGAATTTCTCTCAACTGAGTTTTGCCATGATTAAAGTCGGGTTGCAACCTGTCATATTTATTTTGAAAATTGGAGAAATTTTCAAAAGTTCAGTTCGATCGAGATTTTCTGGTAGATTGGTTCTATGACAAATAACCAGGTAAATGTGACAAAAATAGTTCTAGTGCAAGTTTCCGTTTACATATCTTTAGCTTGAGTCCAACCCACCTTGACTATTTTTCATCATTTTTTTTATTAATATAAACTATGTTTTAAATATGTATTAAGTTTGGAATGTATGCATTATATAGTTTTTGAAATAGAGCAGTGACAAAAGTTGTTAAAAAGATACGATATTTTGGACGTTTGTCGTATGGGGAATAAAAACTTAAACCCTACTGTGGTTTAAGTTTTTATTTTTTTATGCTATTTTACGATAGTTAATATCATAATACGTATTTCCTGAAAATTTGGATATGCTGTCCACAATAGTTTGAAAGATAGAGGGGCTGCGACTGAAACGCCAAACGTACATATCAACTAGCGGACGCCCTACAATTCGATCCCATGGGAACTCCTTGTAATCTCTTTTAGGTAAGCTCCCACAATATCTGAAGATCGTCTAAGCAAAATTCCAAACTTACAGCTTCAATAGTTTTGATTTTGCGTGGAAATCTTTGTAATAATGACTATACGGTCGTTAATCTGATGACTGATGTGATGACAAAAGTTATTATCATTTTTTAACTAGCTAAAGCTTGAAAACCATCAGTCCTATCATAATAACATGTAAGACATATTTTTGCTTTTGACAATTTTTTTGTATTTAATATAGTTTTCTATATAGGGGGGGAGAGTTGTGACCACACCCAAAGGTATCATGCCACATAAGTTTCAAAACTTGGGTTTTCTACAAAGAAACCCAAAACGCAATAATTAGAGCTGGAAACTTAAGAAAATTTGATGATTTTCCTGTTTTTCGGATATTCTTTTTTTTATGGTCATGTGCGTTAAATTTTTTTATTTATTTATAGGACATTAATCAAGCAACCTTCCATAGCAGTTTGATACACTATTTCTGAGACACCCTGTATAGACATGTCAATTTAATACATTACTATATGTATTCTCTCTATGAAATGCTTTATTTTATTCATTATGATTTTTTCTCTATATGTAATCCGAACATCCGGTGGTTTTTAATAGTGCCGGATTAGTGAGATTATACTGTAAGTAAATTTATGTAAAAAATAATAATAAATTAATACGTATTTAATTTAGGTACGAGTACTTTAAAAAAACTCAAATATATTGTTCAAAGTAACATTATGATCGGTCATGGGCGAAATCAACAGAGATAATTTGATCAATGATCAATGATCATGAATTTACCATAAAGTATGGTTTTTCAAAAACTAAGTTTTTAACTAGTTTAACCCTTTAATTGACCGCCACACTATTATCCAATACCCACACTATAAAATTCTCTATGACTGTGACGCAATTTATGGCCGGCCCCTAATGCGTGATTCACGCAACATAATTATCAAAAAAAAAATGCATTAAGAGTGTCCCTCTTGATAATTAAACTTAAAACGAAATACGTAATTTTATGTAAAACAATAATAATAAGTTAATACCTATTTAGGTACGAGTAGTTGATAGAAACTCAAATATATTGGTCAAAGTAACATTATGATCGGTCATGGGCGAAATCAACAGAGATAATTTGATAAATGATCATGAATTTACCATAAAGTAAGGTTTTTAACTAGTTTAACTTTTTGATTGACTGCCACGCTATGAATGAAGTCACGATGTTTTGTACGCCACGAAAAGAAAAATTAGAAAATATTCTTAATACATAAACAATTTAACGAATCCAATTAAAAACCATTATGGAAAGATTTTTTTCGAGTTGAATGTTGGTCATCTATAGATGAAGTTGGCGTGTGAGAGTTTTTATTGGCTGTCACGACTGGATGACTGTGGGGCGGTCTAAGTCTCCTAACACACGACGTATTTTAAACGCGCCGACGACGCGCGTTTCAGGAACGCGCGTTTTCTGCGCAGTAGATGTCGATTTTTGCGTTTTCAAAGACATGGCACGTGAAAACGCGATGCGTTTATGCGCGTTCGAAACTCGTTTGAAGCGCGTACAAATAGTCGGCGGAGGGGCGACTACAGCGCGTTTGTATCGCTGTTACAAAGTTGCGTTCAAATCGCGTTTGAAGCGCGTATATGCGACTAATCTGTGCGTCGTCGGCGCGATTAAAATACGCAATGTGCTAGGGGCATTAAGGTTAAATTGGTATTTTTAAAACGCTTACCCGCGTGAGGGATATTCACAAATAAGGATTTAATTATGAATGTGAATTTGATGCATCAACTCCACCGTATATTATTATAATAAAAGGGGGTGACTTTAGTTAGCGAAAAAGGGAATGTTTCTTCCTTTGAAACTGAACAACTTTCCCGAAGGAAACCATCATAGGCGTATATAGGGGGGGGGGGGCGGGTGGGCCGTGCCCACCCCAGTATGGTCTAGGGCCCACCCCAGAATATTGGGCTACCAATTCGAAATTCTATAATTGATGCCAAAATACTGATAACTTCACACAAAAATCATTAAAAAAATCTACAGATGAGAAATCTACATACTTATTTATTATTACATACTGTAATACAGTATCAGATACTTTTGAATACACATAGCGTATTAAGCTAGAGTACATTTAAATTTCGCCAGGCTCGCGGCCCCCCCCAGAAAATTACGCTAGATACGCCAATGGAAACCATTAGAAGTTCTTAAAAAAATTGTGACTTTTTTCTCAATCTACTAACTAGAATTAATCGTTCTAAGGCAATGTCATTTTCATACATTTTTTTTGACATTTTGTCTGATTAGCTTCTAACCGCGGTTTAACCGTTGGTTATATTTTTGGTGAACACGGGTCTCTGACGAATTTTTTATTCATATCTCGACTTTAGTTCCTTGGGGAAAGTTTTTCAGTTTTTTGGACTGATTCAAATCTTTAACTTTATCTGACTGAATTAAAACCATCCAATATAAGAAACGCCAGACCAAATCAAGTAAATCAACTAGAATCGCGGGAATTTTCTTCTAAATATTTCTTTATACCTGGCGACAAACTCTCTAAAACAGCAACCACTCTTCCTAACATCTTAACTACCTTATCATTCTGCGCTATCCTGCTCATTTCCCTCTCATGTGCCATTCTTTCTTTCTCTCTCTCGTACTCTAGGTATTTATCTAAAATGCTCATTGATTCTATGTCGTCTCTCCTTTTCCTGAGAGGCGTGGGACTGCGAGAGTAAGGAGGATCGCTATATTTCCGCTTCTTTGGTTTAATTGGGACTGGTATCGTCGTGTTCAATCGAGTCCTTTCTTGTGAGTTCTCCGTGGATTGGTTGCTCTCTTCTTGGTCTCCGTAGCCGTCATTTACTTCTTCCTGTAATTAGAAAGAAATTTGTTCTTTATTTCTTTATGCCGTATAGTGATCGGTTGAGAATAACACAACCCCAACCTTTTCAGCGGGTGTACGACTAAAGAAACACAAATTAATGAAAACTGCTAGGCAACAACAACAACACCTCAATTTTTTCTGAATCTGAAGTGTCGTCCTATGGTCTCAGGCGGTGTGGTAGGCTCTGCGAAGGGCCGTCTGGTTCGCGACCACCCTTCTACCGAAGTCCGACGACAAACAGCTTGTTGTGTTCCGTCGGTGCGTGGGAGTTTTTCTGGATTTTTCCGGGTTATCGTCGACCTCATCTATGACCTAAGTCAATTGCCACTTTTGTCACCTGACATGTTCCCTGCCCACCACACACACACATTGCTTAACCTCACTGATCTCACTTAGATGTTATGTTATGACCCCACACACCCCATTTTTTTATATTTTTTTATTTCGACAAATACATTAAATATCAATAGCTTCAAGAAGACACTATTAAACCACCATTTAATACAATACTTACATGATCCTCCAACGGATCTCCCTCTTCATTAAGTTGACTTCCATTTTCTCTGTGGTCCTCATTGTCTTCATCTGGATATGGCCTAGCTGATGTGCTGCTTGTCTGAAAAATTAGAGATGGATCAATTAGACAGACAGACAAATAATTTATTCATTGCTTTACAACATACACACAATACATAAATCAACCACAGGTACAAATACACATAATACCGAAGTCCGACGCCAAACAGCTTCCTGTGTTCCGTCGGTGCGTGGAAGTACCAGTGCCTTAATTGGCATTTTCTGGGTTAACTCGCTCCATCGTCGACCTCATCTTTGGTCAAGATTGGGGTCAAGAGTTAACCCATCTCATAATAAAATAATAATAATAAACAAAAGGTTACAATTATTCTGGAGTAGTTTACTTAAAGCTTATACTTATACTGATAAGCGGTACCCAAACAACAAAACACTGGTATTCAGCTATAAACTCATTTGTACTTTTCCATAAGATGGAACTAAGTATGTACAATGGTATATTATAGACTGTAATGATATGAACAACATTCTTTTCTCAAATTATAAAAAGAAAATAAAAACAACCACGAAACTAATATAGTGTAGAAAGTAGACTTTTTTGACATTGGAAAGGGACCATCCATAAATTACGTCACACCTTAAGGGGAGGGGGAGGGGTTCGACAAAGTGTGACATTCTGTGACAAGGGGGTGGGAGGGGTCATACGTTTTGTGACGTCACATTTCAAAATGTGTTATGAGTATTAAAACGCGTTAATTATTAACGACAAACTTAACCTCCTCAGTCCCAAGCACTCTTTTTACGTTTTTACTTTGGTTGAGATCTCAAAAACAACTATTAAGTACTGCTTTTATTAGAAAATTACAAAAAAATGTAAGTATGCAAAATATGTGACGTCACGCTAGGGAGGGGGGAGTCTCACAAATGTGACCAGCTGTGACAAGGAGGGGGGAGGGGGTCAAAAAATCATGAAATTCGTGTGACGTAATTTATGGATGGCCCCAAATGTCTTTTCGTTCGCTCCAGTATAGGCTCCGATTTCACGAAAAAGTGCGATCCCCTGATATTTCGGAGAGTTGTGAAGATATGATATTCAAAAAAGGCTCAAAAGACGCGCATTCACAAGGGCTGTAAGGTGCAAAAAGAATTATTCGAGAAAGTCAAGAACGTAAAAGTTATGGCCGAAAAAAAATATATTTTTCCGAATTTTTTATTTTGGCGCTCGACATTTTGGAAATTTTGTCTATATCTTTTTTACTGCAGGCGAAAAGGGAAAGTTGGTCAAGTTCATGAGTTCATTCTCGTCTTGAAATTTTACTTAATTAGAGCAATACATCCAGTAGTAAGAATGCATCCAGACTGATGGGCGTATCTCGCGACACAGTGTACACCCGAAGGGCGTAGTCGTGGCCGGGGTCGACCAAGAAAACGGTGGAAAAATGAGTTAGACGCTTTTGATGACGCCTGGAGGGAAAATGCATTGGACTGCAATCGGTGGTCAAAACGAGGGGAGGCCTTTGCCCAGCAGTGGGACAGAACAGGCTAGCAAAAAAAAAGAGCAATACCATGTATATGTCACCGTAGTATTGTCAAACCCGTAATATTGTAATTTGACTTAGTAAGTTTATAAACTCTCGGTAATTTGTGAACTGCCCCATTTTTTTCACATAGACGGACTTTAACCTAACCTAACCGAATCTAAAAAAGCCTATAACTGACCAAACACAACGTTACTTATCCTAATTTCATGCAGGCAGCCCTTAAAGTTTCGTAAAGGAGAATGGGTAACAGCGTACCCAAATACAAAGTTGATTGTAGCATTATGACCTACGAGGAGTGATCAAAAAGTAGTGATAATGACCCACTTGTACAATTCATAATTTACTCATTCATACCAATAATTAAAGATCATTTCATTACGAGGGTAGATACAAAAAATTCAGTCTTAATTTTAAGAAACATAGAAACTGTGTCAAGTTGTTTGACGAATTCCGACGTAAAATATCATTATGGAGAAAAACGAAGTGCGATCCGTTATTAAATACCTCAGTTTAAAAAAGCTAACGACGCAAGAGATCCATCGTGATTTGGTGGAGACTTTAGGTGAGTCTGCTCTGCCATATTCTACTGTGGCAAGATGGTCAGCTCAATTCAAGACTGGAAGACCATCGACAGAAGATGAGCACCGCTCTGGCCGGCCATTGACGTCAGTTACGCAGGAAAACATCGAAAAAGTCGAAAAGATTGTTTTAGACGATCGTCGAGTTACAGTGCGTTATTTAGTCCAGGAAACTGTCATTTCATATGGCGGTGTCCAATCAATATTAAAATATTATCTAAATATGAGAAAAGTCTAGGCGCGTTGGGTACCCGGAATGTTAACAGAAGATCCGAAGAAAATCAGACTCGATCTTTAAAGGCGCTGGTTGGACAGATTTCATGTGGATCCTGACAATTTTTTGGCTCGATTTGTCACCATGGATAAAACATGGGTTCACCATTTTGATCCAGAGACAAAACAACAATCTTTACAGTGGAAAAGACCGCCGTCACCAACTCCAAAGAAATTTCAAACCACAGCATCGGCAGGCAGTCATAGCCTCAATTTTTTGGGATTCCAAAGGAATATTATTGATTGATTATCTTGAGAAGGGACACACAATAACAGGCGTTTACTATGCAGCTTTAATAGTTAAATTGAGAGAGTCTATAAAAGAGAAAAGACGAGGTGAACTCAGAAAAGGCATTTTGTTTCATCAGGACAACGCGCCGGCTCACACTTCTGCTGTTGCACTGGATACCATTCAACAAGCTGGGTTCGAATTAGTGGATCACCCACCTTATTTGCCGGACCTGGCCCCCAGTGATTTTTATTTCTTTCCAAAACTAAAAGAATACTTGCGTGGTAATAGATATTCCGATGATAATGAAGTGATTGAGGCCGTGGAAGGGTTTTTGGAAGGCCAAGAGAAATCATTTTTTTTTAAAGAGTTAGAAATATTGGAATAACGCTGGACTCGGTGTGTAGATAGAGAAGGATACTATGTTGAAAAATAAATTTTTCTTATTTATAAAATATATTTTTTTATGTTTCATTATCACTACTTTTTGATCACTCCTCGTATATTGGTAATCATTGCTCTTGTGGAGTAGTTTAATTTATTATAAAGCGGCACATCTGAATTCCATTAGAGAAAATATTTTTTTTGCCAAAAATAATTAAGTATAATATTTAATAATTATTATTATAAATATATTCTGTTGCTATCACTTTAGGTAATCATAATTATTTTTATTACTAAAAATCAATATTCAGTGATCAACAGCCAATATAATGATAAAATAACGCGCTATGTACCTTAGATAAAATAATTTGTATCTTTTTTCTCCAATGGAATTCAAACCTACTTCTTAGAATAATTAAACTACTACACTATGGCAATAAAAAACAACACAGACCATTATGCTACAGTAAAATTTTTGTTTTTGGGTCCAGTGTCCATACAAAATTACCCATTCTCCTTTATAACTTTACAAGGCAAAGGCAATTGTAGTAAAAATTACTGCTAATGAAATTGTAATGTAACGGTTTTTACAATTTTCCGGTGACATCTACATACATGAGCTCACGCTTTTGCCCTATTGGGGTAGGCAGAGACAACAGATTGCCACTTGATACAATCATCCAAGTACTTACAGCTTCTTCGCCACCCTCATTCTTCCAGAACCCGATAGCTTCGAGGACTGCCTTAGACTGTGTTGATATTGCCACCTCTGTAGCATTCTCTGGTCTGTCAGCCATCACGGCAGCATACTCCAGTTTTGCCCTCTTTCTCAGGTCTCGCCATGTCTTTAAAGAATATTTTAGATGAAAATCAAACATTTAAAAAAATATTTTTGGATGATTTGGACACATTAATTTTTTAGACAGACTGAAACAACAACTGCCAACAGGAAAAAAAAAGAAGAAAAAAAAAAACAGATTCGGCAAGTCATTACAGGCAGTGGAGCGACTGCCACCTCTGCGCCCCTGCTAACAGGGGAATCTGACCTGATTGGATCATGGTTACACATTCAGTTTCCTGAATGTGCAAAGTTTCCTCACGATATTTTACCTCACTATAAAACCATTGGTTGGTGTGCAAGTAATTGACAAGTACAGAGGGCCGCACATCGGGTTACCACACGCGTGCACTCTGTGCTATTATGATAAGAAAGGTTTTACAATGTGGCATGTAAGCGATTCGAGGGTAGTTGCAAAAAAATTCAGTTTTTTTTGTTTTTTATTTATTATGAGATCTCTTGACCCCAATCTTGACCAAGGTCATAGATGAGGTCGACGCTGGAGCGAGTTAACCCAGAAAATGCCAATTAAGGCATTGGTACTCCTACGCACCGACGGAACACAGCAAGCGGGCCAAATTCCCGATCTTAATGCGGATATGTTTTCCTTTTATCTTCATATATATGTATTTCTTATTATCATCATATGCAATGTTACTGCTCTATTTATGTATGGATTTTATTTGTTTTGTACTTAATTCTATTTCTATACAACAATTTCTATTTATGTACTAAGTAATATTGGCACCACACAGAACAGAACACTCACACTAATCATTATACTACTACAAACACACACGCAACTCGTCGGTCCCAACAGAATATCAGCGCTCCTACCTGTGGGGAAGAGCAATATGCTGAGATGGGACCCTTTTTTGTCACTGCAGCACACATTTATAAGTATTAGTCTTTAAAATAATTTTTAGTGTATTGTTAATGTCTTACTAAATTTGTGTGTGCTGAAGATGCAAAAATAAACGTTGTCTATGTCTATGTCAAGCTGTTTTCCGTCCACACCACATGGGACCATAGGATGACACCTCAGATTCAGACAAAAATGAAGTGTCGTTGCCTGGGATGGATAACTAGGAGGCAGGTCTCATTTGTGTTTCCTTAGTCGCCTTTTACGACACCCACGAAAGAAGATGGGGTGGTGTTATTTTCAATCGATCAACACACGACTAAAGTTTGGTCTTGTCAGGTGAGCAACACGTGTGGTGCCTACTTCCGAAATTCCGTATTTTTGCGAGTGTTTATTACAATTAAAATAGAGAACCTGTGGCGCTGGCCTCTGTACATAACTTAGATAAATGAGTCATTGGTACACAGCAGCACTGGGGATCGAACTCAGTGTATCACGTTTACGGGTGTAACCTACTACTGGTGCTGTCTTTTTAATGACATCGTCATTCTATAGGTAGTTACTTATACGTATTAACATACATACGTTCACGCCAATTATCGTGAGCGTATGTCTTAGTGGTTCTAGAACCACTAGATGCCACGTTTGACTGTATTCTTGGGATTTTTTACTTTATACTTGGGAAGAGTAGGTAGCTGGCACATTAAAATTTTTTCTTTCACTTCCAGTCCATCATGGAATAACTTACATGTTTCCACTGTTCAATCGATTTATCGGGTCCATATTCTCTTAAAAGATGTTTCAATCTAATCCATTCCATATCTGTCCGTGCTGTAGGCCCTTTACACGAGCCGTCGCTTATTGCCATGGATGGTTTCATAGCCATGTGGTCCACAAGGACTCGTATTTGTGCCGAGGTACTCCGTCTGTAAAAACAGGGCTTAAGAACTAGTATCATTCTGTTTTGAACCACATAAGTATAAGTTGATTAAAAGCTTAATTTTTTTTACAATTCCACTTCATACTCATATTTCAAAAATTTCTGTAGTGTCATACAATTTTCATACAATTCTAACAAATATTTATAGTTTTGGGGGTGGCGTTATAGTGTTGTAGCATATCGTTATTATGTATTTTGTATAGCCCATATAACCAATGTAGACACCTAATAAAATCAGTTGTTACTCAGCAGTCAGTGTTTACTTTCATCAGAAGTCCCATCCTTACATGGCGACTCATCGCGTCGGCTAGTGAATTAACATTAACACGAACTTTAAGGATAAATAAATAAATAAATAAACGATTCACACTCTAAGGCCCACATTAAGGTTTTCCCTTGTGTCGTGGGTCCCTTGGAACACACAAAGACAGACACAAACATCTGCTTTTTACACAAATATTTTCCCCGACTGGGAATCGAACCCAGGACCCGCCAATCAAGAGGCAGCGTCACTACCACTCGACCAAACAGGCCGTCTAACATAATTTGTATTTGTATAGTTAATTAATAAAAAAATATTTTGTATGAATAAAAATTACATGAAAGCGGTGGGCCAAATTCTCCCAATAAAATAATAAAATTCCAATTTCTCTCAATTCTTTTTTATATGCTGATTCACTTTTGTAAACTAATTAAAATCAACTTATACTATGGTTATGTGGTTGCTTTTCTTAAATGATACTGTTACTTACACCCTGTGTCATATACATTTCTGCAGTTAGAATAATTTCAGGTAGATACCTAAGGAAAAGAAGATTTTATTTTAGAATACACAATCAAACAATTACTTTGTGAGAATGGAAAGGTACAACTTTTGGGATAGTCATTATGGTTCAGAATTATTGTAATACGCTTTGTAAATCGCTGTTATTGACTACCTTGAACGTTGTACCTTTTAATAAACATAAATCATTTGTATTTTTACAGAGTGATAGAGTGATAATATGAAAAATTTAATATACACACATCAACACGGTCTAGCTAGAGAAACGTGACGAAATAGTGACGAAAATAAAAACGAAAATGCTCTTTTTGCCTGCTTTCTGTATGAAAATGGTCGAATTTACGCAATATTTTTTTTCATTTTCGTCACGTCACGTTTCGTCACTTGAAATTTGTGAAAACGTGACGAAAATAAAAACGAAAATGCTTTTTTTGCCTGCTTTTTGTATGAAATTGGTCGAATTTACGCAATTATTTTTTTCATTTTCGTCACGTTTTCACAAATTTCAAGTAAAACAAAAGTTATTGATTAGAATTGAAAGTTCAGGTTTACCACTTGCTCGTCTGAAAATTATAGCGCCCCGTGTATCTCGAGTATGCTTTTGTAGCTTCTCAAATAGACCTCTTTTGTATGAAAAATCATGCAATATCCCTAGAACGTGTTGATGTGTATACTTTAATATGGAAAAGTACAACCTAGGCTACTTCAGAATAAGATGTACAAGATATTAGCTCCCTACTACCGACTCAGAAAACAATATCAAAACGAATCTCCCGGAGTATGTTTTACTTTTTTTAATATCTGAGTGTAAAAGGAGTGATTCCACCCAAGGAACTGAACACACTTTCCCCAAGCAAATCCATTTGAAATTCTTCTCATAGTATGACAATCAGCTGATCGTTAAAGTTTTATGGAGTAGGGAAAAATAAACATATTTCGACTTGTTTTTTGAGAAAAGTAGTTTAGTGGACTGATTCATATCCTTCGCTAACTAATCAGTCACCCAATAGTAAGTTTTATTTAGTTTTCTCAACTCTTAAAAGTTTCATTCCAAAATTAGTGCATACAGTATGCAGCATGCCTTTCTTTCATGCATTAGGCCAGATGTAGGTACACCGGATTAGAGTGCAGGCAATCACAAAAAGGGGCTGAACTTAAATTGTTCCAAAAAGATTTTTATAGGGAGCTCCCCAAGTACACCAACCTGGAATCCTCATCTATAGTATGATTTTTGGCTGAGAAAATGTGACGGTGTCTGGTAAAAGGGACCACTTTGAGGGTACCTATTAGTCGTTAAGGGTAAAAATGTAATATAATAAAAATAAGTCGGGTTTTCGACTTATTTTTATTTTATCGGGATAAGGATATAGATGACCATGTTAATAACTTAACTTCATTACTCAATAGCTCCTTTGAAACTACATGCCCACTTACGACAGTAACAGCAAACCAAAAAAACCGGAACTCCTGGTGGAGCCCGGCTCTGGAAAAGCAACGCCGTAAGGTAAGGAAACTGTTCAATAGAGCTACAAACACCAGAGAAGACCGCGACTGGAGTGAGTACACGCAAGCCCGTAGGGACTTCAAGAAGATGATCCGCCTCAGGAAGAGCGAGTGCTGGAGACGCTTCTGTACTAACATCGAGTCCAATAACCATGCTGTAAGAATTAAAAACATACTATCCAGTGAGCCCGAAAGGACACTGGGGTGTTTGAAAAGACCTGATGGCTCTTACACAAATAACGACGCCGAAACTAGCGAGTTACTACTAGAAACACACTTTCCAGGTTGTAGAATCTCAGACAAGATCAACTGGGATGATGATGTCCAAGTAACTCCAGATCACGAAGATTGGATAGCCGCCCAAAACATAGTTGACTCGGACAAAGTCAATTGGGCAATCAATAGCTTTCTCCCTTGCAAATCAGCTGGCCTAGACGGAATTTTCCCGGGCCTGCTTAAGTGGAGTGATGTAGCCATCGTCAGTCATCTGACAATGATCTTCAGAGGTTGTATAGCCTTTCGTCACGTTCCACTCAAATGGAGAGAAGTCAAAGTTGTGTTTATACCCAAGCCCGGCAGAAGTGACTATACACAAGCTAAGTCATTTAGGCCAATAAGCCTAACATCTTTTCTCCTGAAGTCTCTAGAAAGACTTTGTGACCGGGAGATCAGGACCAACATCCTAAGACTTAAGCCACTTCATCGCAACCAACATGCCTATAGTATGGGCAAATCAACCGAATCGGCGCTTCATAGCGTAGTCACGCGCATCGAAAACGCTATTAATAACAAACAATCAACCTTGGGCACCTTCATTGACATAGAGGGTGCATTTGATAAAACACGATTTACAAGCATAAGCCGAGCCCTCGCAAAACATAATGTCAATGCCACGATTGCCGGGTGGATAGACTGCATGCTGCGTAAAAGGGCCATTCAATTCACCGTCAACTCAACAACAAGGGGGGTAGTATCGAGAGGATGCCCCCAGGGAGGAGTCCTATCCCCTCTCCTATGGAATTTTGTTGTTGATGACCTGATCTGCCAACTAAACAGTCGCAGATTCTTTACGGTGGGCTATGCAGACGACCTGGTAATACTCATAAGCGGTGCTTTTGAGAACACCCTATGCGACCTTATGAGGTCAGCACTGAGAGTCGTCGAACTATGGTGCAATGAGCAATGCCTATCGGTTAATCCGACAAAGACAGAACTCATTCTATTCACCAAGAAACGTAAACTTGGCAACCTTAAATTGCCAAAGTTGTTTGATACCGACCTGATGCTAACTAACGAGGTGAAATATCTGGGAGTCATCTTAGACCACAAATTACTGTGGAACAAGCATCTTGATCACAAACTAGAGAGAGCATGCATAACCTTTTGGCAGTGCAGAAGACTCATAGGAAGAACCTGGGGTCTAGCTCCGAAAATCACGATGTGGCTATATACAGCCGTAATACGACCAATAATAACCTATGCGAGTATTGTTTGGTGGCCCAGGACCGAACTAAGTACTACGATCACCCGACTGCAACGATTCCAGAGGCTAGCCTGTACGGCAGTTACAAGTTGCATGAGAACCACACCAACAGCAGCCCTAGAAGTCATCCTAGGCCTACCGCCCCTAGACCTGTTTATACAACAGGAGGCGACGATGGCGGCGATAAGACTAAAGAAACTAGGACTGTGGGACACCTGTAAGAGCACACAGATGTCTATTTTGGACAGGGCCCTGCAACATCAGCCTCTTATTGCAGCCCCGTGTGATAAGACTCCAAAATTCTATGCTTTTGAGAAAAAGTATCATATACAACTTAAGGAGGAGGAGAAAGACTACTCTGGAATCCATGAAGTCCGTATTTATACGGACGGGTCCAAAATGAAAACCGGTTCAGGAGCCGGGGTCTTCTCTCTCGATCTGAATATCCACATATCACTAGCTCTAGGGATACATGCTTCCATTTTCCAATGTGAATGCGTGGCTATCAAGGAAGCAGCTAACGCAGTTGCACGAAGGAGTATCCAAAACTACGTCATTAGGATACTCTCTGATAGCGCATCAGTACTACAAGCCCTAGGAAATCACTCATATACTTCTGGACTAATTACCGAATGCCACCAAGCGCTGAATAAAATATCTTCAGCCAACAGGGTCGTCCTGCAATGGATTAAGGGGCATAGCGGTTCCATAGGTAATGATGCGGCAGATGAACTGGCTAGGAAGGGATCAAACACCATCTTGGCAGGCCCTGTGCCAACCATCCCGATTCCATTTAGCCAAATACGGACTTGGATCCGAGCACGCACCCTTATGCAACACAAAGACAGGTGGGACAACGTAACCACTTGTCGGCAGTCGAAGGAAGCCTTTACAGGACCCTCCCCGCGTCTGACGCGCAGACTGCTAAACCTATCCAGAGATAACCTACGAATAATGGTGGGTACCCTTACGGGCCACTGTGCTCTGAACAAGCATTTATTCGTACTAAACGTCACCGACAGTCCCCTCTGTAGGGGCTGCTTGGAGGCTGATGAAACAGTCGCCCATGTAATCCTGGATTGCATGGGAGTGGCAGAACACCGGGCAAAAATCCTTGCAAACATTAGGTCGCTCCGCGAAGCCTGCGAAATCCCCAGGAGGATTCTGAGCTTCTGGACGGAGCTGAAGTGGCTGGAATAACCACTGACCCACACGCATAATGGGCCACTTAAGAGCCTACATGCGGAAAATGGGAGCCCATATCACTTATCACTTAAGTCGGGTTTTCCTTTCTGACGCTATAACTCCAGAACGCACGAACCGATTTCCACGGTTTTGCATTCGTTGGAAAGGTCTCGGGCTCTGTCAGGTTTATAGGATACTTTTTATTTTAAAAAAAATTTGGACGCGGGCGGAAAGCTAGTGTAATATAATAAGCTACATAAGGTAATCGTTCTTATTGACTAGGTACCCACAAAGTGGTCCCTTTTACTACAGAGTCACAAATAGTCAATTCAATGTTTTGTGAAGAAAAAATAGTACCTTAAGACCTAGCCGAAGTTAACAACAGTGACAGGTCAGAGGGTCATATTGGGAGGCAGAGAATTCTGAGCCTTATCACAAACAAGTAATGCATTTGATACTTACAATTTTCTTTTTTCCATTTTTGGAGTCGACTGCGGCAGGGGCGTCGAGTAGACTCTCAAAGGGATTTGGTTTGAAGTCATTTATACCATTTAAGTATTATTGACAGCCAATAATACATGAATGGGGGATTTGGAGCAGCGTCTCTGCTACAGATAAGACGAATCAACAGACGCTTCGCTATATAGATAGGAACCGCATGTAAGAAGTTGCATTCGAAGTAAATCTGACACAGTTCCAGCACTACAGTTCAGTTGTATTTTGAAATATTCGTAAAATGCCGCATATGTAGCATGTACTTCTAATTTAAAAAATACAAGGAAGACAAAAACACAGCTAGCTACAAATTGATCTGTCAATGTCATATTTTTTTTTTTTTATAATTATTTTCTGGCCTGGAAGCTAGTCCTTTTGGCCGTCTGTCAATGTCAACTTTTTCAGTGTTGCAAAGACTAAATCCCAAATTATCATAATTCGTAATGGCACTTCGTAATGTTTGTAGTTTGTAGGTAATGTCGGCTAAAACCTTAACAGCTTAATTTTCTTTGTTCCCATGGGAATCTTGTAAAATCCCTCATTGTTCCTTGTCTACACCTTTAAGAAAACCTTTGTGCTAAATTTCACCTTTCTAAGGCCAAGTGTTTAACAATAATCAGTGAGTTACCTACTCTTTTTGTAAGTATAGCGAGTAAGATCTTTGAGACGTGACGTGGTGGTTTAAAAAAATCACTCTTTCAAATTCTACGTTAGCACCAAAAGGGGTGGGGTTTTTAACTGCTTGTTTTTGACTAGCTTTCAGTCGTCTGGGAAAACTTTTTTGGAATTTTGAAAAAATATTTCGTCTATGTTATTTGGCATACAACCAGCTGGATGGTCAGACGATATCATCAAATCGACGGGACCTCTTTGGATGAGGTTAGCACAGGACAGTGATGATTGGCGCTATAGAGAAGAAGCACCCAACAGTGGGTTGATTTGATGTGGGATGAGTATGACACGCAGGGATAATGTAGCATTGTGATGGTAAAATAATTTTTAAAATTGTTTCTGTAATTTTTGAGTTTATTCGGTACAAACATACAAAAACACAAACTTTCTTCTTTATGATACTAGTGTAGATGTGCAGGCAGGACTGGATCTTTGGATGTTGATTAGGTTATTATAGAAACAAATCTCAGGTTTATTTTTGCACGAAAAAAGTCGCTTTTCAAAATATTGTTAGTCTCTTTGCAGAGATGGACTTAACCGGCAAGGAATTGGTAGTGTCCTTATTAGGATCTTAAAACCTTTTACCGCTAGGACCTAAAATTACTGTAGACTTGCTATAATTATTTCATCTTTGGCAACACTTACTTCTTAGTTGATCATAAAAGCGCACACGTAGCACGAGTGCCATTTTGTCGCGAAAGCGCTCCATTTTATCTGTCAAGTAATGGATAGACAAAAATCGCCCAAGTGTATGTATGTACACTCAAGCATAGATCACGCTCGACACTTGAAACTAGAATAAGTTCACTTTCCGCGTTCTTTCTGTTTGTCCTACGAGCTACGACTATACTTACGTGAGACACTTTTTGTCTCAACGAATAAGAAATACGCATACGTCGCGCAAAAAGTATTTAAATACTTACGGATTTTGTTATTTACTACCCCATTTTTAAAACAGACTTCAATGTTTGTAACGCGGTTACTCCGTCAACTGTCGGCCGATTTAAAAAGAAATGCATTTACTTATTACCTATACAGGGCTATAAAGGTAAATCTCTTTCAACCTCTCGGGTGGTTAATCAGTCCATGAAACTAAACAACTTCCCCAAGGAACATAGGTCAAATACGAAAAAAAAATTGATCTCCCATACAAAATGCGCTATATGCTGATGAAGTTTGTATGGGAACTCAACATTTTTTTTCGTATTTTGACCTATGTTCCTTGAGGAAGTTGTTCAGTTTCATGGACTGACCTATGTTGGTCAAAATACGAAAAAACATCCCAAACAAAATGCGCTTTTTGCTAATGAAGTTTGTATGGGAACTCAAATTTTTTTCTCGTAGTTTGGCCCATGTTTCTTGGTTGGGGAAGTTGTTCAATTTCATGGACTGATTAACCACCCGAGAGGTTGAAATAGATTACCTTGTATTTGGATGACGTTTTGATTTGTGGCTATTTGATGATAGGCATTGTTGGGATTGAAGTCTATAGTCTCTTACGTTTTCAACGAGGAAAATTATGTAGTAGCCACTTCTTGATTTCTATCAAGACTCATTTTTGTCGGTAAATGAATAATAGCAATAAAATCAAATCTGCCAGATATTGAGACATACCTAAGTACTTTGTACTTAGTAGGTAGTGCTTGCGCTTTTTTTTACCCACTTTCTTAAATCACCAGCTGGATTGTAAGACAGGTATACCCTGTTTTTTATTCTCAGAGACTAAATTGACATATGCAAATGTCAAATTTACTAATAATGTTACCAGTTTTTTTTAATAGTGTTGTACCTAAATTGTCGATTTTTGAATCGAAACTTTAAAAAAACGTAATAATAATAATTTTGTCTTTATTAGATGATTAGCTTCTTTTCTATGATATTAACATTTTAAAAATTATTATCAAAATGAATTTATAATAAAACCTCTTTTGATGCTTATAAACAAAAAAAGACAGTTGCCATCAGTGTTGTTCCCAACAGTAAAATACGGCAATTCACGCTCTTATTTATGACAAAATCACTAAACTTATAAGAAATACGGCACTTATTTAAATATGACAACAGCAAACAACTTTAAAAAAAATATATCTCGGTAACTATTCTATTAGTTATTTGTGTATGTTAGCGAAAAACACTGTAATTTCTATTTTTGATACGGCAACCCTAAAAACGCGGGACGCCCTCAAAAACTTTGCAAAAAGGGCTATTACAAAATGTCTGATTATCTATCAGACAGGCAGCCATGGGAATGAACTGCTCAAACTTTGCAAAAAGGGCTATTACAAAATGTCTGATTATCTATCAGACAGGCAGCCATTGGAATGAACTGCTCAGCTCTAGAGTTATTTCAGATTTAGTTAAAATTAGTAAATAAGAAAATTTGTAATGCGATTTAAAAGAGCAACCTCAGAGTTTCTTGCCTGATCTTCTCTGAGGAAGACTGCACCTTTGCGAATAGGCGTAGAGTCAGTAGGGTCAAAAGAACGAATGCGTATGTATGTATTTAAATCGTTTAATGTATGTTTGTATGTATTTCATTGTAATCTTGACTTGTTTTAAGTGACATCCTGAATGTCCTATAAAATAAAGATTTTTCTATTCTATTCTACTTTTTTAAATAAAAATAAATTAAATTAAAAACGTACTGCGTTTTATTATGTTTTCCTATACTTCTAAGGGATAAAAAAAAACCGGTGAAATGCCCGGCTGGCATTTATTTTATCGATATAGCGGTGCATGAGCATAATAAACACTACTTATATCGATTAGGGACATTACGTTACGTTTAAAGTAAGTATTTCCTCCCTTCTCTTTAAGTAATATAAAACCGGCACTTAATTTTGATAACATCGGTTACCGTTAGTGGCACATCACTATTTAAGATTTGCAAAAAACTTGCAACCCAGGTATTGTCAATTTAGTCTCTGAGAATAAAAAACAGGGATAGGTAGGTTACAAGTGATTTTTAATCAGCAAACTTTTTGTGCCTACCTATGTAAAATATATATAATATACTCTATGGACTGAATTGTTAAACTTTATATCGTTTCATACAACAATTTCAAGCTAGAAAAAACTTGAATACTTTAGAACAGTGAGCCAGTGGCGTAGCTACCGGAGGGCTCAAGCTCAAGGGGCCCCTCGGACTCTGACTTAATAAATTGAACTAGTGAAAATTTCTTCCATATTCGGAGTATAAATAAACCAGATTCCAGGAATGCGACTTTAATAATGGAATTGAAAAAATACATGGGAATTCCCAGCAACTCTCGAACGTCTTAGTGGAGTACGTCGAATTCGGAACAAACAATTTTAAATAGTTTAGTTGGGGCCCTAGTTTATTTTTTGCACCAGGGCCTTAGGTTACCTAGCTACGCTACTGAGTGAGACCCGTACCCAGGACATCCAGTCCCATTATTAAAATGGACCTAATGTAAAAAAATATCCAAGACGCTATAAAGCAAAAAATATTGAAATTTTCTTTCTTCAACGAGGGGTACTAATAATGTAAGAAACGAAGTAGCGGGCAGAAACTTAGCGGATTACACGTGATAATTTAGCAATTACATCTCGCTCCGAAAGGTCGCATGGTGCAGTAGGCACTTAAATGCTAAGGCGCTGTTTATACACAAACGACATGGCGCGGTTATCAAAGCAACGTAAAATGGATCTTAATAGCTACGGAGCAAGGTTTTTTTTGCCGAAAATAGAAGCATGAAGAGACATCTGCCGCCTTAAGACGGAGCGACTGAGACGTAAAAAAACCTTTGCTTCGTAGCTTTTAAGACTCATTTTACGTTGCTTTGACCACCGCGCCACGTTGAGCAGTACACTCAAGAGCACGTCAAGCTTTGGACCGGCCCTGCATTGTATGGCGGGCAGTATAAATCAGAGGTCAGCTTAAACTGGTAGTGGAAAGCGTGACCTGCTCTTGACTGTACCTAAGAGAAGGATTGAGGAGGGAAACAAACAAAATTCATTGCTATCGTTTATTGATTTAAAATACAAAACTTAGTGACATAAAGCTCTATCCTTTTATTGTTACAGTGCCTGCGAACTGACAATTCGATAGGAAATAAACATTTTAGCTCCTGCTGTTTGACACATCACACAATTTACATACGGGTGACCCTAAACTAGTTAGCGAAGTTGATTATTCCCATGAAACGGAACAACTTTCCAAAAGGAACCCATATAAAATTGCCAATATGATCGACTGTTCATACAAAGGCAATCTGATTGCTCAAATTGTATGAAAAAACGATTTTTTTTCAATTTTTCGACTTGTTTTTTTTGGGAAAGTTGTTCAGTTTAGTGGGCTGATTCACTTGTTTAATTTTCGCCAACTAATTCAAAGTCGTCCAATAGTTTCATACTGTCAGTACAAATAAATAGTATAGTATATTACATACTCAAGCGTAAATATCCCTAGGGCCATTCTCCAGTGGAATTAGTTCTATTCAAATAGGTCGGTAATTAGACTAGTCTGTTATAAAATAACAGTTCAGGGCAGACCTCCTGGTCAAACAAAAAAAAACATTTTGTTATAATAATTTTATAAGAATCTAAAATAAATTCGGCGATTTAAAAAAAAAACATATGTTAATTATCAAACGAAATGTCAAATAATTATGCTTATATTTCAATCAACAAAAAGACATCCATCCGGAAATCTGCCCATTTCAGTTGTTAATATAAATAAATTATAATTCCACACCTATTTGTTACACTCCTATCCATCCTACAAGTCCATGAAGCAAAAAAGTATTACATAGAATAATTACACAATAATTTGAAAAATGTACAGTACAAAATAGAGACATATTTTATTCACAGATTCAAATCTACAATGCAATGGAAAACACAAAATCAGACTCTGTTTATGTGAAAACAAAACGAAAAATACTTTAATGCTTCATGATTTAAAACAAAAAACTGTACCATACAAACATAATTATGTATAATGTGTTTAAAAATAATCCTATGAGGAATTTTTATAAAAAATCCACAGCAATATTTTGCAGTACATAAAAATCTGCTGTCATTTACAACTCACTTAGCGGCCTTATTCTGAACATTGTCACTTCAGTCCTTGTTTGGTTAAACTAAAAACAAATTGAACACAAATTAAATTTACTAAACACGATCAGTTCAGAATAACGTTGCTAACAGTAGGCGCAATGCGCGTGCTATTCACTCCACTGGACGTCATGCGTACGTATACGCAATACGCATGCGTACGTCATGCAATACGCATACACACAGTCGGAAGGCAAGACGCTAAGCGCAACGAACGAGCCATCCATTGCACTAAAATAATGAGCTACATGAACACATGCTACATGATAATGAGACTCGACTTAGGAACTTTTAACGCTATGAAACGAGCTAAATGTAAAATTGACCTAGTATTAGCTATATTCGATACAAATAAATGAGAATTATAGCGGACAGAAGACACTTAGCACGAGCACGGCGCCTGTTACATAAAAAATTCCGGCACAATAAGGCAGTGATTCAGTGTACTCTATACAAAATATCTCCGTTACAAAGTTTCGACCAGTCTGTTGTGTTGAGGTTAGTCTATTGTAGATTCAAATCCAAAAAGGTTGAACAAGTCAGTTAATTCAATTTTAATATCACCCTATCTGAAATACCCAAAGTTTTATATATGATTCGACATTCTCGTAACCTACAAGTACATTTTGTGTTTTTATAGAATTACCTATACACTATGTTCTGTCTTACACGTCTTCTGTATAACGAGTGGGTAAAAATAACCCTTATATGTATGCATCAACATAAGATGTGATCGAGTGTAGAACGAAACATTTACATTTTTACATTAAGTCAGAAATGCGAGGGCGTCACGTCAATCTCGTATTTCACATCTGTTCAGTTTGTGCATTAAAATATACTTAATCAAAATACATTTCATGAGAATCAAGGAAACTTCTGTTGGCCCTTTGAATTTCAGTCATCAGTTGCCGACACTTTAAAATTATAAAGCTTGCGATAATAATAAAACAGAAGGAAAGCTTAACTAGCATAGATCGTAACTAAACTATAGATTATCCAGTTTAAGTTGCAGTCTGTATCCATTAGTCGGTTTCCTAAACTTTATATACAATATTTATTTTCTACCATATTGCGTCCTTGATATGCATTGCGTAACAATAAAAAAACCTAGCTTTCATGCACCCGATGCATCCGGAATAGGTGAAAGGATCGTACGTGATCATTCGGAACCTTTTCTAAGTACGGTGAAGCAATTAAGAACAAATAATACAATACATGTTACAACGTAACAAATCGTCACCATAATAATTTCTTTACAGTCAGACTTATCGCATTAAATAAAAATATATACTATAAATACGGGTTCAGTCCAGTCCTGACACAGATTGTACTAGGCTTCGTCTATGCCGTGGTCTTTTCTAGAATCAATCGTACGGCGCACGCAAGTCCTCAGAGTTATACTTAAACTACACCAACTTTCACTCACCGCATTGAAGTCGAGTCACATGAAAGTGTATTACGGTTCGCGGCTGACGAGGTCATCGCGACATACGACACAACCGGAAACACTTCACTCCGCACTGAGCGTTCGGGAACACTACATGTCACACACGGCCGCGACTGCAGTGCGTACGCAGCGAGGGGACGCATTTTCACCAGTCTGCGCGTTAAAGCGTACCACACGTATTAAACTCGGCTTCCGATTGGTCGGTTCGTGTGAAGTGACCAATGAGAGAGCGAGTGTGGCGGCTAGTGTATGGCGACGGGCGAATGGCAGAGCGGCGGCCGCAGCTCGTCGTCGCGCCGCACCGCCTCCACCTCCATCCGCTCGGCGCCGCCCCACACCCGCGCGCCCACACCTGTATCCATCACGAGTGTTACTCATATCACACCGAAATACGAAGGCGCTTCGCAACGTCGTAACGTGAGCCTATCGTAATACGCACAAGTCCGCACCAGTGGGTAGAAACTCCCATACAAATGAAAAATACTATGAAAGCGATGTCAATGTTACCCAAAAAAATGTAAGCAGGCAATGTCATATTTGGGGTAGCCATACCAAAAATATTTTAATGGTTTGTTAATGTATAATAATTATGTATTTCACAAATAAATGTTGTTTTAAGAAATTTTTTTTTTCGTTATAATCAAAATAAAATAAAAACACCGTAAATAATAAGTATTCAGCAAAATCCTTTATTAAAACGCTTGTACGATTGTATGGAAATTATAATGGTTGCAAAAATATAATGCTGTGGCAACACTATTCAATGGCTGTCACTTGCTTGTGTTTCGGTTTTCGGTTCAAGTGTTTTGTAGTCTTTTGTTTTTAAGTATTTAAGTGTTATTAGCGTAGAGTTTGAGAATTATCTCCTCCGCATTACTTAGTGCTTTTTTGACACAGGACTTACCTAACATTTATATGAGATAGGACTCCATTAGTTAGTGAATCGGTGTTTATGTGAGACAGTACTCCATTAGTTAATGAGCTTATTTTGTTATTTTCAAAATGAGAACTTGTGTGATTTATGGCCTTAAGGAAGCCCACTGTGCAAAAAAAACCTTTTTTGCAAGTTTTCCTTTGGATGTCAACAGGTAAGTTACGTGAGTCAATATTGAGGTTATTAAAGTGCCGGTTGTTAACTGAGCCCCGATGGTGTCTTCCCCCTCATAGAGTATACTTACCAAAAAACCTAACATGACGCACCGATCAAATCGTCGACTGTACGTATAATAATAATAAACTTCGGCCCCATGCATGTCTTCCAATAGTACGGGACTTAATAGCCCGAGATTATGGGTCATAAGACAAACATAATAATAATAAAATAATTTATTATCACATCAGGCATAGTTAAATAGGCCCATAGATAAATACCAGACTAACATAATTTTTTTTTTTTTTTTTTTTACATTTTAGAGAAGATTTACAGACAAATTTTAAACCTTTAGTACATAAATTATAAATTTAAAAAAATGCTAATTACAAATCTTGAAATATATTAAAATGAAATATAATTAAAAGCTTGTTAGAAATATTTTGAACCCAAGTAGTTACTTTGTGCAAATTTTTTGCCCTTCATTACTTATTAATCATGAACCCATTACAAGTCAAAATTAATTACCTTTATTCTTAATTTCAGGTGTAAACAGTGGATCAAGGCAGTCGGAAACGAGGACTTGGTACATATACCCATAGAAAAACTGCATGCCTTTCGTCATATTTGTGAAAATCACTTTGCGTTGATTTTAGTAAAACAAAGTCAAAATTGAAGAAGCGTGCTGTACCGAAGCTGCATTTAACAGCTCCCCCACTACCTGAAGAATTACTTGAAAGTTTTCCATTACTTATAACAGGAAATAGACAAGGTGAATATTATACATTGTGGATGTTTGCAGATCTGATTTTACATGACAATTTACACAAGTGCTTAAATGGTCACACTTAGTTTTTAAAACCATTCAGTTACTTTAAATGACATATTTTCTCAAATTTTGATTACTAATAAGTCTATTCAAGCAACTTATATGGAAGCGGTGATAGCCCAGTTGGTAATGAGCCAGACTTGTAATCCGAAAGGCGCGGGTTCAAATCCTGGTGCGGGCATATACCACTTAATTTGTCTTTTCGGATTTATGTACGGATTTTTAATTATCACTTGCTCAACGGTGAAGGAAAAACATTGTGATGAAACCCCCCCGTCCAAGAAAATTCATTTTCGAAAGACAAGCGGTCCACCAACCCGCATTGGGCCAGCATGGTGAATCATGGCCTAAATCCCCTTCGTGTTTCGAAGGAAGGCCCGTGGGGACGTATATGGGCTGGTAAGATATTAGTCATGGTTAATGTGAATTAAAATCACAATCAAGTCATTAATAGTAGTATTAGGCACAATCTTTAATTATAATATACTAGCTTTCCGCGCGGGACGTCGTTCCTGTGAGAATTTGGAAAAATTATGTAGCCTATGTTACTCCCCAAGGTCTAATCTATCTCTGTACCAAATTTAATCAAAATCGGTCGTGTAGTTTTTGAGTTAATTCGTTGAGTTTGAGTTTATGTGTATGTAACATGTTGTATAAATACAAAAATAAAAATCTTTTCTCTTTATAATATTAGTATAGACTATTTTCTCATATTAATAAAATATTTTGTTTCAGTTCCTGATCTCGGGGCTTCGATACAGTTACCCGCCACCAGCAGACAACTTCAAGTTGACAGTTAGTATTTTAATGAAATCATGTTATTAATAGTAGTAATAGTCACAAGATCTATGATTTTTATAACGTTTCTGATATTAATAAAACATTTTGTTTCAGTTCCTGTTCTTGGGGCATCGGTAGAGTTACCCTCCACCAGCAAACAACTTCAAGTTGATAGTGAGTATTTTAATGAAATCATGTCATTAGTAGTAGTAATAGTCACAAGATCTATGATTTTTACCTTATAATAACGATATAATGTTTCTCATACTAATAAAACATTTTGTTTCAGTTACTGTTCTACACTACGTTTGCCAAGATGTGGTCTCCATTCGAGAACCTGTCTACTCCAACGCTCGTCGTTTCTGCGACAGACATGGCTAGCCCACTGCCACTTCAGCTTGCTACACTTTTGGATAATATCCATTACTCCGGTTTTCTGTCGGATGACCTTGTTTCGAATTCTATCCCTTAGCGAGATCCCGAGCATGGAGCGTTCCATAGCTCGCTGAGCGACGTGCAATCGGTGGGCCAACCTCACTGTCATGTTCCACGTTTCGGCTCCGTAGGTCATGACTGGTAGGACGCATTGATTAAAGACCTTGATCTTTAGACTCTGCAGGAGTGGCGACGAAAAGATATGACGCAGCTTCCCAAATGCTGCCCAGCCAAGCTGCACTCTTCTGGTGATTGCCCGCTCGAAGTTGTCTCTACCTAACTGCAACGTTTGCCCGAGGTATATATTCCTGAAGAACTTCGAGCGTTACACCGTCAACAGAGATCGGCCTGGGCATGACATGATCATTGAACATGACCTTGGTCTTGTCCAAGTTCATTCCAAGGCCGACATGTCTTGAGGCAGTGTTAAGGCTGAGCAGCATTTATTGCAGGACTTGTGGTGTTTCTGCCAATATTATTATGTCGTCTGCGAAGCGGGGGTGCGATAGAAATTTGCCGTTGATGTTGATGCCCAGTCCATTCCAATCTAGCGTCTTAAAGACGTCCTCTAGAGCATTGTTAAACAGTTTCGGGGATATGAAATCCCCCTGTCTAACAACTCTGAGCAATTGGATTGGTCTTGTATGGTGGTTTTGTACTTGGACTGTCATCGTTGCCATATTATATAGGCTTCTCAGCACCTCCACGTATCGCTAATCGACTTGGCAATGCTGCTAGGACTCCAGAACGGCCCAGGTCTCGACTGAATCGAAGGCTTTCTTGTAGTCCACAAAAGCTAGGCACAGTGGCTGGTTATACTCTTTGCACTTCTGCATAACCTGCCTTACTGTGTGGATATGGTCTACAGTATAGCCTTTGCGAAACCCTACTTGTTCCGGTGGCTGGAAGGCATCAAATCTAGCAGCCAGATGATTGGTGACGACTCTCGAAAACAGCTTATAGACATGGCTCAGGAGCGTAATCGGTCTATAGTTTTTCAAGAGAGTATTTTCCCCTTTCTTGAAAAACAATGCTACTGCGCCCCTGCTCCACGCTTTCGGGGTAGTCCCATTGGTTATTACGGAGTTGAAAAGCCTTTTGAGCTCCTTGACTACCGGTCTACCGGTCTAAAATGCCTGACTCCCAGTTCGCTTATTATATGTGCCAGTATAAGTATTACATAGTATAAAATCAGTCCTTCCATCCAAGAGTATTTAACATAAAAATCGGAATTCCACTTGTGCACCATGTTTCCAATTTGTAATCAAATAAACCCTTTGCAGATTTGATATACATTTTACATTTGTAAAAATGAGAAATTTAATCCTAATAGAAATTGTAAGAATTTTAATGTGTTTTGTAACTGTTTTAACAGAGTCAATATGTAGATTTGTAGATGTTATATTACTCATTCTTATTAAATAACATACACTCAATATAATCTGTATTTTTATTTTATTCATTCATATTACCTAAATAAAATTAAATGATTATATTATCGATATCGATACAATTTGTCGATAAAATTATGACTCACTAATGTATCGACAAGAACATCACTAGTACTGTCAATCGTTTTTTTTTTTTTTAAATTAGTTTTTTGTGGTAGCATTGCCATTGACATCGCGTTCATATAAGTATTTATAATCTATGATGTTCGACTATGATGCGACCAATGTATGGAGTTCCGACTCTTAAAACGCAGTGTTATATACTCCTTGGTCCGCACATGAAACCGTATTGCAAACGATCCGCTTCATGTGCGGACTTGTTTGATGATGCGGGACATATTCTCGTTGTACACGCGTATTACAATACGCTTACGTCGAGGGCGAATGCGGTCTAAGGATCATTTTCACCAAAAATTCAACTAAAGGTTTTTTTTAAAACTAGAATAAGGTGGAGGCTTTAGATAACCCTAGGTGACTATGTTAGCCTCATTAAAAAAATAATGGAGAAAGTCTTCCGCCCCATCAATCTGTCCTGCGCTCATTACACGAGCACATGAAAAACGATAAAGCTGAAGAGTTTCGGGAGCCAGCGTAAAATAAACTGTCAAATCTCAGGTAAGCTGCTAATTGTTGTTGAATATTCGGTGAATATTGGCCTAGCTGTATTCGCAACAGGGGATTAACGGACGTGTATGTGAAATTGTGCATCATCAAAAAATCCAAAAAATCTAGACTTACACCTTCGTGTACGCATTGCATTTATTTGGTGTGTTACACAGAATGCATACTAAGGAGTGAGTGGCCTGATTGGCGTAACAGAAATGGCACAACCTCTTTATAAATTACAGAGCGTACTTTGTTCTTTTTTTATTTTAATTAAATGTTTCTTCAAACTGTTTTACCCACTATACCAACTCAAATGTCTAGAACTGCCATTACTCTCCTAAGAAAGTCACAATTACACGCTTTTGAACTAACGAAATCGAAGGTTATCATTTCATCATTTCACAAACATGTCCGTTACTCCCCGCTACAAAGTCATCATTCGCTAATAAGGCAAAGGGAATTAGCAGATCATCTAAAACCCTACTCTGTTCCCAATGACTAAAAGCCCAAAATACACTGTAAATACACTTTGATTCAGGATGAAATGAAAGAAGCAATTTGTCTATGGATTAATGACCTAAGGAACTTAAAGATTAGCAAGAGGAAATTATACACAAAATGATCAATATACAGAAATATAACAAAATGAATTAAATGGTCGAAAACTGCATCAGTATTAAAATGATCAATATTTTGCATTTTTAAACATATTAAAAGCGCTAATATGGATGCATGCTAAGTAAAGCGTTATTTAGTCGCGCAGGCATCTTTTTGTCTATAGTTTTATTTGCTCTTCATGAGACAAAATGGCGCTCACGCGAGTAAGTCTCGCTCGTGCTACTCGTGCAGAATTTTACCGCCTAAAGTAACGCCTATAACAATTTGGCCGAGCCGTAGTCGATATTAGGCTATTATTGCTGTGATTTCAGGGGCTGTTAACTGATTTTCATTTTCTACTGCCAAGGCGCTGTTTATATACAAGCGACGTGATGCTGCGAGGTGGCGATCAAAACAACGTAAAATAAATCTTAATAGCTTCGGAGCAAAGCTTCTTATTCGTCCGTCCCACTTCATGCTTCTATTTTAGGCAAAAAACCTTCGATCCGTAGCTGTTATTATTCATTTTACGTTGCTTTGATCGTCACGTCGCTGTGCCACGTCGCCGCTTGTGTATAAACAGTGCCTTAGACAGCAGTACTTGAAAATCTGTTAATTAATGAAGGATATCATAATTAATATTGCAGTACACAAATTGTTTTTGCAGTTTTCGACCCAAAAAGCCATGCAGATCATGCAGTGATTGGGGAGAGCAGGACTAATATGGCAAGAATAAGTACATGGTAAAAAGAAGACAAGTTGTTTTATTATTTTGCATAACGTTGCATATATGAATTCCAAACCTAAAAGATTTCTTAGGTCATCTGCTGTTGCGTCACGCTTTGAATCAGAAAAAAGTAAAATCCAATTCACGTTTATTAATTTTTGATACATTATAAGAGATCGATGTATGACAGTGCAAACGGCGGCTAATTTATTATAATGGCGACCCTGACAAACGTTTAATTCCATTGTCGACAAAGGTGCCACTAATCGAGTTGAGTGTTGTATCTCAATAATACCAAAAACGATAGATCTTGCTGAGAATACTGATAGAATATAATTTGTAAACAACATTTCGTAACTGGCTACATATTTTTATACTACAATATCGCCGAATGACAGTGGAAATGGCGGCTTATGCATGATCCATTGGCGACCCTGACCACGTTTTATTTTAGTATAGACCTTTACGTATTGTATCTCAAAACCTAGAAACGATACAATTGCTTTGCTTAAAATAACCAATATTTGATTATATTTGTCATTTAAATGAAGTTTCATTCTATATCAACTTGTCTTCGTTTCACCAGAATGTTAGGTAGCAGACCTTAGCTAGCGATGGCGGCTAGTGGCGCGGCGCCGGGCCGCCGGACCGCTCTAGTCATCGCGAGTCCGACGGGCCATCTGCCGTAACGACACGGTTGTTAACATCAACACATATCACTTTAACTTGGGACTTGTTTTAGACTTCACTGGAATTTAATATAAGATTACTTGGGACTTGTTTAGATTTTTACAAGACATGGTTGAATTCGGAACCTCAAGTCAGCGATTTCTCTGAAGAAATCAACAGGCCGATTCAACTTATAACTACACCCTGCAGTGTAGTAGAACTGCTGAGCGACATGTCAAGTGAAGCCTCAACATTTGATGCTACAATATCGCCGAAAAACAGTGCAAATGGCGGACAGTGAATTAAGAGTTGGCGACCCTTATCTATATCACGTTTATTAGCCATTTTCAACATCTACATTTAATAGCTTGAATTCAACCGTATCTTATGTTGATAAAGACACTCTCTTTATGGGCAACAAATTGTTCAGACAAACGGGTAGAAAATTTGATCGTTTTTGAGCTTTATACCTCAAGCAGCAAAAGTTGTACCAACAATGGTGCAAGTTTGCCTTTTAACATTTCCAAATTGTAGTCTTGGTAAATTTGTTGGCTCGATTATAATTAGGTACTGAACCATACTTTAAATTGTTTTCGAGAGTTTTGAGAGTTGAGTCAAGAAAATTCTATAACATTTTATCTTAAGTTCATTAGTCTGTTAGCCTACACAACTGAAATGCCTGTACAAGATACAATTCGAACTAATACGATAAACATAGGAAATTCAGTAAAACGTTCCAAGTTTTGAGGAATTCTTATCACGATTTTCGTTTTAAAGGAGTATCCGATGATATTTCGGCGTTGTTACAAGCACCATGATCACGGATCGTGGCAAAAAATATGTTTAAAACTTGTGAAACTATCCACGGACGTTGTAAAGCCATCTCATGTTGTTTCAAGATCCCAGTTTTCAGAGTTACAATGATTGTCAAGTAAACATTAAGAGGGACACAATGACGAGCAGAATCTGTTAGTTGAAATGAAATGATGGTAGCGTTATGTGTTTGCGAAGAACACGACAAAAGCCGAGATGATTTGTTCTACACGATCACACCCCACCAAAACACCCAAACTTTGCAAGTTATTTATATCAGTCTTAGCATTTTTACAAACAGTTATTATAAATAATACATCTACAGGGCTTTAGGTATCTCTCTTTCAACCTCTCGGGTGGTTAATCAGTCCATGAAACTGAACAGCTTTCCCAAGGAACATAGGTCAAAATACGAAAAACAAAATTTGAGTTCCCATACAAACTTCATCAGCATATAGCGCATTTTGTATGGGAGATCAATATTTTTTTTTCGTATTTTGACCTATGTTCCTTAGGGAAGTTGTTCAGTTTCATGGACTGATTAACCACCCAAGAGGTTGAAAGAGAGATACCTAAAGCCCTGTATATTCTTATTTATACAATAACGCAAATCCTCTGTGGTAGCGGCGCTTGTACTTAGAGAAGTTGAATTAATGAAATAAAATTTGCATACTAGATAGTTTAATTTTGTTATCGTCACAGTTTCAAAAATAAAGACGTTTAAGTTGTCTTTTACGAGTCCTTAGAAGTTTTGCGTTATTTAATGTGTTTATATCAATTTTCATGTGTTTTGAATGTTGTGGAAATTTTGTTTGTGCGTGCGAGTTTACGAATGAATGTATGCGTACGCATATGTTAAAAGAAGTAAAATAAGCATGTTAATACATTTGTATTGTGTGAACGCTTATGCTGTGTAGCTGAGGGTTGACTACCATGTTACTTTGTTGTAGTTGGTACTAGGTAGGTGGTGTGGTTGTGATTGACTTGTAGTTGGTATTTGGAGTGTATACAGTTGGTGACTAGTGTGTAGTTGGTGTGGGTCAGTATGTGCATGGTGAACGCTTGGCGTGTAACTTTTTAAGTATGCTTTTGGTCGGTGTGAGGTCAATTTGTGATTCATGTACTAACAGTATGTGCTTAGTATACTGCTTTGTAATTGGTAGTGAATCGTGTTTGACTTATGAGTGTGTTGCTGTTTTGTAGTTAGAGTGAAGCTGTTTAACAGGTTGGCGTGAAGTTGGTATGTGTTTGTTATTTGACTGGTAAGTAGGTGTATAGCATTATGTAGTTTATGTGAAGTTATCATGTATTTGGTGCGTGTTTGTTATGTGGTTGGTGAGTATACACACATCAAAAAAAGTTTGCGATCACTTGGAACAGTGCTAATATTTTTTATAGTAGATGAATAAAACTTAATCACTTTTTATCTTTTGATTCCTTATTTAAAAATATGAAATTTAAATATAAAATAATTTCGTAATTCAAATGTTTTTTCATTTAAAAAGACAATCAACCCTTGCTTGCTTTCATTCAGAAATCTGACATAGTCGCAACTTATCAATATTTTCAATTTATTCAAAAAAAATTAAGTTGGTAACGATGCCGAGAGGATTAACTGCAGTTTTACGAGCCAGAATTCTAACTTTAAGTGGAGAAGGCTATTCCACGAGGGAAATATCACGCAGAGTTCATGTATCCCAATCCTGCGTGGTGACCACGTTGGAGAGGTATCAGGGCATGGAAGATTTAGCTGATCGACCTCGCAGTGGTCGCCCAACTGTTCTTACTGCAATTCAGAAGCGATATATCAGATTACTGGCTGCCCGTGACCCAACAATGAACGCTACTAAAATGAAAGCAGAGCTGCGAGCTGCCACCGGCCGCGAAGTTAGCACCCAAACGATTAGAAATTGCTTACACCAAGCTGGATTACGAGCAAGGAGATCCTGGCGAGCACCTCTGAACTCACAGCAACGGAAGCGGCGCAGATTGCAATGGGCTAGGCTCCGTCAAAATGAAGAAATTGAGGACGAAAGCATCTGGCAGAACTGCTTCTTCGTTGACGAAACGCGGATCAGTACACATCCAGATAACCGACGTGTCCGTGTCTGGAGAAGACCTGGCGACTCTGAAAGGCAGAGAACTGCCACTGGAACCGTTCAGCAGGGCGGGAAATCAGTGTCCTTTTGGGCCGGGATAATGATTGGGGCTAGGACGCCCTTAATCCCGTATCAAGGCACCATGACCGGAGCCATGTACAAAACGATTGCAATCGATGGATACGTCAGACCATTCCGCATCAACCACGGGCGCCAATTCATAATGGTAGATGATAATGCGCCCGCACATCGAAACGGACGTGTTGATGCTGCTCTCCAGCAATACGACATCACCAGGTTAGACTGGCCTGCCGGCTCGCCTGACTTAAACCCGATCGAGCATGCGTGGGATGCTCTTAAGCGAGCTGTTTGGAACCGTCAGCCACCTCCGCGAACAGTGTCAGAAATCAGGGCAGCTGCTATTGAAGAGTGGGACAGGTTACCACAAGAAATGCTAGATAACTTAATTCTTAGCATGCCCAGAAGGGTTTCCGCATGTGTGCGAGCCAGGGGAGGAGTCATTTTATACTAACTATTAATTTTTTCGTAATAAATTTTGTTTGTTTTTTCATTAATTCAAATTTTTCATTACATTACATTTAAGCCAAAATTGCATTTCCTAGCTTTTGTTAATAAAAAGTAAATAATTAATAATGATTCTTTTATTTACTTAGTGCATTTTCATTATAAAATCATAAAACGTAAACAGTTTCTTTAAATAATTTATATTTTAAAGAATACACCTGATTTTGCTACTGATCGTAAACTTTTTTTGATGTGTGTAGTTTGTGAGGTTGCCGGTTGGTGTCTAGTTCTTAAATGGTGGGTGTGTAGCTGTAATATTTGTGTGAAGTTATTATTTGGTTGGTATGTGTTTGTTCTGTGACTGGTAAGTAGTTTTTTGTTGTGTAGTTGTGATTTGTTTGATATGTGGTGCGTACCATGTTGAGTAGTAGTTATTTGTTTGTTATGTTTCTTGTTGTGTAGTTGTTATTGGTTTGTTATGTTTGTTGTGTGGTGCGCACCATGTTGTGTAGTAATTATTTGTTAGTTATGTTTGTAGTTTCCCGCTCACCGTGCTGCTGCTGGTGCTGGTGCGTGTTGGTGCTCTCGTCGGCGGTGCGTTTGAAGAAGTTGTGCTGCAGCGCGTAGTACGGCGTCACGCGCTGCTTCGGGTCGTACTCCAGCATGCGGAGGATTAGGTCCTGAAACGTCACCACTATCTCATTAGAACAAAAGAATAGAAGACTTTTTTATTGTTTAGATCATTGAATCCCAAAGTGGTGCAGGTGGACCCCCAGGTGTCCACGAGAAACGCGACGGGGGCCTACATACATTGGCATGACAAAAAAATAGGGGCTCACAATTCGTAAGCGGGGGGATCTACGAAAATGTATCTGGTTTCAATAGTGAAGCCCCAAAATTATTTATTTTTAAAATAAAATAAGTGAGAATTGATTGGTTCTTTGTGCTGTGAGTAGATGCCAAAAGAGTAAAGTTGGATTCCAACTTAACTTTTTTGACATCCACTCACAGAACAAAGAACCAATCAATTCTCACTTTTTTTTCGAAAACTGTTAATTCGTGGTTGGAACTCAGCCGCAACGCAAGTAATCTTCACATTATTTGTCGAGTTTTGGGAATATGGTAGGAAATTGCCCTAAGGTGGATTGTGGCCAAGAGCGAACACATTTTTAATTAAAAAAAATGTATCTGCAGGGGGTCCAACGGAACCAGCAAAATTTTGAAAGTGGTCTATGAGAAAAAAGGTTTGGGAACCTCTGGATTAAATTGAAAATTGAAATGTCTGGTATAAATTTTTTTAAATATCAAACAACTTATATTCAAATTTGTCGAGTATGTCATGTTAATTATACGAAACTATCATTTTAAAAGATATCAAACTGTGCAAGTGATCACTGCAGTTGCGTTGCGATCATTTCACTTTTGATTTTTAATTTGTTCTTTAAATAGATTCTAGGAATGGGACTTAAACTCACGATCCCAGGATTAGATATCCTGGAGCTCTAACCAACTGAGCTACTGTTCCTCCAAGTCAAGCGACGAAATTTATTATTCCCTTACAAAGCACATTACGTCGTGCGTTGAGGTAAGCGCCATCTGTGTCTCATACGGAGAACTACAGACTCATACCACTTATTGGGCGTTTTTCCACTTGACGGTACGGTAACGGTACGGTAACGGCACGGCACTGGCGCAAAAGTGTATGAAAATATATGGCATGATTTTCACTGACAGGCGATGATTTTCACCGGTGCCGTCGCCGGCGTTGTGACACCAAAGACCCATTCGAAGTGAATATCCCTCATGCGGGTAAACATTTTTAAAATATTAGATTCATTTTTATCTTTCATGTAGTATACATACCTTGAACTTGAGGTAGTCTGAGACGAAGTGTCCCGGCTCCCCGCCCCCCTCCACCCCTGTACCACTGTACTACAACAACTGTCTACAGTATACATACCTTGAACTTGAGGTAGTCTGAGACGGAGTGCCCCGGCTCCCCCCGGCGGCGCGCGGCCGGCCCGCCCCCCTCCACCCCCAGGATCTCGTGCAGCCGCCGCGTCGCCGGCGCGCGGTACTTACGGTACCCGCTGTACAACAACAACGACAACAACTTTAGCAGGCTACTAATAATTACAATAAAAAAATGTGGTTCGCTCGCTAGAACCACGGACGCTTTACTTAGGTAACTTAAGACAATCTTCTCATGAAAATAAACATCTTTCACCATTGACCTCTTATGGAAAAAAAATTGTCCCCGATAGTCAGCGTCGTGGCTTCCATCAAAACAACACTATGAAAAGTTTCTCTATTTTCTAAAACAGTTAATTAGTAGTTTCTAATATATCTTAGTTCAGCGGTTCTCAAACTTGTAACGGAACCATTTTAGAAAAAGAAACATTGGCAGCCCTTAATTTAAAAAAAATGGTTGAATTGTATTGTTACGAAGTTCCGGGCGTCCGCTTTCATGTTATTAGAAGGATGACATCTATATTCACTAAGAATTTTTATACTATTTTTTTGGAGTATTCACTGTAGTCAATATTTTTGTGGAAAAGCCCTAGGGCTCCGCGGTGCACACTTTAAGAATGACTGTATTAGTTAATAGGGTTACTAAATAAAACTTGAGTAAGGATATCTATTTTAGTAGAATCCAGATTTCCATATTATTAACTTAGCCACAATAATACAAAACCCTCGAAAACATAAGAAACATTTTCCTCTCCATTGAATTTAATTACATATGTTCAGAAAGAAAATCTGCAAACAGAATCTGACAAAAACAAAAACATATTAAGGAAAATGACTTGGTAATAAAGGAGTTTATTTCGGGAATTATAAGTAATACGGTAATTAGGATCGGCAACGTAGCGTATAATTACCGTACGCCCACTCTGTTAGCATAATTTTCCAAGAAAATTACATGAAATATCTGTTATTTCTTATTTGCGTGGGCATATAAACAACCTCTTACGGTTTTCCCAACTCAAATATTTGTTTTTGCGATTTGGAATTTATTTCTAGGCTATTTTTTATAAGTCGAGACATTTATTGTATTTTCAGCCTTGTCACATACAGCTAAAGAACAATTTGACTTGCGCACAGCAAATTAGTACTGGAATTACGCACGTTTAATCTGAATTGCGAAAGTAGCTTTTTGTTTAAACGACACACATAGGTTTAACAGTTATACTATGGTGTAGTTGAAAAACCTCAGCAAAAAACTGAACTAAAGTCCCTCTTACATGTGTGTGTGAAGTGTTCAATGGATAGACATATTATAAATTATATAGAAAAAATATAAATATAACTAATATTATAAAGAGGAAAGATTTGCATTTTTGTATGTTTGCAACGAATAAACTCAAAAAATACTGGACGGCTTTCAAAAATCCATCACCAATTCTTTCACCCCTTATAAGCGGGTGACATAAGCTACATAATTTTCCTGAATTCCCACGGAAACGAAGTCCTGGGCGGAAATTTTTAATATAACTTACAGTTTTTAATACTCATTGAATACTGTACAAACACACACGCAAGAGGTTGTGAACTAAGTTTTTTTTTTATTCAGAGGCCCATACCATGCCCACGGGAATCGAACCCAGGAATAAAAATTCAGATGAAATGCTATGAACACTGAACGGATTCAGTTATCTGACTTGCTTTACAACGAGTACAAAGAGCTAGAAAAACAGGTAGTACCTAAAAAAATATATTTTTAACTTACCCATCCTTTCCGTTGACTTTTTTCAATACATAGCCACCGCCCTCCGATGCTGGTAATTTGTCGAAAAACTTTCTCGTTTTATGTGCCTGTAAAATACAAAAATCTGTCTTAGTGATACACTTACATTCAAGTTAGCAATGCTCTGTGGTAACTTGGCAAGAAATGCCAGCTCCTGGACCATGGTCAAGCGTGCGCAACATTTTGATAGTACGTTTTTAAAAAACATATAGCACCACCTATAGGGGCTAACAAGAACTGAATTACTATAAAATTTTCGTAGAAGACATAAGCTGCCCCAGCATAATAAGACTTCACTATCATGAGAATTGATTGCCAAGGAAAACATAACCTTAAATGTAAGAGAACTTTGCATTTGTTTTGTACTCGATTGATGTTAACTATTGATCTTGAATTGCTAGAAGGTCGCATTTCCGAGTTCAAAGGCAAGATAATTGAAAACTTCTTACAATACAAATAAGACCCATTTTCCTTGTGTTTATTCGGAAGTCTATACTCTCATGAGAGAGAAGTCCTAATGGGGCATGCTAGGACAGCTGAAGTGTTCAAGGGTCTTCAGCGCATTTTTAAATAAGAGCATTAAAATATGTATCCGACAGGTTGCGTATATTTTTTTAAAGTAAAGCCCAGGTAACAGCTTAAGATGCGTTAACACCGTGTTGAAAATTTCATAAAGCCGCAGACGCGGCGCACGAAGAGGCTACGCACGTGTCTTAAGCTTTGCTTTACAAGTAAACGTATAATGTGTCCACTGCAACTCATGCACTGCGGCGGTGGGCCTGCACCTTAGAAGATCGTCGTCACATAGTTTTAAAGGAAAATAAACTTACCTGGTCGAGCAAGTGATCAGGGGGCATGCCTAGAACTTCGACGATTTTGTTCATCTGGTCGAGCTCGTTCGCTCCGCTGAACAGCGGCTCTCCCGTGTGCATCTCTACTAGAATACACCCGAGTGACCACATGTCTATCGCCAGGTCGTACGGAATGCCCAGAAGAACTTCTGGTGATCGGTAGAATCTTGACTGAATGTATTGGTATATCTGGGGAGGAAGAATAAAAACAGTTAAGCCCGTGTGTGTATGTATTTATTCTTTATTGTACAGTCAACAGCACATAAGGTTACAACAAACTGTCAAATTTTTCCAATGGATAGTAAACTCTAATGGTTGGAGATAAAATTGAAAATCTATTGAAGAAATTTGACAGTTTTGGATAGCATGATGTGCCGTTGTCCCTGTGCATTGAAAATATAGATAGAGGATAACAAGTTTACAGTAATATGAAGTTTACAAAGGCGGACACAGAAGGATTACAGAAGGAGACTCAAGACTTGATCTATACTTCCGCACCAGGATTTGAACCCGCAAACTTCCGGTAACAAGTTTGGTTCATAATTATTACCAACTGGGGTATCACCACGGACGAATATCATGCATTTACTTAAGAGGATCGTCTCAGTGTTTTTTTCCCATACAAACGGCGTCAATGGATTCCATCTCCTAAACGTCAACGGATCCCTCGGAAGTTTTAATATTAGTATCAGGAACATCAAAAACTAGGTCCGTACGTTTCGATTTTTGTGATATTTTTAGTAGACAAAAAGATATTTGAGGCTAAAAGTTAGCATTTTTCGCCAAAAAAGTTCTCAACATTTAAGAGGTGACTGTTGAAAAACTAAGAACAATTTTGGAGAAAACAAAACGCACGAACCTCGTTTATACGCTAACGAATCGATAGAGACCAAAAACGTAAGATTTGATTAAGTTTTTGGGATAGGAATTCATTGACGCCTAAACTCATAATTTTGGAAATAAAACTCGGCATTTCGCCGGAAAGCTGCAATTGTCCCTTTCGCACAAGTCTGAGGTGGGTGGTCGACATCGAGACAGCATGAAAAACAACTGAGACGCTAGTCCAAACTGAGACGCTCCTCTTAAGTACAGCACATAATGTTTATAGTAACAACAGGAACTTAACAGATTATTAACGAGAAACCTTAAAATTTTCAAAGCAGTCGCCCCCCAGCCGAAACTAGCTTATAAAAGCCGATATTTCAGTTAGTTAATCCTATTAGCAGGCGTTTTAGTGTAACATGTGGATGAACTGAGTTGAAACATGTGTAGGGTCAACAACAAAGCTAAATGGGTTCTCAATTACAGCGGGGTCACACATCAAAGGTGTTTGTTTACCGATGTCATAATGGGTTTAAAAGCTTTCTAGTTTAGTTTCCAATCCGTGTAGCTTTAATTTGTTGGTCAAGCGGTTTATGGTATGCATTTTCAGTAACATACTCATCAAATTTCAGAACACAGCTATATACACACGCACATCAAGGACAGCTGAAAACCAGAGTTGGGGCCTCGGCTTCAACACATGCTGAGCTGTGTCCTGTTTGACATCGCACTACACCACAATCCACTATTTATATTATACGTTGTTTTATTTTTTCTGTATGTGTTGAGTGTTCTTTTTCTGTGTTTTATATTTTATTTTATTTGTGTTGTAGTGTTTTATCCTTACTAATATTATAAATGCGAAATTAACTGTTTGTCTATACGGTTTTCACGCCTAAACTACTGAACCGATTTTGATGTTTGGTACATAGATAAATTAGAGCCTGGGAAAGGACAAAGGCTACATTTTATCCCACAGTTGAGCACGATATAACCTGTAGTCCACGCGGGCGGAGCCGCGGGCGGAAAGCTAGTGTCAAATAAATGTCTTGAACCTGAAATTTAAGCAACTTGTCGGCTATCTCCACTGAGCATGTTACCATTAGAGGTGTATTGAACAGAAATTAGTTAAGAAATACAATCATATCAATTACGTAAGAGGGGGACACGTGCGTCCTACCCGTGATGACATACGGAGCCGAGACGTGGTCACTCACAGTGAGACTAGTCCACCAATTTAAGGTCGCTCAGCGAGCTATGGAAAGGGCTATGCTCGGTATTTCTTTGAGGGATCGGATTCGAAACGAAATAATCCGTCAGAAAACCAAAGTTACCGACATAGCCCGGCGAATTAGCAAGCTTAAGTGGCAGTGGGCTGGTCATATCTGTCGTAGAACCGATGGCCGTTGGGGCAGAAAAGTTCTAGAATGGAGACCACGAATCGGCAAACGTAGCGTAGGGCGCCCTGTTACTAGGTGGGGTGACGATATTCGTAAAGTAGCGGGCAGTGGTTGGAGGAGGAGAGCTGAAGACCGAGCTCAGTGGCGTGCCATAGGAGAGGCCTATGTCCAGCAGTGGACTGATACAGGCTGATGATGATGATGATGATGATGATGGGACACGTGTTCTACCTTGCTTGCCAGAAAGAGAAAGATGGAACTAGTCGCGTGACCGCTCGTCGCCTTACAAATGTCTATGCAAAATCACAGAGGTGTGATTGTAAAAAAATGATAGCCCTAGTTTGCATCTCTATTGGTAATGTGCTTGGTGACGATAAAATCCATGACACACGGTCGGAAAAGCCATAAAAAGCTAAAATGTAACGGTCTTTTTATTCTGGCGAAAATCTAAAGTTGTCAGTATGCCACTAGTGGCAGGAACCAAATGTCCTTTCAGAAAGAAAACATAAGTCTGTCTATCTAGTCCGTTTCGCGATTCAACAAAATGTGTCATTTTATAATTAAATGTTGTGTACTAACGACTGTTTTATTTTCCTGAAATAAACGATTTATTTATTATTTATCTACATGGCCCAAATAATTATGAACTTTGGGGCAGTTGGCAAGTACTTCCGGCCATGTAAGAACTGGGAGACATTTGTATTTTCTAGATGCTGCCACGAGTTTCGGAAGTGACAGACCTTATCATACTTCCTATTTGGAATAAAAAGTTCAATTGATTCTACCTTTTTATAGTGATGTCATATAACGTAGTGTGAGCAGGCGTTGGTTTTATAAATAAAAGCCCACATATATATATTTAAGAACTGTATTATTTCTACTTTCAATACGATGGCCTGTTACATGGGGCGCGTCTTATGCGTGACTAAAGATGACAAAAGCTATATCTATCTCTTTCTATGTTTTATACACGTAGGCAAATTTGGAGCGGGCTTAAGGACTACAAACGCATTCTAAAACTACAACGGAAACAAAGAAAGTCAAAATACATGAAGGGGTGAATGAACCCGTCTTAATTTTACTCTTTGCTGAGTCGGACGGACATTTATTGACTTCTTGCTTCCACCGAAGCGCATACTAATACTAACAAGTGGCAATCATAAATGACTATGGTCCGTATTACACAACGCGACTCAGACTCTGATCGCTATATTATAAGTAACTTAAGTAGCAGTCGTCTTTGTCATTTTGATAGTGAGAAAATGAGACAATCAATACTTAAGTATCGATCAAGAATTGAGTCTCCTTCTGTAATACGGACTTAAAATTACAATGATCGGAAACAAAGAAAGCCAAATTACAAAATCTTAATTTTACCTTTATAATCTTATATTTTTTAATTTTACTCTTTGCTAAGTCAGAAGTTAATTTACTTCTTGGTTCCACCAAAACGCATATTATACTATTAACAAGTAGCAATGACTACGACTCGTGAAAACATCAATGAACCTTATCAGTCAAACGACAATAAGTCATCGCGTGTAGTAAGGCGGTAGATAAATTAATTATAATTACAATAATGTTAAAGACGCAACAGCTGATAACCCGGAGCAGCGCTGGATCACACGACCCTAGTGTGATTTATCTGCGTAATTAGTGAGTACAGTGAATTGAGGGCATCAATTCGAGCGGGCTGCTTCCACATACAACTATGCTATGCTATATGGCCCATACAATATACCCCATCCTTATTTATACATATACAGTTTGTTCGCTCAATTAGTGTGCATGGGTAGCTGTCAGCTGTCATCTCGAAATGTATGGCGGTACAGGGAGCAAGAAAACTTGAATGGTAATTCATATCTTCTATCTCTTTCTACTAGTTATAATACGAAAATAATAATATTTTGTGGTCTCTGTAAATATTTACATGGATTAGTATAGCTATTTTTTGAAAGAAAAATATTCCTTCCTATTTGAAAATAAAATTACTTAACTGTAAATAAATTATTGTACTTTAATGTAGACCAGCATGTTGATGTTAACGGAGACACTTTCATAATAAACACACAAAGTGATACTGATGACTCTGATTCGGAATAGCTAGATTGATTTTTTATACTTATGCTACAAAAATAGCATATATGTTTAAGTTGTAAGATGGCTATTTAATTTTAATTTTTATTAAAAAATTTGCATTTGTGGACGAGTCACATTTAAGTTAAAGAATGGTCCCAATATACCGTGCGCCTGTACTGCACACTAATTGCCCGAACGAACTGTATACTATACATACATATCTAAATATATAAAACTAACATTCCGCCCGGGACTTCGTTCCCGTGGGAATTTGGGAAAATTATGTAGCCTATGTCCATCGGGGATAATGTAGCTTTCTAATGGTGAAAGAATTTTTCAAATCGGTCCAGTAGTTTCGGAGCCTATTCAATGCAAACAAACAAACAAACAATCAAATCTTTCCTCTTTATAATATGTATAGACAAAGTCGTGTTAGTTACACCACATATAACTCAAGATCGGCTGGACTGATTTTGATAAAATTTGGTATGGAGGTAGCTGATACCCTGGATTAACACATAGGCTACATAATTTTCCGAAATCCCCACGGGACCAAAGTCCCGGGCGTAAAGCTAGTAATATTATAAACGCGAAAGTATGGATCTATGGATGGATATATGGATGTTTGTTACTCCTTCACGCTCAAACGGTCGGACCAATTTTGATAATCTACACTAATATTATAAAAAGGAAAGATTTGTACCTATTTTTGTATGTTTGTAACGAATAGGCTCCGAAACTACTGGACCGATTTCAAAAATTCTTTCACCATTAGGATGCCACATTATCCCTGAGTAACATAGGCTACATAATTTTCCCGAATTCCCACGGGAACGAAGTCCCGAGCGGGATGCTATATTAGATATAGAGGTAGCTGACACCCAGGATTAACACATAGGCTACATAATTTTCTCAAATTCCCACGGGAACGAAGCTAATATAAGCTAATATAATATACATCTTTAAATTAGTAAGCACAACTTTAAAGGGAGATACTTCAAGTTTTTTGTAAAGATTTATACCACTTTCGAAAGCTAGTGAAATAAGGAATTTATTTAAATAATCTGCACGACACATTCGATACATTTATTTTTAGTGCAAGAAATAATGAAAATGAACAACATGTTTGGAACATAGATCCCTTAGATGCGTACCGAATGCTTCTCTTCATTTACATCTACACTAATATTATAAAGAGGAAAGATTCGTATTTTTGTAAAGAATAAACTCAAAAACTACTGGACCGATTTCAAAAATTATTTCATAATTAGAATTCTACATTATCCCTGAGTAACATGATGCAATATGATTTTCCTAAATCCCCACGGGAACGAAGTCCCAGTTGGAAAGCTAGTCTTTTATATTCCCAATGCTATGGAATGGAACACTCTGTCTGCGTCTAGATTTCCGAGCTCACAAAAACCCGAATATCTTTAAAATAGGTGTCTTTTGGATGAGCTTGCTACATCCTCGACCATATTTTCGCCCCTGGGCTAGATTTTGGTCGAAAGTGAACCGATTCAGTATAAACAAAATTAATAACATAATTGCTGCTTGTATACAGGGTGGTTAATCAGTCCATGAAACTGAACAACTTCCCCAAGGAACATAGGTCAAAATACGAAAAAAATAATTTTGATCTCCCATACAAAATGCGCTATAATGCTGATAAATAATAACATCTCAGTGGAGTACAAGCTTAAGTCGTCAATTTGAGGCTGCGCAATAAATGGTGTGAATAGAGAAAGATATGTCGATAAGGAAGACCGAGTTATGGTAATAATGTTACGATTACGACACGGGGCGGAAAATTACATCGCGGCTAATTATTCCGATGGGAAGTTATGTAGAATAGAATCCTTACTAATATTATAAATGCGAAAGTAACTCTGTCTGTCTGTCCGTCTTTCGCGCCTAAACTACTGAACCGATTTTGATGAAATTTGGTACAGAGATAGATTAGAGCCTGAGAAAGGACTTAGGTTACATTTTATCCCAGAGTTGGGAACGATATAACCTGTAGTCCACGCAGGCGGAGAGCTAGTAGAAAATATTTATTCGGCAAGTTATACTATTATGTAAGTAATTCTTATGAAACTAAATTAGAAATTGCCTAAACGGATACAGTTCAACATAATGCCACAGCCTGAGCCACGACGCTGGTTTTCAGCTGCAACCGGTATGGTAGACTAGGTACAGATGACAACAAATAAAACTAACTTAAAATATTAAACTTAATTAAAAATAAAACATTACTGAGTGTATAGAAAAAATAACTTGTGAGATGAATAAATGAAAGTGTGCAGGTATTATGTGTAGTATTAAGTGAGTATGGATTTTGTAGTGAATTAATGAAAATATATTTTCGTTAGTGCAGGTATATACAATTATACAGGGCTTTAGTTATCTCTCTTTCAACCTCTTTTTTTCGTATTTTGACCTATGTTCCTTGGGAAAGTTGTTCAGTTTCATGGACTAATTAACCACCCGAAGAGGTTGAAAGAGAGATACCTAAAGCCCTTTATATGTGTGAAACATGTGTTATGATTATGAGTGATGAATGTATGATTCTAATGATGATGTTTGTGAACAGTATCACTGGCTGGCAGTCTCGCAATTAGAAGAAGCAATGGACCTTTTCCTTATCGTGTAAGTGGAATCAAGTATGTGGAAAACTTACGAACAGAGTTAGAGTTTGCAAAATGACCTCTGACTTGGTTCGACAACAGCTGACGGCATCGACAACAGCCGGGACCGACAGCTTAACGTGCCGCCCGAAGCGCGAAAACTTCGACGGCACGTTAATTAAGCCCTCATGATGACCTCGTGATAATTTTCTACTTTGATCACCCATCAGGTTCTTAGTCTCTGTGTACGTTGCTTGAACTCATTGATCGGTTAAGACCAGCAAGCGCTACTGGGCTACGTGCGCTTTGTTTTATGATTTCTTCATCTTCATCAGCCCATATAAGTCCCCACTGCTGGGGCACGGGCCTCCCTCGATAACATGAGGGATAAATGCCATACTCACCACGCTTGGCAGACGGGTTGGCGAGGGTTTTGATATAATTGCAGAGTTTTCCTTCTCTGTGTGCAGATGAACTTGCTTGCATATATACCTTAGTCGCCTGTCGTACAAGGCGACTAGCTTGCATATTTACCTTAGTCGCCTTGTACGACACCTCGGTAAGAAAGAGGGTGGTCCTATTCTACTCACACGGCTCACACGGACTCACAGGGCGTATGATTTAGTATGAAGATAATAATAATACTAGTAAATTACAGCTTGCTACATCCTCGAACACCCTGGGCTAGATTGTGGCAAACCCATTGTCAATAAAAAAAATGACTTACCCTTTGACCTAGTTGACATGAGCTTCCGAAGTCGACGATCTTGATCGCTGACCTCTTCGGGTTGCATAGTAGAATATTTTCGGGTTTAAGATCACAGTGAATTATATTTAGTTCTGGAAAAAAAAGAAATAAATATATTTTATTTATTTATTATTTTAACAGTTTATTGTACACAGGAAAAATCACAAATATTACAGACAAATAGAAAAACGAACACAAAAGGCACAGCTTATTTCTTTAAGAAATTTCTTCCAGCAGACCTGGGACAGTGAGAGGCGTAAAATAAATAAAGACAGACGTGCACAATTAACCACTGAAATCTAAATACTAATATAAACTACATAAAAATACAACTACACATACATATAATCTATAAATAAATTATATAAATACACAGACATATATTTTATACATACATAAACAATACATATAATATTATGATGATTATACTGAAGGGAAAGCAACAGATACATAATGTTCAGAAAATGTTTAAAAAATGTCCAGTAACTTTTTTGTTTTATTTTACTTAGTTCCACCACAAAGCCTGTACTGAGACTGAGTCCTTTCCCTCGTGAGAGTAGCCTGTAGAGTCAGTCAAGGAAAAATTAGCTTTAAATGTAATCTATACATATTATAAAGAGGAAAGATTTGATTGTTTGTTTGCATCGAATAGGCTCCGAAACTACTGGACCGATTTGAAAAATTCTTTCACCATTAGAATCCTACATTATCCGGGATGGACATAGGCTACATGATTTTCCCGAATTCCCACGGGAACGAAGTCCCGCGCGGGAAGTTAATAGTAATATAATAGTAGTTTCTTGCTTATTTTCCTCTGGGGAAAACTGCACCTTTGTGGATAGGCGCGAGTTAAAAAGCTAATGTAATTCACTATTTTGACTTATTTTAAGTAACATCCTGAATGTTCTATGAAATAAAGCTGTTTTTGACTTTTACTTTACTTACAATAGGGAATATGCATGATTTTTTTAATTAAAAAATTAATCCCCGTTCATGTAATAAACAGTTTAGTAAAACTATTTTTCGAATAACTATGAAATTAAAAAAGATATAAGCCATCGAAGATTTATTTCTATCTCTTTCTAGCAAAACGTTTAATACGGAGTTTGTATGGACGTGTGACATGTGATGTCACAGTCCTTGTCGGATCTCTCTATATAATCGGTGCGTTTTAAATGCGTATATCGGCCGTATTTCTTGGCCGATTTTAATTTTAATTTCACTTTTTGTCATCTCAACTACGGTATTTTCATATTTTGTTAATAAATGCGATAAAAAAAATTCATGCATATTCCCTATTGCTACTTTGTTGTTAATGTTATTTTTGATTGTTGATTTTCTTGGGACGTTTTACATATTATGTGGGGTGACTTTTTTTATAAATAATTGTCTCACATTTGGACCACATGAAACATGCATAGCTAACATAGACGCGTGACACAATTTAGTCATGTCAATGTCAAACGTCGAAACGAGATAAATACGACAACATCATCACTGTTAAATTTTAAATTAAAATATAAAATTAGAAAATTCATTTGTAAGTGATTTTATGTGTAATAGTTATTTAAGTACTATTTCGCCTGAGATACAGGATAAACTTATATCCTAGTTCAGGCATTTGTGTTATTATTTTGTATTTATGTAATGTATTATCTAATTTTAATATTGTCTTATGCATTTAAATAAATATTTTAATAATTTTATTATCACACGCGTCTATGTTAGCTCAGAGAATCGGGGTAAAGGAGCCACTTACCGGGTTGACTAAGGAACAAAAGCGCTGTACACAGCTGCTGCGCAAACTTGCGCGTGAGATTGAGCGAGACGCCGCGGAAGTTGGTGTTGCGCAGCAAATCATACAGGTTGTACGACAGCAGCTCGAACACTAGGCACAGGTGGTTCCGCCACATAAAGTGACGTTTCAGTTTCACTGGAAAAAAGAATTACAGTTCTAAATACCCAAAAAAGTATCTTGAGTGCAGTTGATAAGGTTCAGATCGGAACGAACTTTGAGATTGTTTGGAATACTCATTAAAGATAATGATTTACTCGTAAGAATGAGTCACAACTCACAAGCGATGTTCCCGATGCAAATGTTTGTACTTTCGCGATTTATGGTGATCTTCCTTTCTTCCAGAATTTGTGTAATCACGTGTTAGTTGTCAAAATAATTTTTAATTCGGCTTAGCGACATAAGTCAGTCGAAATCAAAACTTAAATAGGATCCTGATATTATATTAATGTTATGTTCAGCAAATAACATACATGGACTATCGTATATTCAGTAAATAGAATATGCGACTGTGTTTAGTAAAGGGTACAACTTTCGGAGAAGTCAATAAGAGCGATTTACAAAACAAATCACATTAATTCTGAACCTTAACGACTATCCCCAAAGTTATACATTTACATTTTAACATATAAAGATGTCAGTTTTTGAGGCAACACGAAAAAAGATAACCATGCTGTACATACATTGTAGTGTACATCATTTTCGAATTCAGTCTTATTAAAACAATATATAGATATATTGCTGTACTATCGCATTGGGTAATATCATGTAAAGATAGTTTGTAAGTTTTGGAAATAAAATAAATAAATAAATAGTGAAATTAATGATTGAATTCTGTTGTTCTGAATAAATAAATCAAATATTGGGTGACTTTTAAAAAATTATTCGAAAAATTAAGGGTATAGCACAGCACAGTAAACTGAACAACTTCTCACAAGTAATATATAGGTCGAAATATTTTTAAAAAAATCTCCTCTCCATGTTGATTTTTTTTTCGGAAAGTTGTTCGTGTCTCGGAGAGAATAACCCCCTTAAGTTTTGCAAACTAATTTAAAGTCACTCCATATATATATATATAATAATATATATATAAAAAACGTTTTTATATATATATATAATATATATATAAAAAACGAAATACCTATTCGCTAAGCCCACCTCGTCATAACAATCACAAAAGCCAACTTACTAATACAATAACTAATTAAACAACACTGATGTTTAAGTAAATGGAAGAACAGTTTTCAAAGCACATAAAACTATCCCAGACGAAGATTTGCAAGACTTTAAAAGTTGTTGGTAGAACATTTATCATTTGCTTCTGAGTATTCTGGAAGTTTCATGACAGTTACAGTTGTGGTATTGTCAAATAACAGTTTGCTGGGATCTAATCGAATTTAAAGTCTAGGACAATGTCTCTTAAGTTTTGTATGTATTGTTAGGCTCGAAAGTTAGAAATTCGGAAAATAAGATGTCTTCAAACCTGAGCAACAATAAATTTTATATTAGAATCGTCAAGTGTCGAGTGGGGTACTTTAAATTATTTAGAAAAACTTTAGGAGATGATTTTCCCCATGAACTTAATCAATTTTCTCTAAGGAAACTATTTGAACTTATCAAAAAAAATCGACTTCCTACACATAGGCAACTCAGCTGATAGCGTAAAATGTATGGAGAGGCGAAATTTTTTTTTTTTTTTTCATATTTCGACTAATGTTCTTTGGGGAAAGATGTTTAATTCTCATCTTCGCATTTTCGCTCTTGTGCCAGATTGTGGTCAAGAGCAAGCCCATTATGAATAAAATAAAAAAAAATTCCGTGGGCTGATTCACCTCCTAAATTTTATCTAATTTAAAAAAAATTACCTCGCATTTTAGGTTCTTTTTTTTAAATTAACTCTTGACCCCTATCTTGACCAAGGTGGTTTTGAGAGCGGTGTGTTCAACTATATTTAAATAATATTGTATTCAAAACTTACCTATATAATACTTATTTTCAGCGTCCGCCCTGTTCATCATTTCTAGTAACTTGACTTCTATTTGTGCCTGATTTAGGAAGGGTTTCTTATTCTTAATTATTTTTATCGCTACTTGACATTGCTCTTCGTGATCATACGCTTTCACAACCTGGAAAATATAAAACATTACATTTAAAAAAATCATAAAAGGGAAAACGAGGAAGACGAATAACCTAGGCCTAGTTATTTGACCAAGTTAAAGGTTTAGGTCGTGTCGTTCTGTTATGTTTATCGAGAGTTTTCTGCACTTAGCCTCTCGATTGTGCGTGATATTGTTTGGGCTCGCTATTCCAGCCAGCCAATGTCCTTCCAGAAGCACGCAAGACTTTTCGCGTACTTGTATGCCTCTAGTAGGGATCTTAGGTTATGCAGGATTTGTGCCTGTTGGGCTTCCTCGCTGTAGCATTCCATCATAACATGCGCTGGAGTCTCTTCTGTCTCCATGCAGCCGCGGCATAGGGGACTGTCTGTGATGACCATATTAAACTTATGCTTGTTTAGCGGATAGTGGCCTGGGATTCCTACCACTCTTTAAATGTTTTTTCTGGGTAGAAGCAGCAAACTTCGTTTTAGGCGTAAATAATAGGTCTTTACCTATGAAACTGCGGTTTTTCATATAATATTTTTGGAAAACTGAATTTTCCATACTAACGTTTTTGGATTTTTCTCGGGAATGCGAAATCCAAATTTAGCAAAATTTTGTGGGAAGGTTTGGACAACATTAAGTTAATTTTCATTACACTTACTTTATTGAAAGTTGTAACTGTAAAAACAGCAAAAATAAGCAATGAAACGGGCAACGGATGAAACGAGCAATATTTGAGCTTCTTTTTCAGCAAATAAATCTAAAGTAAATACGTATTAATTTGACTCAATATCTCCGTTATATGGCCAAGGTTTTAAATAAAAAACAATTTTAATAATAGTTGTTCAATCAAATAAATTATGAATAAAATAAAGCTGGGGAAAAAATCAGCAATTTCATAGGTAAAGACCTAATAGAAAGCCGCAAAGAAATACATATAATCTTCCCGAATACCCACGGGCGAAAAGCTAGTAGTCTATAAATTCCGGGGTGATATAACTTTACAAATTGTAGAGTCATATTTATTGTTCGAGTACAGTGTTTGTATGTGAATAAATATAAAAGCTATGTATCTAACCTGTCCAAAGGAGCCTTTGCCAATGGGCGAGGAGATCTCGTACCGGTCGAGGAACTTCTCTCCCTGTTTGATGATATAGTCGTGGTTGTCATCGTCGTATCCGTCGTTGTACAACTTCCTCTCCTTCTTGTGCGACCCATCTTCTCCCACGTACTGTTGCGCTCTTCGTTTCTTTTTCGCGTAGTATACCTGGTGGCAAGGAAATTAAGCTATTAATCTTTGCAAGATACATACATTGGTTGTTGGATCTTTGCATTAAATTAGAAAAAAATAATTTCGAACTCCCAATCTGGTCAGAATTTTATTACGACGTGAAATAAGGGCAAACAAACGTACTTTCATTATTATAATTTTAATAAAGATTTTTATAGTGAAATCGTGAGAAATCTAAATCTGCCCGCTAATCTGAACAACTTTTCCCAAGGAACAGGTCAAAATATGAAAAACAAATCCCTCTCTATGCAACGTGTGCGATCAACTGATTTGCCTTTGCATACAAAGGCGTAGGAAGACAAATAGGAAGACAATTTTTTTTTTAGAATTTCATGTAGGTTCCTTTGGGAAAGTTATTCAGTTTTAAGGGTATAAATAAAACCCTTAAATTTAATGTCACTTCATACACAATAAAAGCAGTAAAGTGACTGGCCTGATAGCTCAGTACCTTGCTTACTGATCGGAATCATATTTTTAATGATTTTCAAGTATTTGTGAGGAGCCTACGTGTGTATGTATCATATGTATTTGTATGTTAGTTATCTAGCACCCATAGTACGAGTTTGGAGTCACTTTCGGACCCCTAACTATGTTTCGTCAATGACTCGCTTCGTTACGACGTGAAATACAAATACGCGTTCATATTAGTAAGGATTTTTATAGTTAAATCGTAAAAAATTATAAAACCCACCGAAGTAACTACCGATTTCTTGAAAGCGGAATTTTCTCTTCTTGGTACGCATACACATTCATGATTATTAATAATTCTATTATTGGTCCCCAGCTTGTTTCGTTCACGATATTTTTAAAAAGATACGGTACATTGGAAATTTAATATGTTTTTAATGGTTTTTAGTTAAAATAAATTACGACATGACAGCAGATGGTAAACAGAACTTTGACATCTTGATGATAGTTTTATTTTTTTACCCTTTGATTATAGATTGTAGTTTCGAGCAAACAGGTTTATTATTCTTTAATCCATCAACGCAAAAAAAAATACTTAAGCGAAATTAATTCGTTATGTTCGTAGGAACTTTTTCTAAATTCTAGTGTTTGTTTTGTAATTTCAGTGGATCTGATGATCGATTCTGAAGATTTTCTAGTTTTTTAGTTAAAAAACAAGGAAATCGGCAATAGGGTTTTTTCCTAAAAAACTATTTAACCAGCGTCTTAACCGTTCTCCTTCTTTAATAGTAACCTTTTCCAGTTATAAAATCAAGCTATCGTTATTGATGTTATGAGGTAATGGCACCACAAAATAATTTATCCGTCCCACGATTCAAAGGACACCTTTATTTATTTATTTATTTTAACGTTTATTGTACACACAGGACATAAATTACAGACATAAGACAGTACATACAAAAAGGTTCCGCTTATTTCTAAAAAGAAATTTCTACCAGCAGACCTGTTGATAGGATAGACCAAGAAGAAAGGAAGACAGACGTGTACTATTTCTTCTTGAAGCCATCATAAATAATAAAATTGATGCTCTGCCTACACCGTTAGGGATTATGGACGTGAGCGTATGTATGTATGTAAAAATTGTATATGTCACCGTAACATTGTCAAACCCGTAATATTGTAATCTGACTTAGTAAGATTATAAACTCGGTACTTTGTGAACTGTCCCATTTTTTTCACATAGACGGACTTTTTTATAATACTAATGCAACCTAACCTAGCCGAACCTAAAAAGCCTAGCTTAACCTAACCTAACTTATCCTAATTTCATGCAGGCAGCCCTTAAAGTTTCGTTTTATAATTTTACCAGGAAAATTGTAATAACACGGGAGATAATAATTTGACTAGTGAAATTGTTACGGTGACATATACAAGATGAAAACACGCGCAATGCATGGGGGAAATAAATGTACTTGTAGGGGAAACCGGGTGACGGACGATAACCCAAATATGCGGTTGACATTGATCGACGACGGCACGGTATGCAAAGGCGTTCATAAAGGAGGGTGTACACTGTACACTAGCTTGTTAAATGCGTACTCGTTGCTTACATCTTTTTTAAGCCTTCGCGCGATTCCTTAACACCCGTAGGTGCAAAATTTGTATCGCACGAGCCGTAAACAAGCGCGCAATACAAATCCGAAGCAAAGAATCGCGAGAAGGTTTAAGAAGATTTAAAAGATTTACATTTGCATGCTGACTACCAGATAATTAAGCTAACCAGCATCTGCATTATAATATAACATATGACGCAAATAAATTGATTGACTGAAATAAACAAGGCATTGCTATTGCCAATATGTGTTAAATCCCTACAGTTACAAATAAAATAGTCCTATCGCTCAGATTAAGGACTAAAGTTAATTTGAAACCTGGAGCATAAGATTCCTGGAGCTACAGATTTAAGACAGGGTCACACCACCAACTAACCCCCACAGAGAGCATGTCAGCATCGCATTTAAATTCACTTAAACTTAGTTAAATACTTTTACATTACAGTTTCATTAAATATTGAAAATGTTTTAAAACTGAAATGAAAAAAAAAAAACAGATTTTAGGCAGTAGAAATCCACACATCACACGCAAACGTGAACCCTACGCAGTCCGCACGCATGATGCGCACGCATTAAGTGTGTACTGAGCCTATCGCTCAGATTTAGGACTAGGAAGTTCATTGCTACTTGCCGTTGCTACGCCAGACTCGCCCAGATATGACTCATTGTGGGTACGTACTATAGTTGATGTATATTGATCGACCGAGCGATTCGGCTGTCGCCAAGTACTGGCATGTCAAGCTGTGACCATGCCAGAGTTTTTTATGAAGGTAAATAAACAAAAAAGACGTTCTTAACGTTTAAAATACTTATCGAGTGAATATTAACTTTTCATCAGACTCCGACACTGAATGAGTCTAGCACGGGATCGCAACTATACCAGAGATATATGCCCAGCAGTGGGCTGAAGTGGGCTAAATAGACAGATAATGTCTCTCTACCCTGGTCCAGGGATATTCATGTGCCGTCAGATCAACTCTAAATAACATTAGCCTGTGGTTTGTCCACCAGTTAAGATATAGAGATTTCCATCGAGAAAAGATTTTTAGTCCATGCACCTGACGTTTTAATGGTTTTGCACTATCATTGTTCCAGGTATCTCAAAATGTTCTACGCATTGCCCAGCGCTGGGTGTACCAAATATAACGGTTGTTACCGATTCGAAATAAAACAAGAGTGTCAGTAACCAGCACCCAAAAAAGTAAACCTTTGGGCTACACGAATTTGCACTGGTTCAGTACAGGCGTGGTATATCAGCACTATATACTAAATATAAAACATTATTCGACTATTCATAGCGTTATCTGGTTGAGATGACGTCACTGCTGCGTCAAATGACGTGTAACATGCGATGAGTGCCGGTTACATTCTGATCTATCCTTTACCTTGTCCGATCCGAATTTGTGGAAGGATTCAAAAACGCCCGGGTACTGCCAGATGAATATCCCTTTTATATTGATTTTCTAATAGTGTTCCGAGTTCAGAGGAGGATTCTGAAGTATTGGTGCTTATGTGAATAATTGTGAATTTGCGCCATAATTTCTGCTGCGCATTTCCTACTGCCTACGAGTATCTCGACCTACAGACGTCCTCAACCGCACATATTGTCTTAAGGTGAACCATCAATCTGCATGTTCTGTTCAAAAACTCAGAAACTAAGGATAGATTGGTCAATTTAACATGTAAAATCCTTGCGAAAGGGAGGATTAAATTTTTGATAACATGGCGTCCAGGACTTTCGTGAATTCTCGTGAGAGGATGACGATTTTGGAGCACCAAGATGTTATGACCTGCGCAAAAGAGGTTTCTTATTTCCTAGTTATGCGAATAATGATTGACGTGTCTGGCGCGATTTATAGCCACATTTGCAATAAACGATTGCACTAAGTAATATTGACGGCTGCATAGGCACCGTGGCTGAGCGGAAGAGCCTTATATCGAGGCGGTGAAGCGGCCAGACGATAACCCAAATTTCAGAGCCCGACCTACATATTACAGCGTAATACATAATACACGAGCACCCCAACAACTGTTACCGGCGAGGCTTCGCTTCCTCAAATACGTATGCATGGTAACCGAAGCCGATTTCGCGCCATTTTTTGTACAGTATTCAGATTCAAGTTAGAAGCTCGAATGGAGAATTTGGAGAAATTAAGATTCAAGTCATGTAAATTTGGAAGCAATATGCAGAAATGATATCTATACGGATGTCAGAAATTTAAGAGAGAAAAAAACAAAAAAACGCTACACACTCAAAGGCCCACGCTAAAGTTTTCCCTTGTGTCGGGGTTCTTTGGAACACCCGAGACCCGAGAAAAAACATCAGCTTTTTCCACAAATGTTTGCCACAAACTTGACAGACCATTTTACAAGCTATCGACGATAATGATCAATCATAGGACTGTTTCTAATTCGGTCTTAATCTTAAGGTTGCGTATCGTCAGATTTCATTAAGCGGTGAAATCCAGATCATCAATCAGCTTCGCGGCAGTTAGAGACGAAGATAAAGTATTGAGGCTAGTTGCTTCAAACTAGGGATACCAGCAAATTAAGAAAATGACTGACATTCATCTCTTGTCCATATGATCTTTATATTCGGTTCGTTATTTTCTCGACAGTATGTACTAGTCTTTAGTTCCATACGTCGAGTTTCTTTTATTTAAAATTCTAAATTCGAATTCAACAATAAACTCCTTAGAATCGGCAGAAGTTATCATGCCGGTGGGTAATCCTGAGAATTGTTTTTTCAAAATTTTGGCGCGCTTTAGTTTTAGTTTGATGTGGTGGTAGGGAAGGCCAGTGACCGCGGCACGTGGTCGCGAGATGAGCGTCGGGCCGGGGAGACGCGGCGCGCGGCGGCTGTCATTGATTTTCCCCGCTCCCTCCGGGGTGGGGCGCCCCCCACCCTCCCTCCGCAGCCCCCCTCCGCGTCTCACCCACTTCCAGCGGCCGATAACGAGGTTAACGGGCGACGTGAGCGTCTCCTAAACTTTAATTATACTCGTACCGTCGTGCATGTTTAACCGGGCCTCTATTCACAGTTTTGTTTGCAGCCACCTGATAGGGTGTATGACGTATTTCAGACCGCTTTAACTAGCTACGTAATGAACGGAGATGAAACATCGAGTTGCATCGTGCACCCGTCTACCACGAACGACCCGCAAAACTTATCGAATCAACGGAGAGGGACACGATTCTGTTGTTTATTAGTCTGCAGCTTTGGCTTGATAAAGAACGTGACCAATCTCTAAAATCACTTCTCTTCGTGTAGACAAAATCAAGCAATCCGCTCAACTTGACTATCCCCTTTTGTTAAAGTTTTCAAGCCGCGAAATGGCCCTTGATTTTTGGATCGACAACTACCGAGACCAGGACGTTTTTAATGAAGCAAGGACCTTTCTTTCAACTGTCAGATCGTCACCCATAGAATCAATCGCGCCTTGTAGGGTGCTTGGCCTCACTCGGTCCTGAATTGGTCCACGTGGGTCTCTTCTTCTTCAACGGTTTAAAAAAAAGGGTTTGACTCTTAAACAGCCACGGTAGCTCCCCCATGGTAGACTGGATATAAATCTTTAAGCAAACACGAGATAGAGCAGACAATACAGTTTAAGTAATTCTACCGATATGGTTGTCACTGCTAGTAAATCTCAATTTTTGCGGATTTCAGAAACCAAAAGATTTAAGACTGCTCTACTCCATTGGTCTCATGGTGGGAGATGTTCTGGAACTGTCTTAATAAAAAGCACCACTGATAAATGAAGATGGAGCCCTACAGTGCAAGACTGATCTAAATAGACAACTGCAAGTATTATTACACGTGCCGCAAATGCAACATTGCTTTTTCTTGTAGGTATGTTACATTGTAAGAAAAGAGTTGTAGATGCTTCACAGGCCGTTGAGGACTATAAAACCGTAATTTTTAAGAGCATCAACTTCTAACAACATTCATGACGTCTTAGCTCGTATGGTCATATAAATTGTTAGCATGGTAAGTTTTGGCGACCATGACTAAAGGCCGATCGGCCTCTGACTTGGTTTAGCGAATGTGGTCTATCGACAACAGCTGGGACGGACGGTTAAACTTTTTATTTATTTATTATAAGATGGGTTAACTCTTGCCCTCAACCTTATTCAAGGTCATGGATGAGGTCGACGATAGAGTGAGTTAACCCAGACAATACCTATAAGGCACTGGTACTCCAACGCACCGACGGAACACGGCAAGCTGTTTGGCGTCGAACTTCGGTAGGAGGGTGGTCGCGAATCAGACGGCCCTTTACAGAGCCTACTACACCGCATGAGACCATAGGACGACTCCTCAGATTCAGAAAAAAATGAGGTGTTGCTGCCAAGATGGATTAATAGGAGGCAGGTCTCATTTATGTTTCCTTAGTCGCCTCTTACGATACCCACGGAAAGAAATGGGGTGGTGTTATTATAAACCGATCACCACACGGCATGAAAGCACGGCCCCTTGAAGCACGGAAACGGTAGTGATTAATAACCACTTTGATAGATAGGAAACCGCTTAAGTCACGCATAAGGTTCTCTGCCCTTGTATACGTTTGCTTACCCTCACAGATCAATTCCGAACAGTGAGCGTCACTGGGAGCGCTTCTTTTAGTCAGAAAGCGATTTTATTAAAATCTTGCGGCTTAATTAGCTCATCGGGCCAAATCTCCTAACGAACAAATCTGCTAATAAAGCGAAGGATGTACCAACTCCGTCAATTTGTTGGGCAAGTTGTTATTGAGTTTATACAGCCTTTAGAAAGTGGCACAAATTGGTAAGTCGAAACCTGAATCCTAATGCGAATAATGCGCAAATATCTTCTCGTTCCGCTTTGAAATAAATTTGATAAAATTATGTCATACATTGGGAAGATATAACGGCTATCTGGTTACAATGACTCAGGAAGTTATTAGAAGCGCATTTCTGAATCGATGAGTGAGATTAAGCAATGTTTTTGGGGCGTTTCACCTTGATGGGTGATCCTGATTAGTGTTAGTTTATCAGGGGCATTTCCGTCCCTCGAAGGGCTGGCCCTGGTAGTTAAACCAAGTCAATGCTAATAGACGGTTTGGAAACTTTAACACCGGCATTTATTGAGTTGGCCACTAAATAAATATCTACACTATAAGTAGAACAAGGTGATCAGAATATTAAAAAACATACGCTCAATTTTTTTTTAAATTTGTTCAATTCAATTCAATTCAATGCTGAAGACATAGTTTTCAGCAAAAACTAAGTAAAAAAAAAAAAAAATGCGACTTCCAGTTCCGTAACTCCGTGTCCTCTTCCGGCGCCGGCGGTTATTAAATTACCGAGGCGCACCAATGAGGCGGCCGCGAGCAAAGTTGCGTGTCCTAATTATTATCACCGCTCCCGACGTCCGGGCCGGAACGGATACCGTTTCCAGTGGCCGCTTTAATTCCGTGTAATCGTGTCAAAGATCTCGTGGATATCTGCCGTTTTGGGGACACAGTTGTTAGGGAATTGTCTCGATGGATTGCTGAATACTATAGAAGCAGTCATATCTGTCGTAGAACCGATGGCCGTTGGGGCAGACAAGTTCTAGAATGGAGACCACGAATCGGCAAACGTAGCGTAGGGCGCCCTGTTACTAGGCGGGGTGACGATATGCGTAAGGTAGCGGGCAGTGGTAGGAGGAGAGCTGAAGACCGAGCTCAGTGGCGTGCCATAGGAGAGGCCTATGACCAGCAGTGGACTGACTCAGGCTGATGATGATAGAGGCAGTCACGTCTGTATTTCATATTGAAGTGGGTAGTAAAGTAAGTTGTCATAGAACACTTTGTTAAATACGATAAAAAACGGCTGAACTAATTTTGATCAAAAATAGCTAAAAACAATCTGGATTACGTCAGAAAAACCTGGTAAAAACATCAGGGTTCAGTTTCAGTCTAACGCGTTTTGATTCATATTTTAACGAAGAGACACATCTCATCAGCTTTTTGGCAAGTACTTAATTATTATACGATAAGAAGAAGATACCTATTATCAAGGTATTAGTAATACAATACATTGTATGCAGGTCTCCGTATCCTTATTTAAGTGCAATATCTCATCGATGCGCAGTCATGACGTCATCGTGACATCATGCTGCAATTGATGATATAATGCTTTAATCATCTGAGATTTATCAGCGGGTATAAATAAGTTGCTTCTGCGAGGTGACTTTTTATTAGTTGGCGAAGCTTAAAGGGGTATTCTCTCCATGAAACCAAATAACTTTCCTGAGGAACCGTTGCGAAATTCTTAGAAGAATTGTTCGACTCCTCATGGCAATCACTCAAGGTGTTGTGTCGAGAAGCGAAAAAACTTTCATATTTCAATCTATGTTCCTTGGGGAAAATTCCTTGGGGATGTATGTTAAAACATACATCCTTAATTTTCGCTGAATAGTTTGAAGTTTTCCAATTTACAGAGCTGGCCTCAGGTTTCTTCATTTTCATAAAAAAAACAGTTTTTATCGTAACAGCACAAAGTGCAAGCGTGTGGTAATGGTAACCTGATGTGCCCTCTGTATATGTATGTATGTATGTATGTATGTATGTATGTATGTATGTATTTATTCTTTATTGTACATGAGCATAAGTTCTGTATAACTTAAGATTCAATTTAGAACTCTTCTTCTTATCGTGTAGGTATAGTCAAGTGTGTGGCGAACTTGGCTAACCCTGTTGTCAGAGTTTTCAAAACCACGTAATGGCCTCTGACTTGGTTTACGATTGATGAGCCATAAAAACCCTCAAGTTTAGATTATGGTGAAAATATCCTCATGTTCGATAGTTATGAATTTCCCAGCCGAACTGAAAAAATCCTCACCATTGTCATTTAATAGCCATTGAGACGCCATTGATTAGTGGAATATACATCATGTTTGTTTTTGAGCAAATAAATCTTTATTTATTTTATTTCAGTTTAGTTGCCATCTCAATTTATAAGATGCACTGCAACGGATCCCCAAAAGGCGACCGCCGCGTATGCTAATTAGTTTTTCATAGTCCCGGCGACGATATGCAAACGAGCTCGCGAATTAACAACTTCGCACTGGTTCACTACTTATCAAGGCACACTGGTATCAATTAAAGCGTCGGAACGGCGTAAACTTTTGCATTTTACATCATTAACACCAGAAAAAGACATTTATTGCGAGAAAATTTGTGCAATCAATTAGGAGTTTTAAGAGGTGGGGGGATGCGTGTGGAGCTGAGTGCAGCGTTGGATGGGAGGGAGGCGGCGCGCGCATCTGTGTGCATTCGGCATATTTACCCCGATAGTGGGCGGGCGAGGTCGCTGACCTAGGCCAATGCAAGCTCTGCCTAGGCCCGACGCACACGCCGGCTCGTTTCATTAGTGCCGCGCACCGCACATACATGCAAAAAGCTAACACTGTGCGTCAAGTGGCCACGCGCGCTTTAACGGCTGCCGTCAAAAGAAACCGTCTGTACGATTTCTGTTACAACAAACTTTAAATCTGAATAATGTCTGGCATTGGAAAGGTAGAGCTAAAGATCTGCGGCGCTATTTATCAGATTAAGGTCCGTATTACTCAAGTCTTGATCTATACTTAAGTATTGATCGCCTCTTTCTCTCTCTTTCAAAATGATAAAGACGACTGCTACTCAAGTAAAGCTTAGAGTCTATAGTTGCGTTCTGTAATACGGACATAAGTTTCAAACGTGTATTAGGGACCATCCATAAATTACGTCACACGTTAAGGGGAGGGGAGGGGTTCGATAAAGTGTGAAATTGTGTGACAAGGGGGTGGAAGGGGTTATAAGTTTCGTGACGTCACATTTCAAAATTTGTTATGAGTATGAAAACGTGTCAACTATAAACGACAAACTTAACCTCCTCAGTCCCAAGCACTCTTTTTATTACGTTTTTTCTTTGGTTGAGACAATGAGTTTTGAGTACCCAAAAAAAAATAACAACTCTATTAAGTACCTACTGCTTTTATTAGAAAAAAACAAAAAATGGAAAATATGCAAAATATGTGACGTCACGCTAGGGAGGGGGGAGTCTTACAAATGTGACCAGCTGTGACAAGGAGGGGGAGGGGGTCAAAAAATCATGAAATTCGTGTGACGTAATTTATGGATGGCCCCTTATGAAACGTCAAAATAGACTTGTCCATATCCACATTTTCACTGTCCAAAAATAATTTAATTATCATGAAGTTATATCAAATATTGACCTATTGAGTAAAGACCTCTCTTTCTCTCACTATCAAATTGAGAAAGACGACTGCTACTCAAGTACAGATCAGAGTACGGACCTAAGAAGCTAAGTAGTATCTGAGTAAATCAATTAGGTAGTATTTACTCTTAACATTTTACTCAAGCCTATTTCCAGCCATTTCTTTCGTAATGTCATTGGACCCTCGGGCCTAGTCTACTGCGCTTGAGAACAAAATAAACAACTATCGGGTTTCTAATAATAGAACGTTTTTCTTAGATCGAGTGAAAAGTGCAAACGACTTCTGAGCCTGGGATGGCTGCCCGTAATTAGGCTTTCATGGCCTTATTCTGAACTGGTCGATAAATGAGACCAAAAATACGAATACTTTTTTATCAATTAAGTTTCATCATTAAATATCGCGTGCCTTATTAGTTAGCCTTTCCTGTAACAGAAATTCTTTATTGTTAGTCACGTTTATTTATTGTATTTGAAAAGCCATCAGTTCAAGATACATAAAGAACAGTTCAGGCTTGTAAACATAATAACAGATTTTTATAAGTAGAACCTGATAATCCTGGTGATGAAACACTTTTAATTCAGACCCTGTTTATTAAAAAATTTTCATTATTTTGTCAAAAAATTGGAAGGAATTTTCCCAAAATTTACACACTGAACTTCTGAACTGCGATTTCCTCGAAAGTCCTTGGTCTCTATTTTCGAATGACTTAGAATAAGGGAAGTCGCTGTAGGAAACGAACAGACAATTTGTCGAACTCAGCCGAATCGATCTCGTTTATTTTCGGCTGTGCACCAGTATAACAACTCATTTAAAATTTACAACAGCATGCTCCGTCCTCTAGCACACTAAAGATATTTCAATCTCACGTCAATGTCTTGTAAAGTGCCACTTTGTTTATATTTTGGCGATACATTTTTACATTAGTATTATATCGATGGCCTAATCCCTTTCGTATTTCGAAGGGAGGCTCGTGCCCCTTGGTGGAGATGTATATGGACAGTTAAAAAAATATATATTGACAAGCGTCGTCAAATCTTTGACACTAGATAGATCAAGTTTAAAAATTCTGACACTAGGGTTAGGCTAGTATCAAGTTGACCACTTACGAATTTAACTATACATTATCATTTAGTACTACGAGGGACCTAACCTAATGTTAACAATCAAAACCTTTATGTTACACTACGCAAAGCAAATTTTGTTACGATTGACAATGAGACAATTTTTTTCAGTTTCCCCAAACATTTCTATTTTCCTGCAAAAACCGAGTACACTTTCCTGCCGTATATTAGTAAAGTTATTACGGCAAGGGGCGTCAAAGCTGTCTGGCAGGGTACGAGGGGAGCCCATGGGGTAGGTTATGGTACTGCATCCGCTGCATAAACAGTACAAACACACCTCCAACCATGGTTCTGTCTGTTTATCTTTCCAGTCAGATTTATGCGTACTGCAAAGGTAATTATGACGTTTCGTACGTGAATGTGTTTATCGGAGGTTCGCCGTGATTTATGTACAGGTTATAGAGTAGGTATTGCTATTGGTTTATGTAGGGAAGTTCCATGGAAAGATAATGTGGAACCAGGGATAATAATAGGTCTTTACCTATGAAATTGCCGATTTTTTCTCAAGCTTTATTTTATTCGTAATTTATTTGATTGAACAGCTATTACTCAAATTGTTTTTTATTTAAAACCTTGGCCATATAACGGAGATATTGAGTCAAATTAATACATATTTACTTTAGATTTATTTGCTGAAAAAGAAGCTCAAATATAGCTCGTTTCATCCGTTGCCCGTTTCATTGCTTATTTTTGCTGTACCGTTGTTACAGTTACAACTTTCAATAAAGTAAGTATGATGAAAATTAACTTAATGTTGTCCAAATCTTCCCACAAAATTTTGCTAAATTTGGATTTCGCATTACAGAGAAAAATCCAAAAACGTTGGTATGGAAAATTCAGTTTTCCAAAAATATTGTATGGAAAACGGCAATTTCATAGGTAAAGACCTATTATTGTGGGGTTATATGAAGGTATAGTCATAATCAAGTAGCGTGACTAATATAACTCTTTTTCAAAGCTAGTCAAAAACTAGATATATTAGTCACCATCATTTAAACAAATAGATAAGGACTACACACTCGAAGGAACACACTAAGAACTACCCTTATATCGTGTGTATTTTGGGGTACAAACAGACATGACAGACATGAATACCAATACTAGAAAACAAATATCTTTAACACTAATGTTTACCCCAATCGAAATATGAACCCAGCAGCTCTAGCACGATAACGACAAACTCGCGCTAGTTAAGGATGCTGCCTCAGCAGCTTCCGCAAACCTAGATATTTCTTTTAGATAATTGCAGTTTTAGTGTTTATGTAGATTATTGTAAATAAGTAATTTAAGTCACGTATTATTCTCTTGTGTAAGTTACGTATAAATTAGTATTTAAGAGCTTAATTAATCATTGTTTAATTGGATTCCGTTAAGATACTACGAATATATCATCTCATCCGTAAGTCTGCCTTATTATTATCCTTAATTCGCTCGGCTCACGCTGAAACTTCACTTTGATTGCGCGCAAAGGCTTGCTCGCCCTATGGCGTTGTCAATGTTGACATTTTGAGATAGGACCGCGGTGTTTTCGCGGCGCTGTAACTATCGTACTCGGCTTGCAGAAAATGAACCGTCGATTCAGAATCGAAATACTTAACCGATCGTCATTCGTTCTCATTTATTTTTGTGGTCAAGTATTTAATAATAATGGAAAGTTTATTTCGCTCTAAAAAAAAACTTATGAATCGAAAAGTTTACTTAATAATGTTATTGTGAGAGGCTGGAGTCCGCACTAGGTGATAAAATCTGTATTACAGATCTCCAGGTCCACGCCCTCAACGTACAAATACAGGGTGTAAAATACAGCTTAGCAAAAACTGAAACCCTGGACTCAGACAATAATTCTGAATGATTTTCCAGTGGAAATTTTCTCCGGAAAATGTTCAATTTTTTTCATGTTTTTTAATATGTTCTAGTTACATTTTTTATTATTTAATCGAATACACACCATTTTGCAATAAAAAATAATCATAATAACGTAAAACACGAAAACCAGCAATGTACATCGCACTCCGATAGTAGCGCGGCGCGGGGGAATCGCGCGCGGGGCGCTGTTCCTCGATACGTTGCGTAGCGCCAAAGTAGGTAGATAGTGAAAACTCCTAAACGTGACGTTTCCGGGAAAAAATAATTACATATTTATGTTATGGGTAGATTCCATCATTTAAGTATTTGCTAAGCTGTCCTTTACACTCTGTATAAATAGCGCCTGATTAAAAATCTGTATAAAATTTACAAAAAAAAGAAGGAAACTTGAAATGAATCAGATTAAAGCCAGATGGTTAAAGTTGAAGTGTTTACTTTGTATTACAGTCTGAAAGTATGCCAGAGATTTAACGATCATTTAAAGTAAATGTCTATCCAATTAAGTTAGCCGTAGTTCTTCGGATTTCATTCCTGAGTAAACGTGCGCTCTTTTAACGCGGTAAATAATTACTGTTAACTTCGGTTAAAGGCCGACTTTTCTGGTATGTTTGTGAGAGTAAATTTTAATGTCCGTATTACAGAACGAGACACAAGTCTGTATCTATACTTAAGCATTCATTGTCTCTTTCTCTCACTATCAAAATGACAAAGACGACTGCGATTTAAGTATAGATTAACGTCTGAGTCGCGTTCTGTAATACGGACCTTAGGCAGTTTTTTTTTTTTCACTTTATTGGGGTTATCAAACAGTAACACAATATTTACGAATAAACAAAAATTAAAACTAAGAACACGTAATTGTGTTACCAGCACCGATAACCACGGATTACTAGGTACATAGATTTTAGTTAAGGGTGATAGTGATAGCAAAAAGTATAGATTAATCTACTATAACATAACATATGCAGTAGAAGAAGAAGCAGTTTTATAATATGACATAGTATTGAAAGATTAATTAAAATGAAGCAGAGAAAATTTAGAATAAATATCAATATACAGAAAGGATAGGTAATGAACTAAAATACAGAAAAGAAAGGTAACAAATTAAACTAAATAACTAAAAAGTAATTTCTAAAAGTTTAAGCTGTAGTAATCTTCTGAAGCTGCTGACATGCGTCGCCATTAAATCTATTTCATTAAAGTAAGTATTGCAGTTGCTTGGACAGTACCAGACGGTGCCCATGTTTTGGTAGTGTTCGAAATCTTTCGAATAAGAAAAGCTCATATTTGATATTTTGACATCGTTATTTATTTATTTTAAATGTAATTTTTATTATACGGTTACAGAGATTGTACTACAACGGGGCAAACATTTGTGTAAAAAGCAGATGTTTGTTCTCGGGTCATGGGTGATTGTGTTTGTCTTTATGTGTTTTCCAAGGGACCCACGACACAAGGGAAAACCTTAGTGTGGGCCTTTGAGTGTGTAGCGTTTATTTATTAAAAAAAAAAACTGGATATTAACTTAAGAACATTACTTCAGCATGTCTTCAGGTGTTAGGTGCTTGGTATGCTGATGGATTATGTTTTGTAAATCAGCCCACGAAAGTGAACAACTTTCGTAAAAGGAAATAAGTTTGAAATATGAAAAACATACGCGATTTATTTTTCAGAATTTCTAGGTTTCTTGGGGAAAGTTGTTCAGTTTTATGGGAAATAACTCTCTCGACTCTCTACTCACTCCCTAACTAATTTAAAGTCACATCACCTCATATAAAAAAATAAAAATGAATTCTCCTACAGTAAGATAAACATTAATTTTACTCAAGACATAAACAAAACACAAATCCAGACAATTTTATTGTACCTGATAAAAACCTAAACATAAAATGTAGATAAAAATAAAACAAAAGTAAACGAGAGCAAACTCCTCTTCACTGTGTAGGTAGATACTAATCCACGAGATCGAAGCCGCAGGAAAAGCTGGTTGGTAATAATAGTATATTGTGCAACTCGGGAATAAAAGACGGATTTTAAGCGAGGGCCAAAGTTGGATCACGAGCAAATGAAGGATTCTAAATTATTGAATCACGAGCGTAAGCGAGTGATTCAAGTTTTAGAATCCTGAATGACGCGAGTGATTCATAGCCCTCGATGAAAATCCGTTTTATTCAAGAGTTGCACATTATATTTTATACCATGACCTCGAAGAAAAAGAAAGATTTAAGCGCTGCGCAAGGAGTTTGAATTTCGAATATTCTTTGCGATAGATGTCGTATGTCTATACATTGGAGTGTTCGAAATTCAAACACCAAAATTGACAAAAAAAAGTGCTCTTTTTTATGTGTTTTGCGGGAGAAAAAGAATCTTTTAGGGTTCTAAATTCAAATACCAAAACTGTGACTAAAAGAGCTCTTTATCCCCAATTTTCAATGAAAAAAAGAAGCTCTTTTAGAGGGGAAATGGTATAAAATATTTTTCCAATTCTTCTTCATCGTGTAAGTATAGTCAAGTGAGTGGCGAACTTGGCTTACCCTGGTATCAATATTTTCAAACCGCACAATGGCTTCCGACTTGGTTTTGGCGACTATTGTCGATAGACCAGGACAGGACCGACAGCTTATTGTGCCCTCCGAAGCCCGGAAACGCTCGGAATAAATTCCCACTTTGGTCACTCATCAGGTTTCCTGCCTCTGTGTACGTTGCTTTACCTCACTTATCGTTCGCCACTGGGCTACGAGCGCTTCCCGTTTTTCCCAATGAGATCAGATTATCAAGTTTTAACCCCGCAGCGTACCTTTGATTAGTTGCAGTCAAGTTGCAATGACACAAGAAACAGGAGATGAAACTAAACATGCAGTTTGAACAACTTCTTCTTGCGATAAACGAGAACCTCCAAACTAGGTCTTAATTAATTCAACGGCGTCTAACTCATAGGCACTTAATCAGAACCTCTTAGATGTGAGCGAATTGGTTGATAGCCTTAATCTACCTAAAATTCGATTATTGCCTCAAATTAATGCAATAAACGATCCATACTGCAAAGTTTAACGTAGCAATGACTAAAAATTGATTTGATTTACCATTTTAATTGTAACAAAAAGCTTATTTTTCTCTGTGTGGATTGACAGGGGCATTGCAATCTCGACCGAGTGACTTTCGGTCGGAGAGTCCATTAGGGATCGTTAGGACGATGTGATGTGTTAGGACGGACTTTGAAATTTGAGCTGTGGCGTCATGCCGTTAAGGCGTAGTTTCTGTCGAAGGTGTCCGGTAGGCGCGAGAGGAGAGCACTCGAGGTCGGAAGCTGAGTGCGGGGTATTCGGGGCGCGGGGGGGATGGAACAAATCGATATCGTCGGGCGGTGCGCGACGTCTTGCGCCCCCTACGCCCCTCTAATGAATGAGAGTGAACATAGTCATCTCTGCGGATGGCGGCCCTAGCGATACGGCACGGACTCATCATCTACCACCATATATCGTTGCAAGCATTACCATAACCAATCTGACCAATATCAATACACCAAACGCGGTAAACATATTTATTCCGAAACTGTAGAGGTTTATTCGAATTATGCAGTTGCTTTTGTAATATCAAATTCTCTGACATGAAATAGAGAAAGAATTCAAATTGAAACCATAATTTAACATGAAACGAAAAATAAATAAATCATACTTATATTGTAAAACAAAGTCCTCCGCGTCTGTCTGTCTGAACGCAACAAACTCGAAAACTACTGAAAGGATTTTCATACGACTTTCACCAATCAACGGAGTGATTCAAGAAGAAGGCATGTGTATACTACATTCCCGCAACTCCCACGACAACGAAGTTTTGGGCGGGAAGCTAGTAAAAATACTTGGCAAAAAACCGGATTGCATAATTTTGAAGTTCCACATAAATTAATGTCTAAAAAATGTACGGTCTAGACTTTGTAACGTTGGTGATATAAAAAAAGAGGATTACCGCGCTCCGGTAGCGTCTTGGCGCGGAGTTGTTACGAAGTGAGGTATACAAAACCCGTGTTATTAATAGCAGCGTGCCGTCACAACAGCTGAGCTCCTAGATGCTGACGATTTGACGAGTACTGATGACGTACGGCAGTACAAATGTACTGGAACGTAACACGTAGTCAGCGTGAAGAGAAGAATTTTTGTAATTGGACTTGTTGCTATGGGAGTTGAAATGAGTAAGCAATACCAAGAAGCTTTCTTCTTCGCCTTTGAAAGTTTGTAAATCAATTTAAAAGACAAATTTGAATCAAAGAATCACTGACCACACCTCGATATGTTTTCTTCTTTAGCGTGTACGTATAATCAAGTATGTGGCGAACTTCATGAACCCTGGTATCAACAGTTTTGAAACCGCCAAAAGGACTTTGACTTGGTTTGACGACTGTAGTCTATGGACAACAGCCAAGACTTAAGACCTAATTATTGATTAACTAGACATAAAGAGGAATGAGTAAAAAAATAACCGGTCAACAACATAAAAACCATGTTGAAAATTCTGACATAAGTACCTACAATAACAATATTATTTAACAAAAACAGACGCACTTGTTTCCATATAACTATACAACACAAAAACGTAGAAACATAAACAAATAGAAGACGTAGCAATACTGGTTTGTCGCGCTATACAGTGTGAGTCTTTATAAAGTGCACATATTAAAAAGGGTGAAAATATAAACAATTATATCGACGGAAAAAATGTCAAAAAAAATCTAAAAAAATAAAAAAATAATTGATAAATTTTACATTTATCGCAAAAATTGGTAGAAAAATGGTAAATTTTCTTCAAAAAATCATTAATAATTAATTTATGAAGTTTATTTTTCAAAAACTTATGGCTTTATTAGCTTGGCCTATTATTAGAGATCATTATTAATTTTGTTTTGTTTTAATATCACATTTAGTTTAAAAGTAGTAATAGTTTGTTTGCATAGGGAAACAAGACGAGAGTAAAAAAAATTAAAAGTCCATAAAAAATGTATTTATTTTTTTAGATTTTTTTTGTCATTTTTTCCGTCGATAAAATTGTTTATATTTTCACCCTTTTTAATATGTGCACTTTATAAAGACTCACACTAGTCAAAACAGCTACTTCAAATAAGAAGTGTGCATTAGCTGAAGTGGGATCAACAGAATTCAAGAGGACGGTTCCCTCCGGGGCAGTATCAGATGCATCTAGTAAAGTAGGACAACATGAGGTGTTTGTTGCATCTACAGTTATACAGCATTCAGTCTAAAGGTATTCAGTTTTATCTGGAGAAAAGAGCATCCTTAACATAAACAACAAATACTGGTTGACTTTAAATGTTAGCGAATATTATAAACTGAACAACTTTCCCCAAGGAACATAGGTCAAAACATAAAAAAGGTCTTAAAAATGGAGTAAATTGAATAAGATGATGGAATTGTTGAAATTATTGAGGTAGGCAACGCGATGGTTTATCTAAGACTAGCTTCCCGGCAGGTATTTCATTCTCGTGGGAATTTTGGGAATAAATTATACACATTGGACCAAGTTGGTGATGTACTAAGAAAAGGCCGTGTTAGGACTGTTAGGAGTACCTACCGGAATCCGAAGAGCATGAATGAAGCGAATTATGAATGTAAAGGAAGCGAAAGAGGTGTGTTTGGATCGGAGCAAGTGGCAATCTGTGGTCTTTGCCTACTAATGGGACCGAAGTGTGAGCTTATGTGTGTATGTATGTGTAATTATACATAGAAACCTTCCTCTTGAATCACTGTATGAAAATCTTCTGAGTAGTTTTGAGTTTATCGCATTTAGACAGACCAAAGCGGCGGGGACTTCATTTTATAATATGACTAGCTGATGCCCGCAACTTCGTTTGTGTGTTAATTTTTTCTTTTGAACAGATTACACTTTATTGACGGTCCATTAATTTAGTTTATTAAATATTGATTTAGTTTAAGATTTAGATTTTTACATACAAAAGTTTTTTCCCGCTAACTCCCGTTCCCGTGGGAATTTTGCAATATCCTGTGGCAACTAAGCTTTAAGTTTACTAAGGTACCTGCATGCCAAATTTCAAGCGTCTTACTTAAGCGGTTTAGATTTTTCATACAAAAGGATTTTCCCGCTAATTCCCGTTCCCGTGGGAATTTCGGGAATTCCTTTGTTAGTGCACCTCTACGGTACCTAAGCTACGTCCCTTCCAAATTTCAAGTGCCTACGTTTAGTCGTTTAGGCTGTGCGTTGATATGTCAGTCAGTCAGTCAGTTTCTCCTTTTATATATTTAGATACTAGCTGTCCCGGCCAACTTCGTTACGCCTTTTTTCCATATTTTCTCACCTTTTAAACCTTCCCTGGACTTCCACGAATATTTCAAGACTAAAATTAGCCAAATCGGCCCAGCCGTTCTCGAGTTTTAATCAGACTAACGAACAACAATTCATTTTTATTTATATAGATAGATAGATAGATAAGATTTTGCAAGCTAAATCAGACCACTAACTTAAAGAACAGTATCGAGTAGGGTACCTGCGCCAAAAGTGGGTCAGCTCAAGGCTCTCGCCACACCTGCAGCCTCATCGTCACCAGACATAACGTTCTGTACACACACGATAATCGCTTGCTTACTCTATCCGTCCTACTCCACATGCCAAGTCGACGTTTATTTGACCCAATTTGTCGATTTATTGCTTTTTAATGCGAGCGGCTCTCTTATTGACATTTTGTGTATGTTTTAACTGTTTGGATTTGTTTTTAACCGACTTCAAAAAAGGAGGAGGTTTCTCAATTCGACCGTATATATATATATATATATATATATATATTATATATAGAAACCAGGATCTGATGGTGGAATCCTGAAGAAATTGAGGGAAACTCTCGAAAAAATTGCCTTTTTAGGATTGAAGTCGGTGACTCGTACGTTTTTGACGTGGAAAATTATCTAGTAATATGGGTGACTTATAATTAGTTTAAATTAAGAATATCAATCAGCCCATAAAACTGAACAATTTTCTACAAGTAACATAGGTCGGAAATTAAAAAAAAAAAAAAATTGCCTCCCTACACAACTTGAACGCGATCAACTGATGTGACTTTGTATGGGATGCTGAGAATTTTTCTGAGAATTTCTTATAGGTGCCTTAAGGAAAGATATTCGGTTTGATAGGTAGAATCTTCCCCTTAAGTTTCACTGACTTATTTAAAGGCACTTTAAATCGTCGGTAGGTACCGGCCGTAATCAAACTCTAAACTCAAAACTTCAAAAATTGAACATATAAAATGTTTCTTGAACATGTTAATACAATGATATATTTACATCAGCGAAATAGTGTAGTCGATTAACTACCACCCAGTTGCAGAAACGTCCATTAGAGTTAGTGCCACTTTAAATATCATACTGTCACTTTCCGTCTTGTTGTCGTAAACACGGACTGCATTAAATTAAAAGGAGCTTTAACTTAAATTAACGTTTCTGCGTTGAAGTCGTGAAACCAAGTCAGCGTCTATTTGGCAGTTTGAAAACGCTGACACCAGAGTTACTCAAGTTTGCCACATACTTGATTATACCTACAGGACAAGGAAGTAAAATAGAGCCTCCTGCTTATTTGAAGACTGGTCATTCGCTCGCTTAAACTTTTAACTTGTGTATCTGTGTGTCTGTATGTGGCATCGCAGTAAACGATGAAACGATTCTGATTTTGATCTGCTATAAGAATCACCCCTCTTTTTGGGGGGGGGGGGGGGGGGGGGTTAAAAACCAGTTGTCTCTGCATGTTTTTTTAAAATCATAAGATGGGTTAACTCTTGACCTCAATCTTGACCATAAAGGTCAAAGATGAGGTCGAAGATGGAGCGAGTTAACCCAGAAAATGCCTATAAAGGCACTGGTACTCCTACGCACCAACGGAACACAGCAAGCTGTTTGGCGTCGGACTTCGGTAGGAGGGTGGTCGCGAACCAGACGGCCCTTTACAGAGCCTACCACACCGCATGAGACCATAGGACGACACCTCAGATTCAGAAAAAAATGAAGTGTCGTTGCCTGGGATGGATTACTAGGAGGCAGGTCTCATTTGTGTTTCCTTAATCGCCTCTTACGACACCCACGGAAAGAGATGGGGTGGTGTTATTCTCTTATTAAAATGCATGATTTATTAGACTAGACATTCTGGACTTTTCAAATTTTTTATTAAGTTTCCACAATCAATCAAACTTGTAATTTGACTCAGTAAGATTATAAACTCTCGGTACTGTGTGAACTGACCCATTTTTTTCACATATTTAGACTTATTTATGTCTAACCTAACCCAACTTATCCTAATTTCAGGCGGCCCTTTTTTCTTATTTTACTAGGCAATTTATAATATTGCGGGAGATTATAATATCACTAATGAAATTGTAATATTAAGGTCTTTATAATTTTCCGGTGACAGATTAGAATGTATTAACCGTTGGTGAACCTAATAAATTAATAAAACAAAAACTTCTCCCGTGTTCACCAAAAATATAACCACGGTTTACGTGGTTAGAAGCTAATCAGACAAAATGTCAAAAAAAAGTATGAAAATGACATTGTCAAATCTCTGGTTAGCTGCTAATCGTTGGTTAAATTTTTGGTGAACACTGGCCTAAGATTGAGTATCACGTGACTCGGTTTAATTTCATCAATATAGGTTATTTATTTTGGTATCAACGAAGGTATTGACATATTTACGCCAGCGATTCGTCGCGCAGTCGGTGGTAAACGTCATCATTGTTTGTAAACACGGCGGGAAGGGTTAGTAACGGTTAAAAGGGAGCTATCGGTTACGATTGAAACGTGATCTCTCCCTTCGATGAACCTATTCGGAAGCAAGACTTGCAGGAAGACTTCACGACGGGCGTGGATATGAAGTCTGCGACAGTCATCGTAGAGTCAGTAGGGTCAATAGAACGAATGCGTATGTATGTATTTAAATCCTTTAATGTTTGTTTGTGTATATTTCATGTAATCTTGACTTGTTTTAAGTGGCATCCTGAATGTCCTATAAAATAAAGATTTTTTATATTCTATTCTATTCATCGTTTAAAATTTCTAAAAATCAACGGGGTTTTGTACAAGAAACTACATTATTGTAGCTTGAAACTGAATTAGATCTACTCGCTTAATTTTTTTTATCTGAATTAGGAATGCACCCATTATTTTGGTACTGTAGTACCTTTTCCGGGGGCAAATAATTAAAACGCTTAGCTCTTCATAAGGTACTATAATTATAATCAATCAGGTACTGCACTTTTGTTGCACATAATTTTATTACAACACATACACGGTTAACATAATTCAACAACGCTTAGTAAAGTGCTATTTGCACGCCTACGAACGTATACAAGAACTTATTCCGCGAGCTCTCTACAATGAATCAACCATAAATGGCGTAAGACCAGATCTTCAATCATTTCGAATGTTGACATCGAAGACCATTTCAAACCTTTTAAATTGATATTCGAATTATCTTCTTCGAAATGACCGAATGAGAAAGAAGTTGCGTTATGCCCGATCCTCTATGAAGGTCTGCATACCACAGTACCGACGAAGGTATCAGCAATGCGTCGCAGCCGGTGGTACGTTATCATTCTTTGTAAACATGGCGCGAAGGGTAGTGACGGTTGGAAGGGCGCTATCGGTTACGATTGAAATGTGATCTCTCCCTTCGATGAACCTATTCGGAAGCAAGACTTGAAGGAAGGAAGCCTTCACGATTAATAAATAAACGCTATACACTCAAAGGCCCACATTCCCTTGTGTCATTGGATCCATTTGAATATACATAACGCAGGGTTCGAAAGGATAATTATCGTGATAATAACAGATGGATAATTATCGATTGATAATAACAAGCAACAAAGCCAATGGAAATAGAATAGAATAGAATAATGTTTTATTTTAATATCATCGTCATCATCGGATGAAGATATTCCTTTGGCTTCTTTGTCTAAGTTAATTTATTTACGACTAGCTTTTCTACCCTACCCGGGACTTCGTTCGGATACTAGTAGTATTAGTATAAAATTAAGATATTAGAAGGATGTCTAATCTGACGAAAACGGTTTTTAACTTAATATACCTTTGATTCCTGTTAATTACTTGTTGTTAATTACTTGATTTGTGTTCGATATTAAATAAAAAAAAAAAAATTTATTTTTTCTTAATAATGGTTTGTTACAATTTGTTATAAACCAATATAACAAATGAATTTTTTACACTGGTGATAATTATCCGATAACTATCCGATAATTATCCGATTATTATTAAGAAGCGTAATTATCTTGATAATTTCGAACCCTGATAACGACATAACACCAACACCCCATGACCCGAGAACAAATATCTGCTTTGACACAAATATTTGCCCCGACTGGGAATCGAACTCAGGACCCGTCTATCAAGAGGCAGTGCCACTACCACTCGAGCCGTCTTCACTTGAACTCACTTAAAGAAAGATATTTCGTCCATTTGTACCAGAATTTCATTAAGTGTAGTATGTAGTATTGTAATGCCAGTATACTACGCAAAAATACCAGAATTTTTATCAACCAGTGGAAGGGTAGTTTTTAATGTAATTTTTTACTATTTCCTGTCTTTTTGACAGAATAGGAGTTGTTATGTATTTTATCTATGAGTGTGAGTAAGATGACGATTACTTAAATGCACTTTCTTGTGTATGCTCTTACAATTTTCTTGAACAATATGCTAAAATAAGGTTAAACAAACAGTTTTTTTTTTTATATCGCCGTTTCTATCTTACTTTAACTCAATAAAATAGGCTAGAAATTGAAACAAAGGATATTTTTGTGATTATTTTTTATTTTTTTTATGCAATAAAACAAAACTTATTTTAAAGTCGTTGAAAATCGAAATGTAATTTTATTTTTTGTCAAGTAGTATAATTTTGATTTCCAAGTAGTATAATTTTCGGACGGTCTGATTCCAACCCTGTCTAGCATTGTATGTTGGATACTTTTAAGAAACGTCTCAAGGGCTACTTTGAGGCTCAACGTGGCTATAAATAACTGGTTTCATTTTATTTTTTTGATTTTTCTCTTTAACTTTTAATTACTTTTCTTCTCTTATTTTCCTTATTCCTTTTAACTACTTATGTTTTTCCTGTTTACACCTCCTCTGTGACTATATGTGTGTGTTATGTATTTATTACTTGTAAGTACATAATGTCTCTAATATTATATAAACTATATTTAAGTATTTATTTTTATTTTTGTTTCGGATTTATTTTTTATGTTTAAATATTGCATCAGCTTTTGGTTTCACTTAACGACTTTCTCAAATCTAAAGGTTACCTAGATGAAATCGTTTGAAATCGCCTTTATTGTACCTTTGTGCTAATGTTATTATTGGAAGCCTTGTATCTTTGTTTTTGTTTCTAATTTTGCAATAAAGTATTGTATGGCTTTAGAATAGGGAGTCAGGTCAGAGATGGCGATAACGCCACGTGACCGCCCTCACGGCGCATCGTTTCAAACTCACCGTCACACGACAGCACGTAAACGCAGCGATAAACCCAACCATACGCCGATAATCGCACATGTTAAACGTATTGTTTGCCGCGATGACGTCAATTAAATGAGAAAAATACTCGATAAAAGCGTGCCGATTTGCAAATATCTACTTTTCGGAACACGTGACACTTGAATAAAGACCCTTTTTTAATTTTTTTACGTTTGAACAAACTTAGCGAAATTCACATTCCATAGTTAGCAAAACATACCATTATAAAAGCCCTGGCAGACTTGCAACGAAGCGTGTCGACCAGGGTCTTGAGTAGGGCGCCAGTGGACCTCTCCCCTTTGCGCACCATCGTCTTCACGCACGGCTGATAGGGCAATGCACTGCTGCTCACTCACTTGGCTAGACAAACCACACGCATTGACAGACCGTATTGTATAGTAAACATTAGCTGTATGTACTCAGCAGCAACCGCAATAATCGGCCGCGAGGACGAGACTGAATCGTTATCGCAAGTCTCTATACCTATTCTCCAGTAGGTGAGCGATTTCATACGTACGTGAATCGTCGACCCAGTTTGTTTTGGTCAGTTGACGCGCGGCCCGAATGCGCTCCCAATCCCGGTTACATTTGTCACGTTAAGCTTTAATGAGTCACAAATAGTTTGAATCCTACAAGAAAAATATCAGATGCTGTAAATTTTGTTTTTGAGAGTTTTGTTGAACTATTTTCATCCATCCATCCACACACTCACGCCTACAATCCCTAACGGTGTAGGTAGAGCATCACATGGTTTACATGACGCTACGTTTGACATGAAAGCGATGAAGGCCATAGTCGCATTGGGCCAGCGTGGTGGACTATGGCCTAAATCCCCTTCGTGTTTCGCAGGGAGGCCCTTGCCCCACGGTGGGGACGTATATGGGCTGGTAAGAAGACGTTTGACATAAATTCTAAGGGTTATAAGATGAAACGTGTGTATAGTGGTGATAAGTCAACAGCCTTTCGTCCACAATACAGCAAAACCCTCGCGTCCCAGTAACTGGTTTCAAAAGTATGCCCAGAAAGATTTGGTAGCTGGCAAATTCTAAGTTTTTCTTTCACTCCCAATCCAGCGTGGTAGAAATATTTACTAGATCAAAATTGTTCACTTCGGATTGGCTCTTTATGACGTTGATGGTATTATAAAACTAACTCGTCGTACATTGAACATTAAAGTAGCTGTGAAGAGCACGGGATTTTGTTCCTTGAATGTATTAGCATGGAATCTGCAATAGTGTGCACGTGAGATTATAATTAGCCGGCGCCGGGACGTGGCAGGAGTCCAGGTCGATCACTCGGGTAACGGGCCCGCACTATATCGGGTGACTGGTGTTGGGTCGTTGACAGGGGATTTTTCCGGAATTGCAACCAATCCGCATTCCGCGTCGGAGTTGGCGTGAAAACATACATTTCAGCGAAGATATAAAGCGCATAAAGTGTTCACAGGTGATGCAAAAGTTTAAGCTTAACGAACGTTTGAGGTTTATATCGAAATGTAGTTACACTATCGAAACGTTTTCAGTTTTGTCACAAGCGAAGAATAGATAACAAGCAATCATGGGAATAAAATGCACTGCTTCAAAATTATTTCAGATATTAGGAAATAAGGAAAACAGCAACCCTCGGAGTTTCTTGCTTATTCTTCTCGGAGGAAGACGGCACCTTTGCGAATAGACGTAGAGTTGTACATATTGTAATTCACTACTTTGAGTTATTTTAAGTAAGGGATCATTCAACAATTACGTGATCACCGGAAGGGGGGGGGTCGGGTGCTTGTATATACATCGGATTATTTGGGGGGGGGGGGGAAGAAGAGAATGATTACGTCATCATTTTATAACTTTAATTAACGTATAGCGAAATGAATAAATAAATTATATTTAAATATTTACGTCCAATTTTGAAGTCTATTACTGGTAACACTAACTATTAGATAGATGGAACGGGATTTCCCCTGCTATAGACAAACTGTGGAACAGTGTGACCAGATTCAGTTTTTTTATATTTTTTCGGCATATTTTATCGACTTTTCCAAGCATCAATATAGCTAATACAACAAAAATTTTAAACACGGACGGATTACGTAATCAAGACGAGGGAGGGGGGGGGGGGTAAAAACAAAAGATTACGCTGTGATTACATAGGGGGGGGGGGATATCGAACACAATCAGGTTAAAAAAACGGCCAAAAATGATCACGTAATTGTTGAACGATCCCTAATATCCGAAATGTTCTATGTAATAAAGCTATTTTTGTCTTTGACTTAGATGTCTGTAACTCCAGAGTTATTTTAGATTTAGGTCAGTTAAAATTAGAAAATAAGGAAAATAGCAAAAAAAAACCTCGGAGTTACTTACCTATTCTTTTTTTTAAATTGTAAAATGTGTTAACTCTTGACGTCAATCTTGACCAAGATCATAGATTCTTCTCGGAGGAAGACAGCAAGACGGCATCTTTGCGAACAGGCGTAGAGTTGTAATGTTATTCACTACTTTGACTTATTTTAAGTAACATCCCAAATGTTTTATGAAATGACACTATTTTGTCTTTGACTTAAATGCGTTTACTCCACCGAAAAGAGCGCGTCTCTTAAATAAAAAGTATCAATTGAACAGTTATCACTGAACCTCATTAGGGACCATCCATAAATTACGTCACACGTTAAGGGGGAGGGAGGGGGTCGACGAAGTGTGACATTGTGTGACAAGGGGGTGGGAGGGGTTCTAAATTTCGTGACGTCACATTTAAAAAAATAAAATCATTATAATCTAAGTGTTAAAACACGAACTTTGAACTATTAAGGAAAGACTCGAAAACATTTGCAACTCTTATCTGTATGAATCTAAGGTTCAAACTGTTTTGTCGGACACTCGCTACTAGTGTTACGCGCCGAATGCCATCAAACGCACCGCGCCTAGCGCCTTTAAATTAATTTCGGAACTGCTGTTCTAATTCAATAATTACTAGATGTAAAATTGCAAAATATGTGATGTAACACTAGGGAGGGGAGAGTCTCTAAAATGTGACCAGCTGTGACAAGGACGGGGGGGGTCAAAAAATCGTGAAATTCGTGTAACGTAATTTATGGATGGTCCCTTAAGTAGCAGGTAAACAAGCGTCAAAAAACGCCCTTCACATCGTCCAGTAAGTTTATCAGTTAATTTAACGATCCTGAAGGCGCACAGTTAATTTGAGTGCGCCCTGTCATTAACTTGTCACGCTATGATTGTTGGAAGTAATGTTAAGGTTCAGACGCGGAAACATGGATTGACAACAAGAAACTAGTAAATTGGAAAGAATTGAAACTCACGACAACATTTAAAAACGCTTGTCAAACAGCCTCATTGCATTTTTTTGTTCTTCTTATTATCGAGTCGGTCATTTAAGGCGGATTTTAAAGTTTACTAGACTAGTACTCTGCCACACGCACAGCGTTATTCCTGGCATTGTACATGTACAGGTCTTCACGAGTACAGGTGGTCGGACTCGCTGGGCATTTTTTGTTGAAAAGTTAAAATTTATTAAGATACTAATTATAAATACATAAACCATAAAACTAGCTCAAAAGATTTGAGGAAAGTAATCTTTTTAGTCTCTAAAACAACCCAAAGAAAATCCAAAATTAAAAAAGTGAAACGGTGGCAACTCTAGTAATCAGTTACGCGGTCTTCATTATTGACCTAAGAAAATATGATATAATTGAAATAGAGCTGCGCTTAAATATTATGGTTAATTTAATTTAAAAGTAAATGTCGAGTTAATGAAAATTAAACGTAAGGACAAACATGGTGTCAACAGACTGAGTTCAGGACTTACTTCAGATCCTTTTATGCTTCGTTCTCCCTATACCAGATTCCCAAAATACCAGATGACCAGCATACCAGATTCCTAATTTATCAGATTCCAACAATACCAGAAGTAGGCACGAAATAATAAAAACGGAAATAGATTTTAAAATTTTAATAATTTACTTTCGATAATCTATCTAAGCATACGAGTACCTCTACAGATATAATATTTCGCTGGCAATCTGAAATAATTCCGTTTATTTGTGTATTTGTGAAATACCTTGTGTAAATCCTGAATGAAAGCATTTCCTTTCAAGTGAGGCTTATCTCCCGTGTCAATGCTTAACTAGTAGTTATAGTAGAGCAGGCGGCATTCCACGAATTCCCCGCAAATCTGAGGTGGTTCAATCATTCCACCATCAAAGACCGTCAGGGATAAATTTACGAAATAATTTTGGTTCGACAACTACTTTCCGGAAGGTTTTGAGTTCCTACAGAATTTCATTGAAAGGCTTGGGTGTATATTAAGATAGTTTGCTGTTTATTAAATGAGGGTCTAAAGGGAACAATTGAGTATTTATAGGTCCACTAGCTTTCCGCCAGCGGCTCCACCCGCGTGGACTACAGGTTATATCGTGCCCAACATTTTCTTTGCTATAAACCTCACGGAGCCCGAGACCTTTCCAACGAATGCAAAACCGTGGAAATCGGTTCGTGCGTTCTGGAGTTATAGCGTCAGGAAGGAAAACCCGACTTATTTTTATATAGTAGACTAGCTTTCCGCCCGGGGCTCCGCCCGCGTCCTAATTTTTAAAAAAATAAAAAGTATCCTATAAACCTCACGGAGCCCGAGACCTTTCCAACGAATGCAAAACCGTGGAAATCGGTTCGTGCGTTCTGGAGTTATAGCGTCAGGAAGGAAAACCCGACTTATTTTTATACAGTAGATTACATAAAGAGCAAATTGTTGTATCAGACGTTGCATATTTTTCCATGCAAATCTTAGCGTTTTAAGATTTTGACCACTTTGCAGCTTTCTAAAACTCTCCAGTATTTTCGATGCAGCAGAGCATAATGCAGCAAAAGCTATTGAGAGGCGTCCCGTTGTCGTCATCTTTCCAATTGCAAGATAAGGCACGCACTTAGGGAAATGCATTCTATCTAACCGCATCAGATTATTCTGAATCCAATATTCATTTTATGTGACTGATAAATCGCGCACTGAGGTTAAGTAACGGGAATTACATGGAGATATGTACTTGAGGGGTGACCATAGTAACAAGGCTTCAGAGGGCATGTTTAACCATCGTCCTTGGATACAATTATTAGAAGGTTGGAAAACTTGACACAGTATTAGTCAGAAGCCAATAAATTTGTTCTTGAATAATTTCAGGGATAGAAAAATATTCGGCTCGAATGGAGTTGAACCCACAATCCCAAGAATTAAATCACCTGGTGCGCTAACCAACTGAGCTATCGTGCCTTCAAGTGAAGTGGCGAAATTTCTCATTCCATTACTAAGCACATTACGGTGTGCGTGTAGGTCAGCGCCATCTGTGTCTCGTATGGACGGTAGCACCAGAACTAACCCTGGAGTCGTGGGTTCAAATCCCTGCGCGCCACATTTTTTCTTTCCCCAAAAGTATTTGTGAATATCCATCACGCGGATAAGCGTTTTAAATAATACTAGCTTTCTGCCCAGGACTTTGTTCTGTAGGAAATTCACAAAAATTATGTAGCATTTTATCAGGGATAATGTAGGATTCTAACGGTGAAAGAATTTTTCAAATCGTTCCAGAAGTTTTGAAGCCCATGTATTCAAGCTAACAAACAATCAAATCTTTCCTCCTTTTTATAATATTAGTGTAGACTAAAATTTGTTCTTGGTTTGGAAGCTAACAAACTGATAAATAAAATACGACATGGCTTTTAGGATCCCGAGTAATTGAAAGATTGCGACGTAAACTCGAGTGATATTCAATTATGTTGTGAATAGAATCAACCTTCCTACGAGTAAACGTCAATTACAATATAATTTAGGTTGAAACGTTTTCACGTTTAGGCCCGTATTACATAAGGAGACTCAAGTCTTGATCTATATTTAAGTATTGATTGTCTCTTTCTCTCACTATCAATATGACAAAGGCGACAGAGTCTGAATCGCGACCTTAATCTGCAGGGCAATCGCGCTAAAAAAAGTGGATTGAATCGCAATTGAAACGTAGCTGGGGAGCTACCACCTAAGCGAATCTGATGCTGGGTAAACGAATGGAACGTAGTCGATTGCTTCTTTATAAGGAGACCTTGATTAACGATATGAACCAAACACAGCAATGTACATCATTCCATTCGTTCAATCAGCATCAGCTTCGCTTAGGTGGTAGCCCCCCAGCTGCGTTTCAATTGCGATTCAATCCACTTTTTTTAGCGCGATTGCCCTGCAGTTCTTATGAAAATTATGGACTTTATGAAATCAGGGATTTGTTTTCATTTGATTTGTTCTTGTATTTAAGGTCAAGTATTAGGGTATATAAAATTATATCTATCAAGTCACCCTAAATATCTGAGCATGTAATCTCAAGTTTTTAACCCCCGATAAAAAAGAGAGGTATTATAAGTTTAATGTGTGTATCTGTGTATCTATCTGTGTGTCTGTCGGTGGCATCGTAGCTCCTGAACGAATGGTTAGATTTCGATGCGAATTTCGAGACAGTTCTTGGCTATATTTGATCAAAATTGGATCAGCCGTTTAAAAGTTATAAGTTATAAGCAATCGAATGGCGGGGGTGATACAAAGTTTTAATTCTAGAGATTTTTATTACGTAAGTTTCGAGGACAATTGATATTTTTTTGTGAAAAATCGAGGCCAGCGCATCAGGTTACTCCATTTTCATTGAAAAACCGCTCTTATCACAACAGCACAGAGTGCACGCAAGTGGTAACGTGAGTTGCGGCCGTCCGTACATAATATTTAAGTAGATGATGTAAAGTAGCGTGATATGGTGGCGTGTGAAGAAAATAATTTAAATCGGTGCTGGACGACCGAATATGTGCCTAATTGGCAACGACACAATATTGCGTGCACAATTATTTCAGTTAATAAAGAAATGATCGATAAGTTAAGAATAGTGGTAAATAAAATCTTCACTTATTTAAATAACGCCTTAAGGATTTGGCTAAGGTTTCTCTTGCATTCTGGGTTCCTTGGAATAAACACAAATAAAAAAATATATCAAACCAATTTTGATAGAATTTGGTATGGAGATAGCTGACACCCTGGATTAACACGTAGGCTACATAATTTTCCCAAATTCCAACGAGAACGAAGTCCCAGGCGGAAAGCTACGGATTAACACATAGGCTACATAATTTCCAAATGAGAATCCAGTGTGTCAGCCACCGCCATACCAAATTTTATCAAAATTGGTCCAGCCGTTTGAGCGTAAAAGAGGAACAAACATCCATACATGGAAACTTTCACGTTTATAATATTAGTAAGGATACATAAGGATGTTAAGCAGCACAAAACAAAACAAATCAAAGTTCTTGAACCATTCAATCTTTCCTCTACTCAATGAAGTTATCTGTACAAGTTTATGTTGTGTGAAGCCAATGAACGGAAAAACATATAATAATATCGAGAAATGGGTAATAAGTAACATGTAAATATTTACAACATACCAAGTATTTATTTACTCCTGATGGTTTTGACCTAATGTTCGTTTAACATTATAGTAAACAACGTTTAGCTACATGTTGTTATGATAAACGAACATTAGTTTATTAGATATTACATTTGAAAATAGATGTTAAAATGAATTGATCGTTCGATCGTTGCTAGAAAGTAAAAATATTAAGGTTTTGGGAGTTGCTAGAATCAACTGGATTTTGCTTTCCTAAATGGCCGGAAGGATAAAAAGGTCAGTCACTTCCGGTGTAAATTTAAAGGTGTCATTATGATACTCGTGGCAGCATCTAGACTTTTTTTTAAATTATAAGATGGGTTAACTCTTGACCTCAATCTTGACCATAGGTCAAAGATGAGATCGACAATGGAGCGAGTTAACCCAGAAAATGCCGATAAAGGCACTGGTACTCCCACGCACCGACGGAACACAGCAAGCTGTTTGGCGTCGGACTTCGGTAGGAGGGTGGTCGCGAACCAGACGGCCCTTTACAGAGCCTACCACACCGCATGAGACCATAGGATGACACCTCAGATTCAGAAAAAATTGAAGTGTCGTTGCCTGGGACGGATTACTAGGAGGCAGGTCTCATTTGGTTTCCTTAGTCGCCTCTTACGACACCCACGGAAAGAGATGGGGTGGTGTTATTCTCAACCGATCACCACACGGTAAAAACTTAAAACATAAACATAAGACTTCAATTAATTATACTTCGGACCATGTAGATTACGCTATGTTTCCTTTCTGACATTTTGCTGCTTACGTTTCCTTTCTAGAAGATACCTATAAAGAGTATCATATTAAAACCTTTAAATTTTCACCGGAATTAAGACCTTTTTATTCCAACCAATTGAGAGTGCAACATCCATTTGATTCTACCTTTTTCGACCGTGTGCCATGCATTTATTGTGATGTCATATGACGTAGGTAAATTTAGAGCGGGCTTACAGACTAAGCGCTCATTCTTATGTCAGCAGAGAGCTATCTGTCGCAAAGAGACAGCGCGCCAGTGGCAGTTGAAAACCGTTTATCCAATTTGGCAGGGCTAGCGCAGCATACAATCAGGCTGTCAGCGTACCCCCCAAGTTGGCAAACAACCCTCACCTCGAATGCTTACCTAGGGCAAGAGGGCCAATCATTACCGGTCCACTTAGGCTAGGCTTACACTTTCAGATGTCGATAGATTACAAAATGAAAAGGCTAATAATCAATTATGGAGTTAAATAAAACCGGGTTAACAAAATAAGCGTTTTCGTTATCTAGACTAGAATATACGATAAACAAAACATAGACTAGAATATTCGATACTGGCAGTTTCTGTCCTCAAGAAGCTTAAACAGAGAGTTTTCCGAAAAGTAGTTTATCTTTTTCTTTATAATAAGGATTCAGTATACTTTTATCGCTCGTAACTCGGTGGCGCTCGCTGATCTCAAGCGATCCGTGAGGTTAAGCAGCAGAAGCAAGGAACCTGATGGGTGACCAAAGTGACAATTTATCACGAGAGTTTCTGTGCTTTGGAGGGCACGTTAAGCTGTTTTTCCCGGCTGTTTTTGACTACAGTCGTTAAAACTAAGTCGGAGGCCATTGTGCGGTTTAAAAACTCTTGAAAGCAGGGTAAGCCAAGTTCGCCACACAATTGAATATACCTACACCATAAGTAGATTGGAAATATTTGAGATTTAAATCAATGTAAGGACATAACACTAAGAATTTTTGCTTTTCCTAACAATGAGAATTCAAATAGTCAAGGTATGAGATAAAATTGGTGTTTGAAATCGCAAAATTAACAATTCAATCATTGCATCAGTCGGAATCGACAAGTCTGGGTCCAGCCTTATTCAGTAAATTGCCTCTATCGATACCCGTTCGAGAGTCGCGACGCCGCGAATAATTTTCTCTGCCCGCGACCGGCGGCACCCTTAGGCACATTTGACGGAGACAACCGATTGCTTCCACTAAGTACCACGGTGAAAATAGAAAGATTTAGAACAGGAGAGTCACGATGTCATTCAAAAAGATTTAGAACAGGAAAATCCGAATATCATTCAGAATAAGGAAAGGAAATCATTAAATGTTCCTAATCGAACAAACGAAAATGATAAACACACTAAGTCTAAGTCAAAAATAGCCTTATTTCATAGGATGTCACTTAAAATACGCCAATGTAGTGAATTACATTAGTAATTTTGACTCGACAAATATGCAGTCTTCCCCAGCGAAGAATAGGCAAGAAACTCCAAGTTTTAAATATAATCATACAAAATTTTCTAATTTTAATTGACAGCCAAAGCATTCCGGAAATTCCGAGATAGGAGATCTAAAAGGTACCTAGTTTAGTAGACGATGGAACAGGAGTACTTAAATTTAACAACCATTAAAGCATTAAAATGTTAATAAAGATTCTAGATAAAAATGTTATAGTAGAAATTTAACGGGGTGAGACAAGACAATGCCTTCATAAACATGTGATTGTAGGCTTGAAAAAGCATGGGAGCGTTTTGTTGTGTTATCAACGCAATGAACATAAGGCGGTAGCACTGTAGAGGTGTAATTATAAAGTTGTGATTTTTAAATCATATACAGTAATTCATAATGTACCATAAATGAGTATTTTTAAACCCTCGTCAAAAAAGAGGGCTGTTACAGATTTGATGTTTATATCTGTGTAGTGTGTCTGTCTGTGGCATCGTAGTTCCTAAACGAATGGACCGATATTGAATTGAAGTGATTTTCTTTGTTTGAAAGCTGACGTAATTAAGGCGACTACAGCACCTAAATTACGGTTTCATGATGCGTAGATAAGCATGACGCACTGCATTAAATCGAAGAAAAAAATACTACGGTAATATTCAGGACATAAACTAGATAAGTAGTTTGCTGAAAACATGATTCAGCACTTTTGGTTCGATAGAAAAAGCTCACAAAGTCACCTCTAAATACCCAATATGTGTATCTTTTAAGCTGTAAAAACCATAGTAAAATGCATACAGGAACTTGAATTTGCTATCAAAATGTTCGTGATTGAACACTCTCGATAAGTAGTTAACGCATTTTTCGATTTAAGCTGTCACCTTTCCATAAATCTAATTTTTCTAACTTTCGAACATGTTTTTACGCACGCACGCTTTCATAGTCCGTAAACTTCGTGTATCGACACTGTTCGCACTGCCGGCCCAGGCCGGCCTGTTGAGAGACGGAGATGGCAGTATTCCTATGTGTGCTGCCTTTATCGGGTGCTGAAGTCGCCTTAAGAAGGGTCTTACTTAGTTGTTAAAATACTAATAAGCACTCCTAACATGTATGTACGACTATATAGGAAGACACTGTATCCTGTAACACAGTTTACAAACTATCACGGGATACAGAAAGTCGTATGTAATTTGTATTTTGATATTTGTCAAATATTGTTATTCTAAGCTATATTTGATGAAAATTGGTTCAGCGCTTAAAAGTTATAAGCAATTGAATATCGGTGGAGATATTTTTTAATTTTTTATTTAAGAGTTATTAAATTTTGTTTACGTTTAAAATACTGTAATTCCACAAGGCAACATACTAAGGCCACGTCCTTTCTTCGCACATATTTTATAAATAACATTAAAATATTGATATTAAAAATAAAAACAACAAATTCATTTTAAAAGATATACCAATAGGTCTAGACATGAAATTGAAAAAGTGCAAGATAGCCTGCGGGCGACTGCATCACGTGACAGCAGCAAGATACCGATCTGGTTTAATAGAGTTCTTCGTGAACCCAATCACTGCCGCTGTTGGTTCCGAAACGAGGCTCAGCCACCGATAATCATGATCTACTACTGCTTAAAAAAGTCTGAGCATATCTTCTTTTTGGACGAGATTGAAAAGCTTTGACAATGTCTTTATGCACATTTAAGAATAAAATTAATATGATTTTGCATCACCCCCGACTTTTATCGCTTATAATTATAACTCTTTAACGGCTGCACCAATTTAGATCAAATAAAACTAAGAAGCTCGATTAAGTCAGCCTTCGAAACAAAAAAGCATAGAAATCGGTCTATTCGTTTAGGAGCTATGATGCTACACAGACAGACTAAAAGCAAAATAAGAGTATCTAATAATCTTACAACTCTATAATTTGCAAGAACGAAAACTTGTTTCGACAATGCCTAATAAATTCATATTTACTTTTTAGCTACACATACTTAGTGCATTGGGGCACATTCGTCGATAACTCAATACGCCATCGCAACGTAATTTGGACGTCTCGACTAGATGGGTTCATCGGCCCTTTAAATGATGACGGTAACTCTCAAATAGACCGACCGTAATAGTAGAGACATTTCAAATAAACATCTTAAACATCATATGTCTGAGGTGGCTTTAGTCATAAAGTTCACACTATAAAGGGCTTTAGGTTAATCTCTTTCAACCTCTCGGGTGGTTAATCAGTCCATGAAACTGAACTACTTTCCTAGGAACATAGGTCATAATACGATAAAAAAAATTCGAGTTCCCATACAAACTTCATCAGTATATAGCGCCATTTTTATGGAAGATCATTTTTTTTTTCGTTTTTTTGACCTATGTTCCTTGGGGAAAGTTGTTCAGTTACTTTGACCAAATAAAAAACACATCTAGGTGAAGAGATGCAGAGAATATTGGCGACTGTATCACTTACCAAAGCATAACGTAGTATTAAGTATTCTGTAGTACAACTCTTAAAACTGTTAATGAATGAATAACACACCAACTGTTGAAAACAAGCCGTACTGTTTGCACTATGCACGGCAACATCACTCAATAAATCTATCGCCTAGGCTAGACAATTCAAGCTAATATCTGACAAATTGGCTTTAGATAACACGATAGATTCCATCGCGGATGCCTCGAGGAGAACATCTAAAGCTGGAATAATTTGGAATGCAAATTGCTATTATTTTGATCATTTAAGAGGCAGTTACAAGGTAATCGGAGATTTATTGGATTCTATTTTTGTCTCGTTGCGTTGAATGTTAAATGGAAATCTACGTTCTGACATTCTGAGATGGCCATTTATTCTTTTAAGCACTATGCATCTATTAATCCATCGTTCTCTTCTTCTCATTCATTGTATATTATTTTTAGAAATTCACTGAAACGGAATCGCCCACGCAAATCTTAGTAGTAGCGTACACTACGCCCCAAATTCGCCTTATCAATCACAATAAGTGTGTTCAACCAAAACATTTCGTTTCACCTTCGCAAATACCTCGCTCGCTTCGTCCCAGGCGCGTCTCGCCAATTTGTTTGCCTAGATAGAGCGTCTGAATGTCAACGCACCGGTCGGTCACCTTGGCTGCTACGCAACCGAATTTTGGCTAAGCGATACCATCTTATCTCGCACGAGGTCAATATACGCTTCATGTAGACGTTGAAACACGAAATGTGCAAATGGACAAGAAAACTATATCTATATTTCATTTAATTATAAAATAATAGACCGTTTTCGATGAATTGCTACTGAACAAGATAATAACTAAGCTATTTACATCGTTGAAGGACAAATTGAAAAGCTTATGTCACATTGAAATTCCGACAACACGCTTCGCAACCTATTCATTATGCGACCTGTCGTGCGCGTATTTGTTAAATTAATAGAAACGATGACGATTGCCATGGCAACACAAATAGTATCGGAGGCATTACGAAAGCAGTAAAACAAAGAAAACACATGTTATTGCCTTTGTAAGCAGTTCCTACGTCACAATTTACGTCTTCACTTTAGACAAGGACAACTACCGCTCTGAATGTATAATTATTAATTAAACAATTACTTATTCGAAACTTTGGTTGCTGGGTCCTTTATGTGTTACTAACAGATGGCAATTAATGAACTAGTAATCTGTTAATACATCGCAATAGGTTGAGTGTCAATTATGTGGATAATGTGGTTGTTATTGAAGCATCGCTCGTAAAAGCCGATCCAAACTGAACATTGGGAACCTCGCCGCCACGCATTAAATTAATTAATCTGATAACTCAGATTCAGCATAACCCGAAACAGCTATCGGTTTTCGTGGAAGAGGTATCTACTTTATGATGAAATTGAAAATTACGGCATTGTAACATGATTACGAGAAGACATTTCTATGTTGAATAAGAACGTTTCTAATCTCGTTACAGTTGGCGAAGAATACATAAACAACTTTTTATAAAGAAGTTGTAGAGCAAAGCAGCACGTTTTCTCCCGGGACCTAATTCAGAGTGCGTCATGAGTTCGATCTTGCAATCACTGGCTGGCTTGTCGCTGCACCAGGTGCCAAAGAGGCCTGTTCCAGTTTCATTGGATCGATGTCGACGCGGCGGTCCGAAATAGCGGCCGCGACCGCTCCGAATACGCTCTGCATCAAGGTCGCCCGTCGACCTGTGCCCTTTTTATGACCCGTCGCATAGCTCCCAATGGCTTTTGGACCGGTCAAGCCTTATTAAACCCAGATTTTATACTGGTAGCATCGAAATTCTTGGACGTCAAACTAAAATTATTTCAATTAAACGTTCAATAAAGAGAATATTCAAAGTTTCCGCTGGAAGACCAAAAAAGCGCACAAGGGGCCGGAACTTGGGCGCGACGAACCGTGTCAGCTGTTTGCAGACTCAACTAACGAGTGCGAATTGCCAGTGGATTGTTAAACTCCACATTTTAACGTCCATTTAATTGAGGAATGCCTTCCGCAAAACTTTTGTAGCAGATAGAGTGCGGCCCGGAAAAATAAATCACGAAATATTCTCCGACACGCGTTCCAGTTACAAACGTTTTCGAGCCGTTTATTTATTTCTCGTGGAACAAATAAACGCCACTTTGTTCTATTAAAATAACATTACGGTCAGTATAAAATAAAAATATTTTGTTAAGAAAACGAGACATGCTAACACGTGCGTCTATATTTACAGTTTACACTGGCAATTTCTTGTCGTCACTTTATTTGGGGACGGTAGCACTAGCAGGTGTATGTACGGATCATATTGAGAGCGAGAAATGTTTTTACACACAAGAATGGGCGCGCTGACAAAAAAAGATGGCGTTAAAGTAATAAATATTGTAAAATGTTCTTACATTTTTCAGGTAGACTAACATCGTCACCGGGTGTGTTTTGCGAATGAGCGAATGGAGGACATGGAAAGCTAACAGCGACGACATTGGGCCCGCGACACCAGCTAGAAACAGCTGCTACATTCATACGTTCTATAATTAGTATTTTGCGCAGAGCATTCGTGGAACTCGTGTCTTTTCTTATTGTCTCATTTCCTAATATTTTAGCTCTTTCGCTTATTCAAACGTGATTATTGTTTTTGTGACAAGCGGTTTTTTACTTTCTTATTCGTAATAGTTTCCGATCATCAACATTACTATCGGAAACAGCAAGATAGAAAAACCTTTCCATCGTCATCATTATATTTCCTATAACTACAATGTTGACTGGTGGATTACAGATTTTTTTAATATCTGCCGATATTTGTCTTGTCTATCAGTATTGTATAATTGAAAGCAACCACGAGCAGAAATCTAATGGTACTTACTATAAATTCTCCATAAATTGTTATGTAAAAAGTTGCAGATTATAGGATAGTCTGAAACCCTTGGAAATTAAGTCGGCGCAGACGCCGGGACATTAGCAGGTTCATACGGTAAGTAAGTACAGAGGCCAGCGCATCAGGTTACCCCAATTTAAATGTAAATGCGGTCTTATCGTGACTTGACAACTTGATGTGCGGTCCTCTATACATAACATTTCCTTATTAGATAGATTTTTTTTAGTAATTGCAAGGAGTAACGGTTGTAAGCGACACAGTCTCAGGATTAGAGGGGTCCGGGTTCAACTCGAGTTTGCGGCAAGTTTTGTACGTTTGGTGTTGGTGTTTTCCCTACACAGCATACGGCAAACGTGATAAGCCCAGTCCCGCTTGAGTATTACCGTTGTCTGAATTTTTACGCTAATTCTGACGTTCCTTTTAGCCAACCAGTAGTTCATTTAGGCGAATATTTAACCCGAGGTTTTCAGTATTTCTTGCCAAGTGCAAAAAATATTTTAAATACAAGTTCAAATGATTCCGAGTTAAAAAAACACCCGTACTATACGCTTCTCATACTGTGAGGTTGGCAACTGGAGCGTTTCGGCGCCAGCCGCGACGCGTGCGCCGGTTATTGTTCACCGCTCTCCTACCGCTAACTTTATTACCAGACGCCTCTTTTGAAATTTAAATCGCCATACTGTACTTAAATACTGAACAACCATATTGTAAAACTCACTGTCAATACATGTCTTCACTTTAGCGGTGCAATACTATGCAAGTTTTTTTCTTAAGCGTCAAATTTTATTGTTAAATCGTAAGTTAAATCTTTTTTTATATATACTTGTCATAGCTAATGTATTTGTTCACTGAGGCCCTATTACTTTAACTAGGAAGTATTTAATTAAGAATATTTTATAAAAACAACAGCGTTAATACTGTATCCTATACGTAGTTACCAATTGTATTGATATAACTAATATTGGAAATATAATTTGCATTTCTATGAGATGTAATGCCGATGGCTTATCTAAGATTGTTTAATATCATTGATTCGAAATTAAAACTCACACGGATGAATAAGTCAACAACAGGGACCCACAGCGAACTATCAGCTAACCATAACGAATACGGAATAAATTGTTATTTAATGCCATGTTAATGGAAAGTTCGAACTTGTTTATGTAACGAGAATAGCTTTGTCTCGAGGCAATACAGTTTACAATGTTGCGGGGAACGTCGGTGGAATATCAGTCTGTAGTGAAAGATTTTGAAAGTAAGTTCCTTCAATGACAATTTTGAACTAAAATAGCACGTACTTATGTGCAGAAGACAAAATCTGACAAAGGGACTTTACAACGTTCTTATCTCGCACGGATAAATGAGAGAATCTCATTCGATTGCCCTAACCAGTTTTTTAATCAAACTTTTTTTATTATTTTTTTATTATAAGATGGGTTAACTCTTGACCATAAGGTCAAAGATGCGGTCGACGATGGAGCGAGTTGACCCAGAAAATGCCTATAAAGGCACTGGTACTCCCACGCACCGACGGAACACAGTAAGCTGTTTGGCGTCGGACTTCGGTAGGAGGGTGGTCGCGAACCAGATGGCCCTTTACAGAGCCTACCACACCGCATGAGACCAGAGGACGACACCTCAGATTCAGAAAAAATGAAGGGTCAATCACCTCTATTAATTTATTAAGGGTTTTATGGAATGCCACCCTCATCATGACACTCATAAATAAAACATACATTACAAATTAATACCAATACTTTAAAAAATCTTTATATGAAGAAAATAAGCCTTCGAAACACAGAGGGGATTTAGGCCATAGTCCACCACACTTGCCTTGTGGGTTAGTGGACTTGTGTCCAAGACACACGAAAATAAATCTTAATTGAAGTATAGTAGTTTTTTGTAAAATTACCAATTCCCATAGTAAATTAAGCAGAGCTAACGGCGGCACTTGTGAAGCAAACATCTCGTGGCAGTTAATCTGTCAAGTAACTCATAATTGTAATTCTCATGCTTTAATAATCACTCAAACCTAATTGTCGAGATTAGAAGCACATGACTATGAGATTACATCACTCGAGTTTAGCGGTTTTGATAAATTCGCAGGTTTGTTTAGTAATCTCTTTGAGATCGCTCGCGAGTTAACTTTCCTGAATTGCGTTTGATAATTTCAGTTGACAGAAACCGCTTAGTGCTTCTACATTTGCACACAGGGAAATTTATTTAAAATGGAAATGCTCTTGAAGTTTGAAGTTCTCAAAATCTTTTAGCATTTGAACATATTCTACCGTATAAGAACTATTAAGAACTGAGGTGACATTGCTTTCCAAACAAAAGTGCGCTTTATTCTGATGATCCTTCCTTCCGTATTGTGAAGGTATAGTCAAGTGTATGGTCTGCTGTCCGAGTTTTAGAACCGCCAAAATGGCTTCTGACTTGGTTTAAAAACTGTAGTCAATCGAAAACAGCCGGGATCGCTGCTTTTTAAGTCCCTGCAAAGCCCGGAAACGATCGTGGTAAATTGCGACCCATCAGGTACGAGCGCTTCACTTAATTCTGATGAGGCAAGGCACGATTATCGATCATTGAGTAGCTACTCAAAATCTTTTTGAGCACAGTAAGCCAGTATCCGAAAGCAAATGCCGTCAACAGAACTACCTTATTTCCTTAACCTTGTTTGCAGCTACAAAACGGCCTCCGACTTGGATTAAATATCGCTATCAATTGGCAACAGCAGGGACCGGTGGTAAAATAACCGTAACTCGGATATAATTCATAAATTCATAATAATGCTTAGGTGCGATATAGTAGAGGATTCAGATTTATTTAATAGGAGATAAGTAACAAATCGTCATAAAAAATGGCAGAATAATATAGAAAATAATGACAATAATAAATACATAGCAACACAAAAAACATAATTCTGGTTCATTAATTTGCAGCTTCAAAACTTTATCATTAAGGACAAGGAGATCAAGTCGGACACATTAAAAACCGCACAGAACAAGAATCTTGTTCAAAAGGCAATGAAAGAGACGGAATGATCTGACCGGAAATAAAGCCGAGGAATTTTGCTTCAGATATTTTGACAAACCTAATGAAAATCATACTAATAGTGATTACAAAGCCTTTACACTTGGTAAAGTCAAATATTGAAACTTGACGCCTGAATGTGAAGCCTTTCAGCAGTATAAAAATGAAGATTAGGACATCGAATGTGGGCTTAGGAACCTTATATTAGCGTCGTGTAGGTTATTCTTTGTGAGTCCATCAAATAGATGGACTGATACTGATACCGTCAGCCGTGTCCGGCGCCGCGTCCATCAGGCATTACAATATTGACGATAGAGTTGTGACCCATTTATAAATTACATATCTTTCGCTGATTTGGCAGGTACAGACACTTAAGTCGATCGATTGACAAGATTTTGACGTCCACATTTGGTCTCCTGGAAGTTTCTGATAGAAATAAGATGCAGTTTTTTTTCCAACAGGGTTTCCATTAGGTAGTTTTGTACTAGATATGTGCAATTAACCTTTAAATAAATTACTCGCTTTTGATAAAATAGACTGAGCGTACTGAGTTAAAATTTACCTCACTTTCAGTTTCAAGGTTATCTGACAGAAGTGAGATAACTTTAGCAGGTTGGACTAAGTTAGGAGCGAGGATATTATTTGAGACGTAACCGAAAATAATTAGTGCCTGGTTTAAGCTTTTAAATGCCTTTAGAAATAGTCTACTTGCTTTTGGATTTGCAAGATATTGATAGTGCAAGCCAACTCAGAAGAAAGATGAAGGTCTTTATTCTTATCGTGGAAAGGACATTCAATAGAGTACCAATGCTAAATAATAGAAAACAATAAAAGTGTTAGATAATAATAAATTTATGTAAAAAAAAACAGAAGCAAAGCCTGCTGAAATTGTTCTTGTATATTGACAGAAGAAACTTGTTAACATAATCCTCTATCGTCAGCATAAAGCAATTTCAAACACAAGTAACCTAGTCGGTGGTTTCACTAACAATGTCGAAGTTCAATGAGTTTAAACATGAACGTTCAAAAGATTATTACAGTGACTGACACCAATTCACTGAAACCTTTTAAGTTACCTTAAAACTTTTTAAAGAGTCTTAAATGTCAGATACTCACCCGCGTAGTGGAAGTTTAAAGTTTAGCTATTACGTAAAATGGAAATGGGGTTGGCGTTTATGGAATATTCGATTTAATGTTTATACTTCCAATAAAAGTTAACAAACCAGAATATTTTTAGTGGTTGATTTTATTTGACAAAAAATTATGTCAATCATTTAGGGATATTCAAAGAAGAATTTTTTAACAAAGATGGAAATTAACTAGAATGTCTTATTATAAGCTTGGCAGAAAACACCCATTACTTTTTTTAAATATTCGCTCTTGGTCACATTCTATTTCATGGGCAAGATGTGGTCGAGGATGCAGCAAGCTCACTCAGAGGATACCTATTCACTCGAACTTTAAAGACGATTTAAAGGCGTTCACACCAAATGTTTTATACATGACAGTATTGTTTTATATATAACAGTTATTTAAGTGATATTTCACAGTCGCAGGCATACCACGCCATCTCTAGCACCATCAATATTACTCGAATAGTAACAAATGTGTTGGATCGGAATATCTCGACGATTGCACCAGAAGATAACTTGTTGAAATGAGTAATAAACTTCTGTTACACAGTTATTTGTCAGACACCAATCATAAGGAAGAATTTCTATGGCGTTAATTAATAACTTGTATATTTGTGCTTTTGCGGCTTGGATTGGATTGGATAGCCTACGAACTTAATTTTGGTTTGAGAAAACTATTTTAATTACAAATTCATCGTACACTGCTTCTGCAAAAAGTTAATAAATTAAAGCAGCGACGTCATCGTTCAATCAGTTTCAAAAATTAACTGATGAAATCTTTTTAAAAGGAGCCTAATGGACAAAGAACGAATCTTTGCAAGAGGGATGTTTTCAAAATTATATTCAATCTTCAAGCATGCAAAATCTAAAACATTTAAGGTTTAAGAGGGTATGCAAAGCCGTTGCTGTAGTCTTTAAAACCAGCTTATAAAAAGGGTGATGGTTACCTACATATGTAATGAAAGCATCCGTATATCAATATTTATCGGTATCAATAACAGCAGTCAAAGGTGTATGGACTGTGCGAAAGGTTTCTTTAGTTTAAAATATGTGAAAGCTAAGGTGCCGACGACCAATACATAGAAAATCTGACACGTTGAATCGACATTTTTCGCCGTGTGGTGATCGGTTGAGAATAACACCACCCCATCTCTTTCCGTGGGTGTCGTAAGAGGCGACTAAGGAAACACAAATGAGACCTGCCTCCTAGTAATCCATCCCAGGCAACGACACTTCATTTTTTTCTGAATCTGAGGTGTCGTCCTATGGTCTCATGCGGTGTGGTAGGCTCTGTAAAGGGCCGTCTGGTTCGTAACCACCCTCCTACCGAAGTCCGACGCCAAACAGCTTGCTGTGTTCCGTCGGTGCGTGGGAGTACCAGTGCCTTAATAGGCATTTTCTGGGTTAACTCGCTCCATCGTCGACCTCATCTTTGGCTTTTATGGTCAAGATTGAGGTCAAGAGTTAACCCATCTTATAAAAAAAAATAAAAAAAAACCTGAGTAAATTGGGAACTATCTTCCCTGTTCCCCTAATAACAGACGAATTTACTCCGAAATCGTCATCCTCACCAGCTACTACTAGCGACGGACGAGGCTCTCTGACGTACTACAAGCCGTAAAGGGTTTCTCTAGTTGATATAGGCGTTCCTTTCCCTTCCCGCTCCCTAGCTAGGCTCTTGATTCACTGTCTTTGCTTCTATCCACTTTACCAAGCTTGTTTTGTCCCTTACATTTGCTGCTCGTATGTATATATAGATGTATGTTATACTTATTTCATATATTTATTCATATATATTTAATTTTATGCACCACCAACTACTTCTTACCTTACTGCAGTCCTACCTTAAGGTTGCCTGGAAGAAATTGCTACCTAGCAATAAGGTCGCCTTGTTGTACGCTATGTTTTATGTTCTGTTAATTGTATTGTATGTCTTTGTGTGCAAATAAAGTATATTGTATTGTATTATTGTAGGCGATCTCGCAATTCTACTTTTCAATCTTGATTAAAATACTCATACATTTGCGAAATCACAACATTGTGGACGCCTTTTCGAAGAATTGATTGATAGAATTGTAAAATCGCAGCGTACCTGACAGAAAAGTCAACACAAAATCAAGGTAGAAAACTTTTTCACACTAAGTTTTACATAGACTAAGTAGTTAATTCACTTACAGAGACGGCTTTCGTGTTATCTGATAGTCGGAGTCATGTTTCTTACCTGAAACAAACATGGTACATTTTATTATTACAAAATTACAGTCTTTTTCTTCTTATCGTGTAGGTATAGTCAAATGTGTGGCGAACTTGGCTAACCCTGGTGTCAGAGTTTTCAAACCGCACAATGGCCTCTGACTTGATTTTAACGACTGTAGTCAATCGACAACAAACGGGACCGACAGCTTAACGTGCCCTCCGAGTACAGATTACAAAATTACAGTGTTTTAGCACAAAGGGCTGAAAGCAGAACTTGTTGACGCACAAAATAACAAAACATGGATGGTCTTACTATTTTTTTGTAATTACATACATCAAACACACTAACAGACAGTTTTCCGCCCGGGACTTCGTTCCCATGAGAAAATTATGAAGCCTATGTGTTAATCCAGGGTGTCAGCTATCTCCATACCATATTTTATCAAAATTGGTCCAGCCGTTTTAGCGTGAAAGAGTAACAAACATCCATACATCCTCACATATTAGTAAGATTAGCTCTAGTATACTATGTCAAAACAAAAAGCATTCGACATTCGCACTTATGAAAATTTAAATTGCAATAAACTGTTAATGGCGCTTATGTTACGCCTAGTTGCAGAAACGTCCATTAAAGTTAATGCCACTTTAAATATCGTACTGTCTCTTTGCGTCTTGTTGACGTAAACAAGGACAGTTCTTTGGTACTTTGACATTGGCAGAATCATTGTTGCCAAGGCTATCAATCGCCATTAAACTTGAAGAAGTCGAGTCAAGTCCGCATTACATTTAAAGAGGCCTTATAATTTCTGCAACTGAGTGTAGTTATGTTTTACTATTATCTATCACACAGTTTAATTCCTAGTATGGACTCTAGTCCCCCACAAAGGTTTTTAAAATGTACTTTTGTATGTCTAGCCAATTTTAGTATGTTTTTTTTAATTATAAGATGGATTAAGTATTGACCCCAATCTTGACCAAGGTCATAGTCATAAATGAGGTCGACGATGGAGCGAGTTAACCCAGAAAATGCCAATTAAGGCTCTGGTACTCCCACGCATCGACGGTACACAGCAAGCTGTTTGGCGTCGAACTTCGGTAGGAGGGTGGTCGCGAACCAGACGGCCATTTACAGAGCCTGCTACACCGCATGAGACCATAGGACGCCACCTCAGATTCAAAACAAACTGAGGTGTCGTTGCCTAAGATGGATTACTAGGAGGCAGGTCTCATTTGTGTTTCCTTAGTCGCCTCTTACGACACCCACGGAAAGAGATGGGGTGTTGTTATTCTCAACCGATCACCACACGGCGCTTAGTTTACCTTGTGAAGGAAAATAAAGACTTTTTATAATATAAAAAAAAAAAAACTTTTGAAAGTATTGAATTAACCTAGTAGTAACATTCAAAGTGTAGGCAGGGGAGTTCCGTATAGCGTTACTTTAGTGATCGATGGTTGAATGCCGGCGAAAAGTGCAAGTCACAGAGGTCGTCAACAACGGTGTGTTTTGACGGACCTGAACATAATGACGGCTAATCGACCATTAACTACTATATCACGACCCCTGACATAGCCAATCTATCTTAGAAATCCTATTCAAAAATGAATGCTTTTAAAAACTGACGGTTCTTTGTAAACTAGTTGCGTAACACAAGCCTTTGGGAGAAAAGAGTCATAAATTGATGTTTCACATTGCATTTCTTTTGAAATTTTGTAGCCAGTCACGATCAATTATCTCGAAGTAGCTTGTTTTGATGTTTTCGGAGGAAAGTAGCTAAAAACGGGAAAAATTTACTACTAGCTTTCCGCGTGCGACTCTTGCCCTCAAAAATTACAAACACAACAAAGAAAAAACTAAATTGGTCCAGCTTTTCTCGATTTTTGAGCTAAGCAACACATTTAGCGATTAATTTATTACGTGTATGATTTATATGTATGTACAGAGGCCAACACATAAGGTTACCATTGAAAAACCGTTCTTATCGCAACAGCAAAGAGTGCACACATTGCAAAGAGTGTACTTACACATATAAGAATTTTTTATTAGATCCGGTTGAAAAATCGTTTCGCAATATTTAGAGCGAGCATTTGTTAACAATACAATAAATTATGTCATGCACAGTTGTTCATGAGGCAAGCACTATTAGAAAGCTAGATCAGATCATGAATTGCATTGCACAATCATTACAATAAAACAAACATTGATTTCACATCACGTTGAAACTGTTTTTTTTTAGTTTACCGAGTCTATGTTTCGTGGTGTAATAAAGGCGGTTACACACATGATAAATCACGAGGGTTATAAACAATATGGCAAATTGCATGGGTCCCGTCGATTATCTGGGCCTCTGCATGCGGCAAAGGGCCGTGCGTGCACCCTATCTTACGAATTGCCTAATTTATCACGGGAGATTTATTTAGGCGGTGACACACCCGCATCTAAAGTTTTAACAGTGGTAGACCTAGGCAACCGACAGGGTGCGAAAGCTAAAAATGAAATTATCGAGAAATGTACAAAAATACAAAAGATTTTGCCCTGTGGGGCAGTTTTAAATTTCTGTTTGAATAAGTAAAATTAAAATTCTTACAACATTGAAACCGAAACATTATTTTAGGCATAGCCGGAAGCGATTCGGACAGAGATCTGACCTTTGAAGTCCCTTTGATTTAAACATTAAAAGCGATTTTTTTTTATCATAAAATTAGGGGAAGATAAGAATTAAAATATAATTATAAAGTCGGAGAGCTTAAAGAGACCTTTGTTCCATTATAATAAGCGCGAAACTGCCAAGCTTGATGTGCTCTTGTCTTGGTACATCAAGAAAATAAAACTTAATTAACTGAAGGTAACTCAGATACCTTTGAAAGGATTTTGCCCAGCAGTGGGACATTCATAGCTCAACAAAATAACAGATTAGACCACGTTCGGTTCAACTGGCAGTTAGGAGTGAATGATAATTTTTTTTTAGTTAACCTTCTTTTGAACGCAGACAGACTTTGGGTGAAAAGCTAGTAAAAAGTTCTTCAGTGCAAAAATATAATTAGCTCTTGATCTCAATCAGACCCTAGGGGGCACACTGAGGGCCAACGTTTCGTAAAAAAAAAACTAAAAATAACGCACGCAATCAATACGTTCCTTCACACGCCCAATTAGCAATAAACAAGCTTTAATGAGGCAGAAAAATAAATATACGCGCGAGGATTTATTTAATAACATACTTACGCAAGTCGATTTAAAATAATATTGAGTGTACGCAAAATACATACAGACTTGTATTTTGAAATTATTACGGATATAACTCTTATTGTATTTGGATACACGTATATTTAACATGTAGTTAAGGATCCGAATTAGAAGCGATCTTCACCCATCTGTTTATCGGATGAAATGTAATTTATATCAAATTTAGTATGCTAAAAAATGTATTGGCAGTGGGTTGCCTACAAAAATCCTGGCCAGACTATGATTAATTAAACATTTAAAACTGACTTTTTCGAATAACTTTAATTCCAAACGAAAGAATGAAGCCTATAGAATATAAAAACGTTGGGTTGTCTATTTTATTTCTGGCCTAAATATGGGTGGGCAGGTTTTAAATAGTTTCAAATCATAACTTCATCCAAATAAATAATTACATTTTCTTTTTTGGTTATCTGATAATAGCAATTTTAAATTTCATTTGTATGAGTCAAATAGTTTTTGGGGTACAGACGACCTACTTACTTGCCTTCAATCTTTATTAGTCAAGTAGATTTTGATATTTCATAACAAACATTCGTTTTTATGTAACATAAACATGACACACATGAGAATGGGCAAAATTGTATGACCACCCCTACAGGATGTATAAACTCGTGTAGGGAATGAACTATAAATCACTTTATCTTAAACTGATTCGATTTTTATTCTTACATCTTGCTGTTTATCGGATAAAATGTAATTTATTTCAAATTTAGTATGCTAAAAAATAATTAAACTGTTAATTTCAATTTAAACACCAAGAACAAAATTCCTTAAAAATAATCTTAATATTAAAGATTGTGAGGTTATTGAGTTGACACCCTTAAAGTTAGTTTTAATAATTTTAATTTATATGACAGGAGGGCCCGGAAGCCCCTTCCCCGGGGCCCCTTCCCCGTAAAAAATGTATTGGCAGAGGGTTGCCCAAAAAATCCTGGCCAGACTATGATTAATTAAACATTTAATCATATAATTTTGCGATGTTGATTCAAAATTCAGATACGATTTTACTAATTCGAAAATCTTGAAGCTAGCCATGTGTAATACACGTGCTATAATGCCAAGCCAATGGGAAGCAGGTTAGCAACAGTACGATGACATAACAATGTTAGTAGGACGACGCTCTTTCTAAACGTAAACACATCTGTGCCAATTTTTACAGCTTCCCGCCACTGTACTATTTCAAGAAGATCTCAAACAAGAGAACATGACTTCATTCCCATTGTAATAGCGTAGATGACTAGATATTTTTTAATATTTAAGTTGAAGCTTCTATACCTTATTAATAGCCTGGTGTTTGTAGTTTTTTTTAAACTTAAAAGATAAAAAAGATTTGAACGTTGAAAACTCTCTAAGGGAAATACAGAACGGTGACGTCACAATGTTTTGCGGTAGAGGCAGGTAGGAAAAGTCTGTTAAAATTTTATTTGAAGTCTTAACAGTCTAGTCTCAATACGTCGCGTTAAATAATCATTAACATTTAAATATTTACATAAAATATCAAACAAACAGCCATAAGAGACAGTTTTGCCTTTAGATAATTACTATGAAGCAATATCGATTAATAATTGTCTAAGCAATAGTCTAGACAAAAACAAAACAGATAATAATAGGACTCAAATATAGCCCTAGGCAAGACTGTAATAGCCTTCAACTGCCAAGGTGTAACGCCTAATTCTGTACCTATGACATTTAAGAGATATAATTAAGTCTAGACACTCTGTAAGCGTTATTGTCTGTGCTAATTCCTGAATGATGATTATTTAACGATTTTAGGCTCGTATTACAGGAGACTCAAGTCTTGATCTATACTTAAGTATTGATTGTCTCTTTCTCTCACTATCAAAATGACAAAGACGACTGCTACTTAAGTAGTCGACGGCCGGTTTGGTCGAGTGGTAGTGACGCTGCCTCTTGATCGGTGGGTCCTGGATTCGATTCCCAGTCGAGGCAAATATTTGTGTAAAAAGCAGATGTTTGTTCTCGGGTCATGGGTGTTTGTGTCTGTCTTTGTGTGTTCCAAGGGACCCACGACACAAGGGAAAACCTTAATGTGGGCCTTTGTGTAGCGTTTGTTTTTGTTTTTTTTTAAGTATAGATCAGAGTCTGCAATACGCACCTTAGAAACAGATATTTAAACATAACTCCAGTTATCGCAGCTTTTTCTCCCATGAAATAGAACAACTTTCCTTAAGGACTCGGCCCCCGGTACGAAGTTCTCAATTTTTTAATTTACATTTTGACCAGTGTTCCTTAAATACATACATACATACGCTCACACCTATAATCCCTATCGGGGTAAGCAGAGCACCAGTGGTTCTAGAACCTCTTTATACCACATTTGACATTTATTCTTCTTCTTATCGTGTAGGTATAGTCAAGTGTGTGGTGAAGTTGGCTAAGCCTGGTGTCAGAGTTTTCAAACCGCACAATGGCCTCTGACATACATTCACCTAATAAGATGAAACATGATGTAAAGTAGTGAAAGGTTTTGTCAGCCTTTCACCCATAAAATACAAAAAAAAACCCTCGTGTCCCACTTTTACAGTATGCCAGGGAAGAGTTGGTACCTGTTAGATTCTAAGCTTTTCTTTTCTGTTACATTCTAAGCGTGGAAAAAGTGTCTTGGAGGATGTAATTCAGTGATTCGCTGCATAGATTTGGACCCTCGCTCTTCTGACATCTGAGAAACAACCTCAGTCCCAGATAGGCCCCCCACTTGACGTTTGCCTGATAAAATTCCCAGTCACATGACTAGTCAGCATGGCAACTAATCTTGGCAAGTGATCGCTGATGCATCTTCACGCTGCATTCTGGGACGATTGGGCAACTCTGACGAAACCCTTGGACCCGGTATTAGACCAGATTAGATGCAGAATTATGTCTGGTTAATGTCACTTCTGTTTAATATAAGTCAAGTTAATCTGAAATGACACGTTTTTAAAATTTTTTTGGCAATGACAATTTTTGTCTATTGAATTTTGAAAATGTTAACATAAATCTATTTCTTTAGAGAAAGAAATGAAAATTAAAAAAAAAACTTATACTGTGGGATGTAAAGTCACTTAAAATACGTAACTCTGCCGTACTCAGAGAGGTCAATTAAAGTTAAGTACTGTTAAACTCTGATGTTGTCTCTTTTACTCTTGTTGATATATTTTCCACGTCAAAAACGTAAGAGTCACCGACATCAATCCCAAAAATAGTAAAAAGTAAATATCTATTGACTATTGACAATATAACTTTAAAATTCTTTATATTGAATAATATTAAGAAACACACTAGTCGGAGAGTTTCCCTCAATTTCTTCGGGATTCCACCATCAGATCCTGGTTTCCTTACCATGGGACCACCCTTGGGATACTCCCTTTCCAACAAAAAAAGAATAATCAAAATCGGTTCATAAACGACGAAGTTATCCGCGGACATACATAAAAAAAAATATACTGTCGAATTGAGAAACCTCCTCCTTCTTTGAAGTCGGTTAAAAAGAGGATAGCATGACATTTAATTACTTCTTAACTTTAATTGACGTCTCTGAGTACGGCAGGTATTTTCCGTAAAACTAAATTTTAAAAGAAAAACAATAAATGCTGTAAGATTTCCTGAAAGCGTGACATCCACGAACGTCAGCTAATCAAAGCAGACTCCGTTGAAGAAAAGATTGCACCGAGACTTAAGGCTGCCTCACAACTCCAGTTAGATACATTTTGCCTCTTTCACAATCCAGTTTAATGCCGCCTTTTGCCTCCAGTATTCTCCTTTATAAATTCAAAACTAAATCTGGGAACATATTTTATCGTCGATCTCGGTCGCCGTTAAGGGATCGTCTCTATCGAGTGCTCTTGTTGAGTTTTCCTCTCTTTTTAACATTTCGCTGCCATTGCGGTATTATTTTTTAACATCACTTTAGAGTCTTTTATTTTTTTACATTATTTTTGGTTTAAGCATCTAGATATTGATAGAGAAAATAAATACATAATAAAATTAGAAATTGATAAACCTCAACTTGACAGAAAGTTCAATAATAAAGTGAAAATATTCTTGCATAAATTTAATGACACATAATTAAAATGGCATGTTATTTGCCCATGTTTTTGTATTATGTCCTTGTGTTAATTATTAGAAAAAACACTCAAATTGAAAAAGTTAAATAGAAATAGTTTGTCATAAAATAACCATAAACATTTTGGAAACAAAAAAAAATTTAATTATAAGCACAGCAGGCCGAGTACGATAGTGATAGCGCCGCGACAACACCGCGGTTCTATGTCAAAATTGGCAACGCCATAGGGCGAGCAAGCCTTTGCGCGGGACCCTCGCGCAATCAAAGTGAAGTTTCAGCGTGAGCCGAGCGCGAGTTTGCCGTTATCGTGCTAGAGCTGCTGATGGCTATGTAGAAAGTGAAAACGTTACAAAGAGTAAAACAGTTTCGTTGTTTGTTTAACATACACTCAAACCCTGACGGGGTAGGCAGACAAGCATCTGGTATGTGATCAACTTCGACATACATTTTGAGGAAACAAAACTATTGTGGTATAAGCATTTTGCCCACGATACAGCTAAACCCTCACATTTCATTTAATGGCTTCTAAAATATGTCGGGAAAAGTTGGCAGCTGGCACATTCTAAGTTTTTCTTTCACTACCAGTTCAGCGTAGTGTTTGTTAAACATGTGGTTTAATTAAAGTTTAACTATTTCAAACGAGGTGATATTTTTGTGAGAAAGTGTGTTAGTTTGTTTGTTTGTCCTACTTTCACGTTCGTAGCTACGTAAAGGACTAACGTTATTTTTGCCGAGATAGTTGTATAACTTTCTTTTTTAAAAGCAAGAGTTTTTATCGTGACGTCAAGTGGTACTTGGAACCACATTAGCTTTACCTACCCCAATAGGGATTACATATAAGCATGAGTATATGGATGGGTTTGAAGATAGCAAATAAAACATATTTACCGACAAGCATAACCGATGTAATGCGATTAAAAACTCAATGCCTCTACACAAACCAGAGAGAAGGCAAACAGAAATAGACTCTCAATAAAAAAATGCCCCACAATTCTTACCTTTATTCGTGTTCTTCCCTTTTCTTATTTACAATATCTGCTACCGTATTTTTAATTAACAAGCCCTCGTAATTAAGACACGAAACCGAACTGTTGTCACAACATTCTTTATACATATTTAGCAGTAAACAAAATTAAAGTCGATAAAAATGCAAAAGAGGCTAGTTATACGCCTCTCATTAACCGTTGGGCCTAAAAAGGGGCTGTGTTTAAAAATACGCAGAAAATTAAGCCACAAAGAAAACTGAAGATACTAGTATTATAGTTATGCTTGACTTGTTTTTATTTATGTTGATATCATGCAAGGGCACCTGTTGGTTAATTTGATGGGAACATCGTATTGAATACTCATTGGGCAGACGTGATCATTAACCACGCACAAAACAGATATAAACGTCATGATATATATGTACAGTACATAAAAACTATACGAAATACCGCCTGCTTACGGCGACGCACTAGGAGGTAGCGTCAACTTTTTATAAGACTTGAATGAGTTTTATTAAAACGAAACAAAAAGCTTCTCTGAATTTTACTATCTTGTAACGATTAGTTTGTGAAGTTTATGAAGACATTTCATTAAATGAAGCTTTAAAATATGAGTAATACAGTTGTTAACATTTCACAATACATAAATAAAAGTCATAAAATATAGATTCACAGAGTAATAAAAGCTACAAGTACTACACCGGTATGCCTGGCTATTAGGGTCGGAATTAAATTGGGTTCGCGTTATTTCCCTAAACAAGGCCACCCTGTTGCTAGGCCACGACCCAAACTAACTACTTGTACTCACTTTGTATTGTATTGTTTGCTATTAAATGTATACTGGGTTACTAGGAAAAAAAATAAGGTACTGCTTACAGGTGATTTCATTTGTTTTCTAACAAAGTTTGTCAAAGAAATCTTTTTGTCTATATTGGGTGAATTTAAAGGAGAATGGTTAATTGTGTACGGACACTGGATCCAAAAACAAAAATTTGACTGTAGCATAATGGTCCGTGTTGTTTTTTATTGCCCTAGTGTAGTAGTTTAATTATACTAAGAATCAGGTTTGAATTTCATTGGTGAAAAGAGATACAAATTATTTTATCTAAGGTACATAGCGCGTTATTTTATCATTATTATGATTACTGAAAGTGATAGCAACAGAATATATTTACAAGAATAATTATTATTTATTATACTTAATTATTATTGGAGTAAAAAACTTTTTTCTCCAATGGAATTCAGATGTGCCGCCTTAGAATAAATTAAACTACTCCACAAGAGCAATGATTACCAATATAGGTCATAATGCTACAATCAACTCTGTATTTGGGTACGCTGTTACCCATTCTCCATGTTAGCGAAAATTAAGGATGTGAATCAGCTAACTAAACTAAACAGCTTTTGTGGAATAACATGGGTCGAAATATAAAAAAAACAACTTTGTGCGATCAGCTGAATTAGTCTTTGTATGGGAAGTATGGGAACCTGAAAATTATTTTTTTACAATTTCATACAGGTTATCCAGGGAAAGTTGTTCAGTTACATGGAGAGAATCACGTCTTTAAGTTACATTAAATCCGATAAAAATGCAAATATGTATTAGCACGAAAAAAAATTATTTTTTGTCTTGGCTTTATTTGAAAACTCTGACGTCACGGTTATTCAGTTGCGCCTTTCAAGTACATACTTGATTATATATACCTACATGAAAGAAAGAAAGTAAGCAACAAAGAGCATTTAACCACTACGTTGTATACGATGCTACTTTTCGCAATGCTTATAAGCATAATCATCATTTACGTCAAGAGTTAACCCACCTCACAATAAAAAATAAAAAAAAATCTAAAGGATTCGATAATAAGGTGTGAAAGTTTTTTTTTTCAATAGAAATACGTCCTTTGCTGCAGTGCATGAATGCTGCACACTAATGAATGACTCAGTAAAACTGCACAATGGTACGGTATTTTAATTTCACAGACAGGAAAGAATATTAAACATACAGTCATGCCATGACATTAAATACCTAGGTATTTCTCGGAGGCAAGGAATCAAGTATAAAGTTATTGACGGAGGCACGTGTAGGTATAGTTATTCAAATTTGAAAGTCATAACTAGTCCGGTGAATGAGTCAAGTCAATAAGGTGTGAAAGTTTTTTTTTTCAATAGAAATACGTCCTTTGCTGCAGTGCATGAATGCTGCACACTAATGAATGACTCAGTAAAACTGCACAATGGTACGGTATTTTAATTTCACAGACAGGAAAGAATATTAAACATACAGTCATGCCATGACATTAAATACCTAGGTATTTCTCGGAGGCAAGGAATCAAGTATAAAGTTATTGACGGAGGCACGTGTAGGTATAGTTATTCAAATTTGAAAGTCATAACTAGTCCGGTGAATGAGTCAAGTCAATGAATGGACTTTGGATGTCTGTGTTGATTTGCTTTCCTTATTCTATTTCGAATGTTTTTTTAAACATATAATGTAAACGTATTTTTTTTAACGCTACACACACAAAGGCCCACTAAGGTTTTCCCTTGTGCCGTGGGTCCCGCGGAACACACATAAAGACAGACGTAGCCGTACAACCCGCATTTTTAAATAAGGTAGCTATCCTTTTAAGACAACAAGATCGCAGAAGCACTATAAAATGTAATTTATTTTAACATTACCCTACTACTTTATCAAAGACATACTTAAAGAAATAAATGTTTGCTATCGACCCAACCATGTCATTTAATTTCGCGACAAAGAATTTGTATCAAAAAACAGAATGCATACCACCTACTTACATGAATTGTAAACAAGTTCGGCGGCATTTTAGAAGATGGTGATATGGGAGGGCGCCTGTAAACATGTCTTCAATAAAGTACCGACTAAAGTATACGTTTTCGCGATTCAGTATGGTAACGAAGCTCGAAGGACAAAAAAAAAGAAATTGTGGAAAAATTTGCCGCTCACGAATTGGTCTGATTGTATATGGGGCGTTAGAAAGCACAAATTGTTAAGCTTTTTCGTGAATAGCACACTATACAAGTATACAGCACTAGAAAATTTGCTAGTCTCAAAAGAACATGATGGAGATGACGCTGTTTATTTTAAAGCAATGCTGGACTTACAAGTTTGCTGTAAGTGGAGTCTAATAAATAAATATATGGACATTAAATTTTGAGATTAATAATTTTTGAAATATCTCAAAATGTATGTTTATATTGCTTATAAATTATAAAATTAGTTTAAAATATAATTGTTTAATTTTAATTAGAAATTGAGGTAGTGTACTTATGTATTTAATCTATATTTTTAATTTATTTCTTTTGACATGGCTTTATTATTTTTTTGCGGACACTTTAATTTAATTTATTTTATTTTATTTACGTTTTATTATTATAATTGTTTTTTTTTGTGACGATCATAACTTAAGCTGAACTGACTAATTAATTTAATTTGACATTGTATGCTTTGTTGTGAAATAAATATATCTGATCTAATCTAAACAATATGGTTTAGAAAACGAAGTAACAGTTTTTATGAAGTGTTTAAATGAATCATTATATGTAGACCTCTGGTTTAGACTGTTTGGCAAAGACCTCCCTTTTTATTTGTCACGGCTCGCGGTCCCCGGCTTTTTGCCACCGCTTGAAGCTCTTTGGAGTGCCATCTCTTTCGTCGGCGACCGCGTCTCCTTTTCATTCGATTTTAATTGGTGAGGAGTAAAACCAGGCCAAGTAAGATTCTCTACTGAAATTTGCAAATGTACTGTGTCTGCGGGCGCTGTTCTCGCCCCGGGCATTCACATTGTTCCCGGTTTATAAAATTACTCCTCAAAAGGAGTGCATGCCGATGTAGGGACGCCGGACGAAAGAACCGCCACTTCATATTTAAAGGTTTAATATGAACAGAGACTACCAACTTAATTTCTCACAAATTAGAAGGAAATGAGGAACCTAGTGGAAATAGAGTGCAAATTCTACATTGCTTGTAAGGCTGATAGTCTGGAAGAGTTATCGAATGGCGACTGCGTACCGGAAGAATTCGAAAGATAGCAGGAATACTAGTAGACTAGTCAATATACCCAGGTGTCGAAAGCAGGGTAAAGAGAAACTTCATTTCCGTAACATTTTGCCGGCTGGTTGACTCAGGGGAATAATAAGACAAGTCATTTTCACAGTCAGATACTTGGTAACTTCTTCTACCGCTATGGAATGTTCTCGAACCCAAACAGTGGCCAATGGTCTGGCTGCGTTTACAGGCAAGCGTATTTGAAAACACGTTTCCGCATTCCTCGGAGTACCGTTACGCATTTGCATCGGTGAAATAGTCCTTCAGTTGAAGTCATGGTGCCGATTGACAAAAAATAAACGCACATCACGAAGTAAGACGAAGACTCATACTTTCTTTACACCACACGTGACTTTTTTCACATAGATAAATTGCCAGCTAATACATTCTCTAACCCTCAAACTATCCCTTTGTGAATCCGTTGTTCTCGTAAAACGTGTATAAATTAGCACATTACAGAAAATTAGACGTAGGAACAAGGTTTATAGCACTTCTAAATCCAATCCATGATCATCACAGGCAAATAAATAGCCATTATGATAGCATAATAACATTACTAAAATCAATCACGAAACCATCTCCCAATCTCTTAATTACAATGTTTAGTGAAACACAAAGAGCTGGATGAACACAAAATGGACTGGAGCGGATGTCATAAAAATTCCTTCTAGCTTATGTCCGCAAACCGGTACAGCACTTTCAAAAGCTTGCACGTCACACAGCTCATATTTATCATAATCTAATGTACTATCGTAGAAAATTCGCGAGGGTCCTTAGTACATGAGCCCCATGAATAAATGAATAATGGCGGTCGAACGGGCGAGCCAGCGGCATACCAATTTGTCCCCAAGATGCTAATAACGCGGCTCTCGCATTTTTCACCAGTGACGAGGATCCTTCTGAGAGAAGAAGATTTGATACAAATGGGGAATACTATTTTTTTATATTTAACAATTTATTTATGATCTACTTTTCCATGTACACAGGGTTATTTGTTGTAACCTAAACAGAAATGTTACTTGGTAAAAATATGAAATCCATCTGTACTATACCTACTAAAGTGTTATAAATTTATAGTATGGATTAGTCTATAGTAGTTTAAACTTACGTTTTAAGTAGTAAAGTAAATCTTTTTTGTGAATAATTAATTTTAAAAAAAAGCAAAATAACCTGTAGCTTTTCACGCCTAAACCTCGAACCGATTTTCATGAAATGTTGTATGGATACAGTTTAAGGTACGTGGTTTGACATAGGCTACAAAGTATATAATTAGTAAACCTCTTTGAATCCATCCTTACATCAAGGATCCTTAGGATAGAGCTTAGAGGTTAGTTCAAGTTTAATTAATGTAATTAATGTTTTCCTAACACAAACATTCACGAACAGCGATAAATAAGCAATACAACTTGTAGAGTAAGATGGCAGTCAAAACGCAGTGGGGGGCACGTGTCAGGTCTTTATAATCCAATAAGCGATGGCAGAGACGGCGCGCGGCCCGGATTCCGATGCCATTAGGTGTCGTCGCAGCGAGCAATTTGCAAATGAAAACAACTTATTGAAATTCTTTCCTAGCCTGCGCCCTGCGCCGTTCCGCGTTTTCATCTACTTCTCTCGATATTTCAGATGGCAGAATTCTACTCCATTAACTCATACCCTCAAATTAACGTTAGCTCTCGATTTAAAAGGTCGGACTATTGACGTGAGAAATTTTAGAGAACTTTGCCGGAAGGATGTTAAAATCGACAGCTTTCTTCATAATTTTTGAAAGTCTTGAATTGGTCGTTGAGACTTTACGTTTGTGTTATTAAGAAGCCATTAACATAAATGTCCATGGAACTGCTGCAGATTTTAAGAAGAAATATGAACGATAATAATATAAATCGACGACCGCTAAGGGCGGTGAATTAAACGAAAACGAACGGCGAACTGAAAATTACTAAAGAAACTATAATTCTTGGGAGCCGAAACATATGACCAAACTATAAAAGTTGAAAGGGGGTAAAAAGAGGCCGCCGTCCAATCATGTGGGGTATTTTGCATAAATTACAGTGCTGCAGCTAACGGGCTGGATTTCTGAAAAATAAACGGGTGAAAACTGAGCCGCGGCGGTTGAATGCAAATAACTCCATTATATGGTAATGCGACGTGCGTAATCCCCCTACTCATGTTGTGGACTTGTGAAGCTCCCAAATACGCATTCCGGAAATAGCAACGATCTAACCCGGCTCTGATAAGAAGGCAATATTTGCGCGACGCCCCACGCCAACTTCGACACAGCGCGCGTTAAAAATAGATCAAAGAGTATCACCGTTCTTGAACTTCAATACAAAGCAATCACACCCCGTTACTTACTCGAGCTGAAATAAAACAAACCGCATTAAGATGTTTAAGTCGCTAACAAATTAAAATGTAGTAGAAGCGAAATGAGTAAACGAAACAATATAGTCTAGACGGGCGCCGACGACCGAAGTGACCGTAGCTCGACCCAATGTTGGAGCAATCACTTTGATATAGTAGTCGGCGGTCAAACGACCACTATCCCTGCTGGAGCCGTTATAGCCAGATCTGTTCGCGATAAATAGAGGTAGCAACACGCCCTCCTCGTTAAAGGGTTGGACTTTACAGCCAAAACTACCAAGAATGTAATTTGGGTTGAATTCTTATAAACGCTAAGCCGTCATGGTTTCCCTTTATAGCCCCCTAACTAGTTTTCTTTCGCGGGTAATGTATGGCAATGTGTTGAAGTGGCCGCATTAGGCTCGGCATTTCCTAGGGAGGAAGCGGTAGTCGCGACGGGCGGCAATTACCCCGAATATAACCCCTATAAAACGAGTGTGATTATACCGTTACACGTCTAACATCGAGACATTGGCTTTGCTTGAATACCCTCTGTGGAAAATAAGTTGCACGCGAAGGATACCTAGTTGTTCGTCGTAAAACAGTTATAATAGGCGCAGTGCGGAAACATAGCTTTATGGGGTCCCTGGAACACGTAACGTGCGCACTGAATCGATTATCGTATGGTTGTTCTGGTATTTCAGTTTAGACGGTCACGGAACAAAAATAAATTCATGAACCATAAAATGTGGAATGTCGGGCATTGATTGATCAAATATTCGAGCTCTACCTTTTGTGTAATTGTATTGCTGTAACATACCTAGTTTTAATGAAAACAAACTTAACGTTTGAAGTTTTAAAATGTATAGTCAAGTAACTACTGACAGGTTTATTTTAAAACAGTTTACCACCTGGATAGAAGATGTTAGCTTGCTGATAGAATATCCATAACTTTGTGTATGCAAACCTATCAATAAAATTGATATACACACCTTTTATGTGTTTACTTTATCGTTGTAAACTGAACCGGGTGTTTAATCTACTAGAAACTTTATGGTTTCCTTAGTTTTAGTGGGGTGTTGATGAGTAGGTTAAACTAGAAGGGTATTAAAGAGCCACTTTGTTATATAAACTTGGTTATCAAAATAATCAACTCCTATGGTCATGCAGCAAAGATAATTTGTAATGAAAATCTTCAATCGTTTATTTTGAAACTCAAGCTCATTTACAATCTGCCGACTGTCAGCTAAATCGGTATAATCTTTCAGCCTGGACGCTATAAATATATTTTTATACAGGTTTTATTTTCTTTTCATCAATACACCTAAGCAACTACTGCTAATTGCTTTCGTAAAAAAGAAGACTTTGGAAAGAGGTGAAAATAAAGCGAGAGGTGTTTGGATCGTTCCATGTAGCAATCTGTGGTCTTCGCCGAACCCAATAGAACACAGGCTCATGTAGTGCGTGTAGAGAAGAAGTCTCCAATTTCCAATAGTGACGTAAACCTATGGTTATATTGAGGGAAACCCGCATATCGTGTGAACCGGCGTCTTGGCGGCCATTAGTGTTTTGTTGACCGCTCATTTGCGCGACAAGGTTCATCGGTTGACCGGCGCGACCTGCGATGGTGGTCGATCTGGTTTAATCGTAATCAGTAATTAAAAACATAAATACTAGCTAACACACCTAGATATAGATGTTAGATGATACCTACACTCTAAGAAGAAAATAATACACTGAACAGCAAAGTGACACACGGTTATTTACTTTACAAAGTAGTGCTCGGAAACAGCTTCATTTTTATGGCGGTAAAGTGTTATGTTATGTAGTCCAAAATCACATGAGCAGTCAATAATTTTATAAAATCAAGATTCATTTAAACCAGGGGTGGCCAACTTGATTAGACCCAAGATCGCCTGTTTACTAACGAAACCCTGTGCGATCTACCAATTACATACTTCTTGAAATCTTAAATGAAACAGCATAGTTCAGTACACAATCATGTAGTATTTTTTTATTATATTAAGAGAAAAAACTTACTTCTGAAATGTTTTTTATTTTTTTTGCCTTGCCACGATCGATTGGACTAACAGTCGCGGTCGACCGGTCGATCGCGATCGACCGGTTGGCTACCCCTGATTTAAACTATAATCAACAAATAAATCGGTCTTTCGGAGAACAAAATTTTGCCAACATCAAGATTTTACGACTCAAAACCTTCATTTTTATTTTAAAATTAATCATAAAATGTAAATAATGTCTGGCGTAATAAGAAGTAGCTGTTTTGACTAGTAATTCAGCACCCCTTACAAATACGCCAACGAAGTCAAAACAAGAACACTTGAATTCCATTTTAATAAAATGTTGAAAGAACTGTATTCTAAAAAATGCTAAAGGTAAGAATTAAAGTGGCCCCACATCAGTCCGTCACGCTACCTAGAGGGCCTCTAGGGCTAAGGGCCTCGGGCGCCGGTGGCAAACGCCGCGTCAATGACCCAGAGCAGAGTTTCCCAAACCATGCGAAAATTTAGTAGCGAAAATTAAGCGAAAATTGAGTAGGCGCCCCGCCTGTAGCACGATAGATAGATATATAAGATAGATAGATAAATTTTATTGCTTCTTAACAATTTGTAACATTGTACAATGTTCTTATACAATTAAAAAAAAGGTTAGCGAAATGTGTGACGTAGATTGTAGAAGCAAATAGGACACAGAACTCAGCATACTTGCTGTCTATGAGAGACAACAAACTGATTTTCAGCTGTGCCTAGAGTTTTTTTTTTCGCGCGTACCTGGTGTAAAAAAATAATAATAATGAAGTAACTTATCAGAAATGTGTACCAGTATGTATTCACGTGAGATAGTGTAAGTGCGTGTAAGCACGACACATACCAATACCGAAATACATTGAACTTTTCAAATTCACTGCGATTAAAAGTATCAAGTTACTTTTTGAAGTTGATATCAAAACTGTAATGGCGGAACATAGGAAACAATTTCAACCTTCCCATAGAAATATGTTTTTGATGTAGTTATTTAATTAAGTCATAAAAATGGTATTAAAAACTTTATTTGTAATTTGAAAAGTCCTTTATTCATATTGGTAATGTTTAAATTTCCTAGAGGTGGGTTTATATATATTATATATTATAAGATGGGTTAACTCTTGACCTTAATCTTGACCATAAGGTCAAAGATGAGGTCGACGATGGAGCGAGTTAACCCAGAAAATGCCTATAAAGGCACTGGTACTCCCACGCACCGACGGAACACAGGAGGGTGGTCGCGAACCAGACGGCCCTTTACAGAGCCTACCACACCGCATGAGACCATATGACGACACCTCAGATTCAGAAAAAAAAATGAAGTGTCGTTGCCTGGGATGGATTACTAGGAGGGAGGTCTCATTTATGTTTCCTTAGTCGCCTCCTACGACACCCACGGAAAGAGATGGGGTGGTGTTATTCTCAACCGATCACCACACGGGTTAAAAATTCACTGCTGTCCCGAGTTTACAAACTTGTATTAGATGGGTCGTGGCCCAAACAACTTTGGGAACCAATGACCCAGAGAGTCAAGGCCGCGGCTCACCCGTCGATAACTATAGTCGTCAACCCACGGCGACAGCTCGCCCAAATATTGCAAATTAGATTAGAGTTCCTCACGCCAGCAGGGGAAAAGTTTTCAGAGCTTGTTTGACAGAAGGCAGTTACGCCCTATAAGTTTGCATAGGTGCACAGGAATTTTTGTTGAGTTCTTATGCATCTAACCGATACGCCGTAGGTTTTTTTTATTATAGGATAGACAGACAGACAGACAAATTATTCACTGTTACATGCAGTTCACAATAGCTTATTCTAAACAAAGATTTTGATCTATTGAGACAATGAACCATGCCGCAAGTGGACTGCATGTGACCGTAAAACGGATCAGGTTCAGCTCTGTGCCATAGCAAGCTATGGCACCATAAAGGTCAAAGATGAGGTCGACGATGGAGCGAGTTAACCCAGAAAATGCCTATAAAGGCACTGGTACTCCCACGCACCGACGGAACACAGCAAGCTGTTTGGCGTCGGACTTCGGTAGGAGGGTGGTCGCGAACCAGACGGCCCTTTACAGAGCTTACCACACCGCATGAGACCATAGGACGACACCTCAGATTCAGAAAAAAATTAAGTGTCGTTGCCTGAGATGGATTACTAGGAGGCAGGTCTCATTTGTGTTTTCCTAGTCACCTCTTGCGACACCCATGGAAAGAGATGGGGTGGTGTTATTCTCAACCGATCACCACTGGGAAAAAAAAATTCAGTTTCAAGCTACCCCTAGCATACGAAATGAGATTACACTCTTACAAGAGTTGATTGCCAAGGAAACATAACCTTAACAGTTTTCATTTCTTTTGCATTCGATTCACGTTGACAAATGATCTGAAATTCCTAAAAGGACGCAAGTCCAAATACAAAACGTAAGAGAAATGGTCTCTAAATATAAAAATAGGGTCTATTTTTCTTGTGTTGATTCGGAAGTCTGTAATCTGTATTCTCATTAGAGAGAAGTCGCATTGCGTAAGCTAGGGTAGCTGGTAACAACTCTTTGACTGAGCTCCTGAATGACACTTCTATCGGTAAAGTTGGTTTATCCACTAATGCGAGGCTATTCTAAAGTTCTATTAACTAGAAAATATGTTTCCTGAGTTCACAAAAGGTCAAGCTTTTATAGGTATGTAGTTGGTATATGAATTTGTCTTACGAGTATAGCAAATCCATGAGACACGTAATGTTGAAGCATGCTATTTTTAGAATGGATTATTGCTTCTAAAAATAACGTTTAAATGCGAGTTGAAAACATAAGTACATACAATAAATGTTATAAGAAATATAAATATTCGCCTACATCACTATATCTTATTTTCCCGCCAAAAGTGATTCTAACTCATAAACACTTCGTAGTAAAACCGATAAAATCCGGCAATTATTTCCGCGTCGCAAGTCACTCTTATCGGAGTCAACGACCTTTAGGTATTTGACAAGTTTGGTTAAGTACCTTACATCCTGTTCGTTTATTGCTTTATGCATAATTCCGATAATTTGGTGCGAGTCCACTCACGCCACATAAGATCTGTGTTAATTAGTCAAATGAGTTTTTGGAAATCATCTGTTCAGTCGTCTGTTAAACTACGTTAGTACTATATATATTCTGTGGTTAACCAGCTAATCGCTGCTGACAGATATTACTTGCCTTTATTCCTGCAAAATTATCTTTAGTTTTGTTTTAAGAAATTATAAAATACCTTAGTTAATAACTCTTTAATAACTTTGAATCTAAGGAGCATAGACACGAATATAAAATGTAAAAGAAACAAAATAGATTTGTTTTGGATAGCACCGAGAAGGATTTTATCGTCTTTTTCAACCTCAGTGAGACGAAGGCATCTACATGTCCTTTCTCTAATTTTGTTACTATGTGTATGTGTGTGTACAACAAAGCCGTGTGAGTCCCCGGCAGAGTAGAATAGGACCACCCTCTTTCTTACCGAGGTGTCGTACAAGGCAACTAAAGTAAATATATGCAACCAAGTTAATCAGCACACAGAGAAGGAAAACTCTGCAATTATATCAAAACCATCGCCAACCCGTCTGCCAAGCGTGGTGAGTATGGCATTTACCCCTCATGTTATTGAGGGAGGCCCGTGCCCCAGCAGTGGGGACGCATATGGGCTGATGAAGTGAAGTGAAGTACAACAAAGAAAGAAAGGCGTAAGCTTACGAATGCACGTAACATCATTCGTCAGAGTTAATATCAAGAGCCATAACAAAACACCAGGATTTATTAGAATGAGGTTGGTAAGCAAAATTTCATGTAGTTACCAATGACACCACCGAAACGCAAATCTAGACTGGATTACTTTAATTCGGTGACACTGATTGATACGGATAAACAAGGAAAGTATTGTGTCCGGTTGTTTTGGGTCGCCGGGGAAAAGTAATAAAGTGTTTTGTGTAAGTCACGCGACAAACAGTCGCAGTTGGTGCGACAAGCGAGGCCAATTTAGGTGTAACAAGTGTTGCCGGGTGACCCTTACATCTGAGCTACTCTGATTTTGGAAAAATCTACTTTCTAGATTATGCTTTGTCATTCCTTTTTTAACTAGAGATTATACTATTGCAGAAACACTCACGCGTGGAAGGGAATTCCTACTATTAAAAATTTATATTTGCTTGGATTCAATGGCCCAGAACCCATATTTAATGTTTTTAAAAGAAAATATTGGAAGAAATACTAGAAAGCGTTTATCAACTAAAACAATAAAACTAGCCAAGTTTTTGCGTAACCTTTGACCGTGCCCTTGTCCTTCAAATTAGCCGAAAGCCATTTACTGGAAAGTTCTATTTGGCTTAGTGTAAGTGTAGCAAAGTGCATTAAATACCGAATCCCGCTGTGCTCAACAGCATGAGCCAAGTTTATATGAAAGCTTACTTTTCCATTCTACTCAGTATCGATTTGCTATAAATGAACTTCTATATCGAGACTAGCTTCAGTTTTCATGATAGATGGAAGAATAGCATTCATAGTAAAGTGGAAAAATGTCTTGAAACTACATTTTATCGAATTAGTTTCTAAGAAAGTGCTCAACGTGTCTAATCTATTGGCGTAAAAGCTAACGTTAAATGCGAAGCCTTACTATGCAATGTTCTTGGAAGCCGACACCGATTGCCGATAAAAATATAGGCAAAGATATCGATTTTCAGCACGATCATAGTTTTCGATATGTTTTAACAACAATATAAAGAACTAACAGACTCTAAGGAAACTATAAGTTATATTTAGTAACTCCTACTGACTAGACAACTTTTCAGAGTTTTTCAGAATTATTTTCTCGGGAAAAGATTATCTTTATACTAGTGAAACAGATTATGTTGGCAGTGTATGAAGCAAACGAGTAAAAGATAGACAAATTGCAGTGTAAATAGAAAAACAAATAAATAAAATAAATTTTGCCAATGGAAACGCAATACAAGAAGGCAAAGAAAGTACAAATAAAGAACCCAATCAACTGACTGGCAACAAAGTTGCAAATAGTAATTTCAACAACCTATAAATTGGTAATAAGCTACTTATTGAAGTAGTTTCGAATCAAAACTACAAACATTGTTGGCCAATTGTCTTGACAATCAATGAGCAGTGATAGCTGTCTTCAAGCGGCCGTTTTGATTAAATTATTAGACCTGGAGCGTCGTGACATAAACCACTGTGAGATGTGTATGATGAACTGGGGTAATTGTGAATGATTTGTGTGTTCATAAATCAAAACCGGATTCAATGTTTAGTTTAAACGAATTTTAAAAGACCAAGTGTGGTGCCCTGTGAAACGCCTTAGTAAATAAAACGAAACAGAAAAGTTAGGTGTAAGATAGTAGTTTCGTGATTACAATCGTGATTAGGTGTAAGATAGTAGTTTGATGTCTTTGTCCTGATTATGCATCTATCACATAAAAATCTTGTCAATATCTCATACGATACAACACTTGGATCGTTACCTTGATAACTCAAGAATGTATTTATCTTGTCAAATATTTAGCACGTGCCGAAATATTGACGCAAGAACTGAACTCTTTACTTGTATTACGGTTCAAAATCATGAGAGATAATCTTGGGTATGTTTTCATTACGTGCGACATTGTCACATGTGAATGTAGGAGATGTAGCTAGAACATTAACAGCCATAATGACAATAATAATGTTTGCCCCAACGTTACAATGATTACTGTTATAAACTCAGCTTCCTATCCCAGCAATCAAGATAATGTTATGTTTATTAATAACTAGGTGTCTATTGTTAAGTGTCTCTCGAACATCGGAATGATCACTATAGGTCATAAATAACATTAAACTATTTCAGAGATTATCGCTTACTGGGTGTCACAAGACGGTCTCAACTGAGGCAGACCCAGAAATGGGTGGCGAAACGATATTGATGCCTTCAGGCCTAACTGGTCGCAATTTTCACTGGACCAAGGGAAGTGGAGGTATGCAGGGGAGGCCTTTGTCCAGCTATGGGATTCCGTAGGCTAGAATTTTTTTTAAAGAGAGACTGAATACTGAACAGGCATTTCATAGACAAATTTTCTCTATTCTTGTATGATTTGTATACTATCTCCTTATATAGAGATGTTTTTGACAACTTCTAAGCTTCAATTGCAACAAGTACAAAATACACAGCAAGTCCGAAGTTTCGCTAAAGCAAATTCTTCAACAGAGTAAGTTATTGGTAAACAAATTCAGTGTATGTGAGTCACATTCGTCATCCCGGCGGTTTGTTTATGCCGTTGCATAATGTGGATTCATGCGGATTTAATTTTACGAGCGAGAATACAAATTTCATGTACCGAGTCACGCCATGGCTTGGCGCCGCGGCAGGGTATTCCCAACAATATGTATTGCTTGTTACGAGTACCATATAGGCAATATACAAAGGTATCTTTAAATAAAAACTGTTACTCTGTTAGTAAAAATGCAAGTGATAGTCAGTGATGTGACCAGATTTTTGAAGACTTACTTTTCGGCCACGACTTCGTTTGCATGGAAAAGTAACCCTCGGGACTCTTTTCTTGCATAAATAAGATCGAATTGTTGCTTCTTGGAGTGGCAAAAAAACATCTTTTCACATATCAAATATTAAGCAAGGATTTAAAATTTTAAAGCGTAAAACCTAACGCTTCACGACACTTTCATACGTTTAACAAATTGTTTCACGAACCACAAACTTCGGACGTGAAAAGTAGTCCAGACCAACCAGCTTAATCGTCTATTTGATTATCGCTTCTCTTTCAATTTTGATGAAATTTGCTAGAGAGATAGATTAGACCTTGGCAAGGACATAAGCTACATTTTATCCCACAGCTGCGCACGATATAACCTGTGGTCCACGCGGGCGGAAAGCTAGTAAGCAATAACTTAACTTAAACTCTTTCTAGTAACGGGGAACTAATCCGCACCGGTGAAGTGCAATAACATGCTCAAATACGCATCTAGTGAGCACTAGTCACAATCACAAGGCGGAGGCTTCCCGAGACACGTCCAGTCCGCATTGCACCAGTGTTTGGTGTTGGCACCTCTCTCTACGCAAATATTATTTTATGTACTACATGACATTTTTCCAAAAGCTTTTTATTTGCTACTTTTTGATTTAAAATAACGTCGCCCAGGCACTCAAAGGTCGAGGTTTCCTTCTTTGTTGTGAGTCTCGTGGGACACAAACAAAAACAAACACCGAGACCCGAAAACAAACATATGTTTTTACACAAAGGGTTGCCCCGACGACATTCGATACAGAGACAGCTATACTACACCGAATCAGTCATCAATAAATTAGCTACGTTAGAATTAGATTATTTTGGCAAATTAAATAAATTCCCAATTTCATAAAAGCGAAACTATATTTGATACAGTTGGTGTGATGATCGCTAAAATCGAGATCGGAAAAAGCCGAGTTGCAGAAACTTCAATTGAACTTTAAGCGCCTTTTAATGTCATGCTGCCCTTGTGTCCGCCAACAGAAAGTGACGGTATAATAATTAAGTCTGACTTTAATTGACGTCTCTACAGATAGTGAACTGCAGGCCGAGTACGATAGTGACAGCGCCGTGAGAACACCGCGGTCCTATGTCAAAATGTCAACATTGACAACGCCATAGGGCGAGCAAGCCTTTGCGCGGGACCCTCGCGCAATCAAAGTGAAGTTTCAGCGTGAGCCGAGCGCGAGTTTGTCGTTATCGTGCTAGAGCTGCTGATTGCGAGATTGCTCTAGAACTGGGAAATAAACATTGTAAAGTTATTTTTTTTTGTCGTAACAAAGCAACAAACAAAAGATAATTTTCTTTTAGAAAATGACTGATGATACTTGAAGCGGACAAGTTCGCACTTAAAACTGTTAACCAACAAAAAAACAAAACTCATTAATTAAATTCATACATTTTATAATTTTTACATAAATGACTAATTAATAAGAAGGACATTGATGATGTCAGTGTTATACACATGAATCTTAGTCCATATCTAGTCTTCAAGGCTTAAACTGCAATTTTTAAAATAGTTTTTACGCCAAATACATAGGTTGTAATGGAGAGAATAATGTGTTAAAATTACGGTCATAAATATTTTTAACCTATGCAGGCGGCCGACAGACCGAGTATGGAGTAAAATATGACAGAATCGGTTGGCTATAAACAAGGTGCACTAAAATACCATTGCATACTCGTTCAGGGTTTATTTTGTAACAAAAGTATAAGTTAGATGCAAATATATATATTTTTTTGCCTTATTTGCTTTCTAGTCTCCATTCGACAGTCATAATCATAATTTTCATAATTCGTGTCATACCTTTCGAATTCGGGTGCTCTTCACAACACCTCAATTTATTAATTTTTGATTATATTCCTTGCCTTATGCACATATATTCTATACCTTAAAGGCAAATATGTGGTTGTGGGTGTAGCAAACTCATCCAGAAGATAGAAGAGATTGTAGTCAAGAGTAAACCCATTTCATAAAATAAAAAAAATTCAAGCAAAACATTTCGTAAAAGGTTAGCTATAATATAAGAGATATACTTATATTCTTAGATATAAGAGATTCGGGATATATGAGTGTCAAAAGGGAATCACGCTGGAATAAGTTTAAAATGACACTTCACTCTAGACTCATAGATGTTTTTAGTGATAATATTTGCGAATCAACAATTTTGTGACTGTAGGTAATAAATACGAGGAGTGATCAAAAAGTAGTGATAATGAAACAGAAAACAATATATTTTCTAAATAACAAAAAAATATTTTTCAACATAGTCTACTTCTCTATCTACACACCGAGTCCAGCGTTTCTCCAACATTTCTAACCCTTAAAAAAAAAAGATTTTTCTTGGCCTTCCAAAACCCCTTCCACGGCCTCTATCACTTCATTATCATCGGCATATCTATTACCACGCAAGTATTCTATTAGTTTTGGAAAGAGATAAAAATCACTGGGGGCCAGGTCCGGCGAATAAGGTGGGTGATCCACTAATTCGAACCCGGCTTGTTGAATAGCATCCAGTGCAACAGCAGAAGTGTGAGCCGGCGCGTTGTCCTGATGAAACAAAATGCCTTTTCTGAGTTTGACTCGTCATTTTTCTTTTATAGCCTCTCTCAATTTAGCTATTAAAGATGCATAGTAAACGCCTGTTATTGTGTGTCCCTTCTCAAGATAATTAATTAATAATATTCCTTCGGAATCCCAAAAAATTGAGGCCATGACTTTGCCTGCCGATACTGTGGTTCGAAATTTCTTTTGAGTTGGTGACGACGGTTTTTTCCACTGTAAAGCTGGTTGTTTTGTTTCTGGATCAAAATTGTGAACCCATGTTTCATCCATAGTGATAAATCGAGCCAAAAAATTGTTAGGATCCACATGAAATCTGTCCAACCAGCGCCTTGAAAGATTGAGTCTGGTTTTCTTCTGATCTTCTGTTTACATTCTGGGTACCCAACGCGCCGAGACTTTTCTCATACTCAGATAATCTTTTAATTTTGATTGGACACTGCCATATGAAATGCCAGTTTCCTAGACTAAATAACACACTGTAACACGACGATCGTCTAAAACAATCTTTTTGACTTTTTCAATGTTTTCCTGCGTAACTGACGTCGATGGCCGGCCCGAGCAGTGCTCATCTACTGGCGATGTTCTTCTAGTCTTGAATTGAACTGTACATCTTGCCACAGTAGAATATGGCGGAGCAGACTCACCTAAAGTGTCCACCAAACCACGATGGATCTCTTGCGTCGTTAACTTTTTTAAACGAAGGTATTTTATAACGGCTCGCACTTCGTTTTTCTCCATAATGATATTTTACGTCGGAATTCGTCAAACAACTAGACACGGTTTCTATGTTTCTAAAAATTAAGACTTAATTTTTTGTATCTGACCTCGTAATTAAATGACCTTTAATTATTGGTATGAATGAGTAAATTATGAATTGTACAAGTGGGTCATTATCACTACTTTTTGATCACTCCTCGTACATGTTTACTTGACTTTTCATAATCTTATTTTTAATTATATTATTGCAAGTAACTAATTAATAATTAAAGACGCGATGGCATTGGTAAATAAGGACGTTACTTGGCGCCTTCATTTAAATTGGTGTTCTAATTAGATGCAACAAAGTTGCATTTAAAACAATAAAACTAATGGATAAGACGCATTAACGCGACTCGCCCGTTGTTAACGTTTAGTTAAACTGTAAGCGCCACTGAAAAGGTAATCCAGTGAAATTGTTTTACAAGTTATATTATAACAACTGAGGTTTACGTGTTCTTAAGTGGTTAAAATTGTATCGGGTATTTTAAATAGATGAAAACTCGATATTTTTTTGGCACAAACAGCTACATTTATATACAACATATAAAACACTTATTTCCTCCTTTTGACTTGTGTCTCCAGGTTCCACTTCAGTTATTTTTATAGAACAAATTTATATATTTAGTAAAGGAAAGTAAATATTTTGAGATATTCGTGCACACCCCGATTTCCACTTGTGTTAAAGTCAGTCGGTCGTCGTTTTGTTCAATGATTTCCGAATAAATATTTGTGTAAAGATGTTCCGCTTTTGGAAACCAAATATTTAGTAAAAACAATTGTTGTTTTGTCTAAAGGAGTCGTTATAAACAAAAATAACTGAAGTGGAACCTGGAGACCCGAGTCAAAAGTAGGAAATAAGAAAAATTTGACATTCCTTCGTGGCTCTAATTTTCAAAAGGAGCGCACAAATTCAGGGGTTAATCCTTACTTAATATAATAAACGCGAAAGTTTGTATGAATGTTTGGATGTATGTATGGATGTTTGTTACTCTTTGACGTTCAAACGGCTGGACCAATTTTGAAAAAATTTGGTATGGAGGTAGCTGACACCCTGGATAAACATATAGGCTACATAATTTACCCAAATTCCAAAGGAACGAAGTTCAAGCCGGAAAGCTAGTAATTTATAAAAATATGTATCTAACTTTACTTTTTTTCTGATGAAAGTACATAAAAAACTATAACAAACAATATGTATTAACTGATATCATGCGCGAAATATAAGAAGCGTCATGTTCATTCACACGGTGTCGACCAAAGAGACCGGTTTGAGGGGACAGGTGTTCATTTGTACGGGAGGTCTTTTTGGTCCTCAACAAACATTTTAAACGGGCAGTTTTTGTTTTATAGGACTAGACTGATCATTATTACTAGCTCTCTTAAGTCTAAGAATAAAACTGAAATATCGTATTTTGATATTAAACATGTTAAATTTATAATATGCCCGCCGGGTCAGAAGTATCATCGATTTGTACCATTGATGGTACTACTGACCTAGACTTATGTATGATTGATTGAGCTAGCTTCGAATGCCAAAACGATTTCTATAACATATCATGATGACTGAATTAAAAGACATCAAAATTTTGTCTCATTCCAATAGCTATAACCGGACAAAAGTGACAACCAATTTTATACACCAAATAAAATAAGCAGTAGCGCAGAGGCGTTTATGAACTTTTTAATACATTATCTCACTGCTGGGCAACTGCTTCTCCTAATTTGTTCCATGTTGTTCGATCCACAGCAAAGTCCGACGAATCCCTTCTGGACGGTCGTCGCGCCATCGTTGCCCGTTCTGTATCCATTAGTTGACTAAGTTAACTTTTTTATGTCAGCCCATATTAGTCCCCATCAAAGGGCACCGACCTCGATTCAATACGCGGAGTTATAGGCCATAGTCCACCACGCTAGCCCATTGCTGGTTGGTGGACTGCGCTCCTTTTCTTAGACGTTTGAGAATCATCTTGCTGTTTTCCTTCACCCATGAGCTGATACTTAATGAAAAAGCCGTACATAAATCCGAATACGAATTTAGTGGTACAGGCCCGCACCAGGATTAGAACCTACAACCTTCCAGTTACAAGCCTGGCTCATTACCAACTGGGCTATCACCGCTAAGTAGGCAAGCTAGTATTTTTAAAGTAAATTACAATGACCTTTAACGTCATCCGTTCATTCAATAACAAGCGAAGTTAACTATTAATTGACAATTTGATGGTTTCGCTTTCAGACAACATTTATCACTCAGCACCAATTATAAGGTTTTTTATATTGTTACAACTATCATAGCGACTATAAAAAATGACAGTTGTGACTTAAAAAAGAACTTTATTTTTTAGTATGACTTAGTCGAGTCGGTATCCCTTTTGTAAGGCGATAGCGTGGCGATAAGTTGATGAAATGTTATTAAATATAGTTTTTTATAATATGAAGTGTCGCATTAAAGGTGAGAATTTAAAGGTAAAACAGACGCTCGATCGGATAATGGTTTAAGCCAGCTGCGATCGACACGATTGAAATAATAATGTCTGAGAATAGGTCCTTTAAGCTCTCGGTTCTTTTTGACTCTTCAGACGACTGTTTTGACTCAGAGACGATTTTTATTCTCATAATTCGACTTATGTTTCCTCGCGAAAAATGTTCAGTGTACTGACCTGCAATTTTAGGGGACTCTCAAAACGGCTGCCACATAAATAATTTTAAAATGAACCGTTTTATTGTGGAGAAATTAATTAAAGTTCTAGAATAGCGCAAGAAACGTTAGATGGCTCGTAATTTCCCCCGGGTTCCTGGAGGATTGTGCGCACCCTATAATATTGTAAGAGAATAGTGAACAATGATTTTGAGTTCATTGAACTTGAAGGTATATACGTACCCAAAAGCTATACTGAATGAACAAGATGAGAAGGAAAAGCACCAATGTACTCTTCTTTTTTATGTAAAGAAAGAAAAAAAACCTGGTAATGCTGTCGGTATAAAAAGATAAAATATTGTGTGACTTAGGTTAGTTAGTGAAAATTAAGGATGTAAAGCAGCCCAAGGAAATGAACAGCTTTCCCAAAGAAACTTAGGTCGAAATACGAGAAAAAAATCCCTTCCCCATACAATTTCTGTGATCAGGTGATTTGTCTTTTGTATGGTAAGGCGTTTCTTTTTTTTTTTTAATTCATTTAGTTTCTTGGGGAAACTTGTTCAGCTTCATGGGAAAAATCAACCTCTTCAATTTCGCTAACTAATTCACAACACAACACATGTAAGCATGTACTTTAAATAGTACCGATTTATACATACATAATTGTCCTATAAAACAGAGACCCAAAATACCATATATGTGGTTCAGACTCAAAATTAATTATTAAATCAAAGCACCACCATATATCCACAACATGAGGCTGTTATGCGGTAATTTAAAATTTTGAGGGTGAAACCATAAAAGCACTATAGGGTCCGTTAGTTTGTTTATTATGTTCTTGGTGACGTATACGTAAGTATGGACCGGAGTGCAGTTCAGGCATATTGTATGTAAATTAATATGAGTATTGGTATGCTTGCTTTCCGTTGTGTGAACTATGTTTTGAAACCTAGGATTTGAATTAAATGAACTTTCGAAGACTGTTTTTCAGATTGGAAATACACTTTTCGTTTAGAAGTTTCTGAGAATTCAATGTGATTTGAAATGAATGATATACATATAGGGCCGGTACCCAAAGATGTCTTTTTCTTGAGAAAAAAAGGCGCTGCCACAATAATTCTTCTATATTTGAACACTTCAATACTAAGAAAATGGTCTGCTGAAGTTTTTATCATAAGGCAGGTTTCACATTGACCACTCACGTTGCTCTAAATCTAAATCCCATCCTAATTGTCCGAATAAAATGCTTCCATAGTTGACTTCGGTATAATCTTTTTCCAACACTTTCATGCGTCATAGGCGTTATCATTACCGAATCAATGAGTGCTATCGAGTGTTATCTACTCGGTATTCGGCTTGTTTGCAATTCGTCATGTTACCCACCAGTCATAGGTATTAAAATACTTCGCAAGCTTGATAAGATTATTTCGTCGCGGCGTCAGAATTAACTGTATCAATATTTTGTTTACTTCGAAAGTTTGGGTAGATGTTTCGAAGTCAGTAAGTGGGATGCGAGGGTTTTGCTGTAATGTGGGCGAAAGGCTGATAATATTTCACCGCTATACTCATGTTTCATCTAACAACCCTCACAAGAAATGACAAATGGGACGTCAAGTGGTTCAAAAACTACAAGACGTTTCTGGCTACCCCGAAAGGGAATTTAGGCGTGAGTTTATGGAAGGAAATTCTACATGGAAATCCACATACTTCTGGCATTATGGACCAAAATATTGAGGATTTGATGATGATCAATAAAGACAAAGACCAATTGAGATAATAATAACCAAAGACTCTTCAAAAGTAGTCTATCAAATAACTTCTAGACGCTTTTAGAACAATGTACTATAAAAATAAACGCACAAACTTTGAAAAATTCGTGAAGCTACGTAGCTTTCAGACCCCTACTTTTTATGATAAAAAAGTGATTGACCACTCTTACACAATAACAGCAATACGCTTAAAATACCCTTAACAAATAAAGAGAAAAAATGGTAAAAAGTGAGTGAGTGGTTTACGAGTGAACATAGGCAGTAATGTGCGTACAGGTGTACCGAGCCAGTAATCAGCGTATCATGCGTTGTCATCGTGATATAAGGCACACGCAACCGTTTATCAGTCGACATGACAACCGGACGAAAATAGGACGATGTATGCATTGCGGGTTAGTAGATGTTGTTTTATTATGTGAGTTGGAAAGTTTGATGGGAGACATACGAAGGGAATAGCAATGGAAAACATATTCTCAGATCCATCAATGGAGCCGTAGATGGAGTAAGTGTACAGTGAGAATGTCTACCAGCTGTTTCAAGTGGCCAGTATTTATTTCTATTAGAGAAATAATATTGATTAAAAAGGACGTCAAAACACAGTGGGCATACAGAAAAATAAACTACATCAACAAATACACGTGCCTATTATTTAAACAAGATAATTAAATATCAGAGCAAATAAACAGAAAGACTTGAATAGAAAATTGGGGTGCGTGGGCATTCTATCTTAGTGCTCCAAAATCGTCACTCTCATCAATGGACGAGGCTCTACCGTGCTACAACCCGTAAAAGGTTTCTTTACTAGATATAATAAAAATTATATTGCGATATTTTACATGTTCATTTTATTCACCACTCCTGCATTTCATTATGAGAATTTGGCATTTTGGGAAGTTGGCATTACAAGAAGTTGGCATTTCAAGAAGTTGGCGTTTCAAGAAGTTGGCATTTTCAGAAGTTGTCTTTTTGAGAGCGGTTGGCATTTTGAGAAGTTGGCATTCTGAGCTGATACGTGGCGACTTCGCCATTCTATAGTTTAATTTTGACTAGAATACTCAGACATTGACAATATCACGATTGTGGACGCCATTTTTCGAAGAATTAAATTTAGTAGAAAATTCAGTACTTAAGAAATTTTTGATAGTTGTAGAGGGATGAAAGAAAAAGCAGTTGCTGTAGATAGAATAGAAATTTGAAGCACCAATGAAGATCCAATACACACTGCCTGAACGGTCCACCTAGAGCTTAATGACGATAATAGTATAAGGAAGATTTATAAGTGCATCAAACGCACCAGACATAGCCTAGGTTTTATAAAATGTAGGGTGCAATGTAATAATGTAATCAGAGAGATTAACTCGCGATATGTTTATCGCTGCGAGACAGGGAGTGCCGCGATAGCGATGACTCACGGCTCTATTACACGGTACCAACTATCGATTTATTATTATAGATTTGTTATTTATTACCTATATTAATACCCTAGGCTTTGTTGCCGAGTGTTAGTGTGCTGAATAAATTATGCGTTTTATTTGTGGCTACAGATTTTGAGTTGTGGTTCTGACTAATTTTAAGAGGGTTAAGGTTTATGAGTGTTGTTCTGTTTCTTCACAATATTACCTGTATGTCAAATTTTGTCCAGATTAACAGCAAACTGTTTGTCAAAACGGTTTATTATCCTGTACACAATATGTATGTACCATTTTACATGGTATGTATGTTGTTCCCTAGAGATTTATGCAGTGATGCAACAGGAGATTTTGTCTTTGTCTCACTTAGTTGCAAAAACGTTAATTTAAGTTTAAACTTCATTAAATGTAGTGCCGTCCTTGCTTACGTCAACAACACGTAAAGTGACATTATGATATTTAAATGAACATTAGGGCCATAATAAGTTTCTGCACTGGGAGTCTCTCCTATAGAATTTGTCTCGAACTTGAACGAAGTCGCAGGCGGAAATCTAGCGAAATATATATTCATTGTAGTATAGAGTACTGTAAAAAGATGTATAATTTACAATCTACTGTATCTACGTGTTATACCATGCTGAATAAGTTATATGCAATTATTTGCTACGCTGGGTTATGAAGGATGGCCTCTGAATATCAATTGGCTCGAGATGAGATTTATGTACTGGCAATAAATAAATATGTTATAACGACATTGTTAAGATTGTTGAGTAATGTTTTTTTTTTTTTTTTTTTTTGAATGACTATGCTGTTGGCCGCTGATGGCCTTGACAGCTTCACCGAGCAAGTGGTGAGCGCAGATGGCTCTCAACCCAAAATTTTAAGTAACAGGCCTAAGGGTGGCCCCTGTGGGGCTCGAACCTCGGCTTAGGGCGTTACTGCGAGGGAACCGTCGGACATACGTTTGTGGAGAGAAGCGGCCGGGTACGTACCGGTACCGCGAATCGGGGCGGGTTGAGTAATGTATTCTTGTAGTAATGGATAAAATAGTTTACAAGAGCGTTTTGATAGATTCTGTGAAGGTTTTCGAAAATTTCATAATGGGCAAGGTGATTGTGCAGTTTGAAACACCTTGTTCTTCTTCTGAGTGTTGTAAAAGCTGACTATGGTTCTGAGACTAATGCAGAAATGTCTCTAAAATGTCTCCTTAGGTCTAGCCGACCTTCAAACACACGGAACCTCCAGGGTGTCCTAGATTCCTTGTGTTATTGGATTCCTAATCCTAATCCACTAGTGTCATCCCTTATTTTGACAATACGCATACAATCAAATAATGTAATTTAACTGTCAATACAAGCAAACGATTTCATGCAATGAATTTTCGAATCAACTCTGTTTAAACGTTCTCTAAAACAGACGCGTACACACAAATCTCATATCATCATTTGTACAGCAGGGGTAGCAGTTACATTGTATTTTATTTACCGGATAAATCCTTCTTCCTCTCACATTTCAACTGAGCTAACACTGTTTCCTCCGATTAGCGGCCGGTCATAATTCGCAGCTTCATCCTGTCTTTGTTTACCAAGTTCGTACTCGTTCTAGGTGAAAAGTCCTCGTTTTACTGAGGCCATGAAGACTGCGATCAGACGCCGTGAGGATGTAAGTAGAGCCATTATTGTCATTACATCAATACACTTCATATACCGGCATTTGACGGCCTGTTTGGTCGAGCAGCAGTGGCGCTGGTCAACGGGCCCTGGGTTTGATTCTCAGTCGGGGCAAATATTTGTGTAAAAAGCAGATGTTTGTTTGCCTTTATGTGTGTTCCGAGAGCCACGACACAAGTGAAAACCTTAGGAAAAGGCCCACTTTTGAGTGTGTATTGCTTATTTATTTATTTAATTCACGTATTAAGACGTAGAAGTTATACGTCTTACGAAATATTTGACAAAGAAAAGTGTATGGTTTGGATATTATTATGTTTCACCAATTTGGTTACTTTAAGTAAATACTAATTTTGGATGTGCCAATTATCGGATAATACTAGATTTCCACCTGGCAACGCCTTTTTAATTCCATAGGGATGCATATTTTCCTCAACAATGTTTAGAAATAGGTTTTAGAACAAACGAATCTGAGGAATCAAGTGACTAATGATGTCTTGATTGCTCAAGCTTATCCCGATTACGAGGAATATAGGTATAATTGAATGTTCGAGTTCAATCAGGATTAATTTACATAAGTTAGCAATTTACGATTTTAACTCGAGTCTTCTTCTTTCGGGGAAATTTCAAACACGTTCGGCCCAATCCCACGTCATCAAAAATATTAAACACTAGCTTCCCGCGCGGGACTTCGTTCCCGTGGGAATTTGGGAAAATCATGTACCCTATGTCCATTCCGGATAATGTAGGATTCTAACGGTGAAAGAATTTTTCAAATCGGTCCAGTAGTTTCGGAGCCTATTCGATGCAAACAAACAATCAAATCTTTCCTCTTTATAATATGTATAGATAGAAAAACAGTTCCGGGTACATTGCCAATACTAGTCGAGGTTTGAAGAAAAGTAATTAATTAAAAATAAAGAAGGGGATGGTTCTTCCCCAAGAAACTGAATACCATTTTCCCCATTTGGAATTCTCAAAAAAATTGCACAAGTTTTATGGAAACGAATTTTTTTTTTCTCCATATTTCGACCACTAGAAAAAGTGAGTCTGTTTAGTGGGCTGATTCCTATCCGTATATTTCACTTATTTAAAATCACCCAATATTTCTTAACAAAAGAGGTTTCTGACTAACGTCATACTTGCAGCATAAATGTATTTCTATGTGTGTATACTTGATACTATCTGAACTATTTTCGGCGCTTCACAAGAGCGTAAAACAGAAGCCCTACATCTCTTGTTACGCTTGACGGATGATACACCGTTTAGAATAGATACAGATACCCGAATAAATGGAGGTATCGGCTTACCATACATCCGGTTAGTTCCGATAAATAATCGACACCGCATCGAACGTATTTCTCACTTGGTATTATCGTGTCGGTAGTGTCATATTGTCACAATAATTATATAGCTTTGCAATGCGAGGTGACTTTTAATTAGAAGGATGAGACTTAATGGTTATAAAGACAATAAAAAAGACGATTAAGGTAATGTCGCAAAATTTGCGATTCGGTATACGACAAAAAGTGTCCATTTTTGTAAGTAATTTGAACAAAGGTGAAATCATATTGTTTCGTTTTTCTTTACCGAGGTAGAGACTAGAGACCTAAGATGAAATCGCTCTTTAATAAAAATTTGAAATATGATGAGTTCCAAAACATATGTATATATTCTAGACTTACATAACATGCCACGATCCTCGAGAAATGAAAGGTACTAACCTGAAAAAAAAACAAAGCTTTTTAACAAAACATATTTAAAAAAAAAACATAGTATGTCCTCCTACTTCTAAGAATAAAGAAGTAAGGACACAAAATCATAAATATTCTCCATAGAGTTTCGAATCTCGTGTAAATAGCCGCCAACGGGCATCAGGTGTGCTTTTAGGAAGCTGTTACATGTGGTTTCATAAAAGGATATTAATAATGCATCATTTTCACGAGGCCGCCGAGCAAAGGTCATGCCTGGGCCACGTAGGCTTATCTTATTATATACGACCCGCCTGGAAAGGTCACGGTTTTGGCTCTTTCACGACATGCGAATCAAAGGAGATCGTCCTAAAAGGATGTAAAAATACTTATTCAGACATAAAAGATAGATAATAGGTAAGGACAAATACAATAAGAGCTATTTCCATCGTTACATTCACATTTTTCTTCGTCATCAGATTTGAGTTTGTAATCTCAAGGGTTTGTATTTGGTATAAAATCACTACAAGACAACAACAATAGCATAAGAAGAACATTAGGCCGAACATCAAAGAAAGTTATATAAAATGGAAGAACATGACTTTAAATTACTCATCGAATATTGAATCGCTATATTTGTTATATTTGTATAAAATACCACGTGTTGAGGAAAAAGATAAAAAAATCCGACCCCAGGGATAGTCCAACTGGCAACTTACTTGACCATACCTAAACGATAAGGAAGAAATAAGAAGTTAAACACTAAAACATCACAATATGTGGACATTACACCAGATTAAAGCGAAACGAATCAAATTCAATAACAGTTCTGTCGGCAAAAGTGACCAATACATAAATAATCTACCCTATTCTTGGAATTGACCGCGGTATCACACAGACCGACCGATTTTTAGAATTCCCCAGTGGCAATTACCGAGTACGATTTATCTTTATAATTACAGAAAAGAATAACAATTCCGCTGGAAATACTTCGCCGTGTAGTTTTCATTGTTTGAAGGGCTAGCTGTATAGTGCGGCGTTTAATTTCTACGAAAACATGACTGTTTGATGCGAAATTGCTGTTATTGTTGAAATATTTTCACTTCTTTTGAACTATATCACAGCTGCATAAAATTTATTTATATGCTCCTTTTTATTTCTTCTGGTTTCTTGTGTTATTGTTGTTGTGTTGTGCTTATAAAAAAAAGTTTTTGAATCTTAAGATATATCAAAAATGAATTCTATCATCACAAGCGTTTTCCTACGAAGAAGGGCAGTTTGGTCCCGCCGGCTGTTGTTGATTAACTGTATTTCGCTTTAAATAAGTTAGCAAAACTTTAAGAGGTGATTTTCTCCTTGAAACTGAACAACTTTCCCCAAAAAATACATTTGAAATTCTACACAGATGGCTCAAGTTGTCTATCTATTTCCATGGGGAATTGGTGGAATTTCGTGGGCGTGAATAATTTTTTTTGCTAACTAATTTGAAGTCACCTATATAACCTGTGTGTACTAATCTTTAGGTTAACTCGGAGGTCATTTGGTGTCCTGCTTGAAAGGAAGATAAGTGATAATGAACGAGTAATGACATTTAGTTTCTTTTTATTAGCATTACTTAGTGTGTTGGTGTGCAAAACATAAAAAGTATTTGTTTGATACTAGAGGTATACTATGGGATATACTACAGATATACTATGTATAGGCTACGTTATTTTGATTTGCTTTTTAAATTATAATTCTATAATTTTCCATCCTTCTCTTATCGTGTAGGTATAGTATGTGGCGAACTTAACTAACCCTGGTGTCAGAGTTTTCAAACCGCACAATGGCATATAATATGCTATAATATATGGAAAATTATTATATCGCTACATTGCCTATCATCAGCTCTGTCTATCCAAGTTTTTTTTAAAATAAAGATGCATAAGCCTATAAACCAATCGGATCGTAAACAAGGTTCTCATTTCGCTATTTAATCATTTACAGTCGTAAACAGACGAGACAAGTTAATTGCATAGGGTTTAACGCTTAAGTTACCGCATTTTGACCACAAGTCATCGGCAGCTTATTTTATAGGCACGTAGAAAAATAACTTCACCGTTAAATTAATAACGAGGAATCTTTAATGGACTTCTATCAAAATTTGCCATGTAATAGACAATCTTGGCTGTAGAAAATTAACTTAGAAACAGAGGAAAAAGATTTGTGATTAAAATAAACGCTACACACTCAAAGGCCCACACTATGGTATTCCCTTGAGTCGTGGATCATACGAAAAGACAGACACTAATACATGAAAACTGACGATAAGGTACAGTCTAATCCCTAAATTAAGTATCTAACCATTTCTTAGCTGTAATTCTACAATTTTATGGCTATAGCAACGAGTGATCCTTAACTGGAAATAAATCTCTTAAATAGGGATCATTCAACAATTACGTAATCACCGGAAGGGGGGGGGGGGTCGGGTGCTTGTATATACATCGGATTATTTGGGGGGGGGGGGGTAAGAAGCCATGATTACGTCATCATTTTATAACTTTAATTAACGTATAGCGAAATGAATAAATAAATTATATTTAAATATTTACGTCCAATTTTGAAGTCTATTACTGGTAACACTAACTATTAGATAGATGGAACGGGATTTCCCCTGTTATAGACAAATTGTGGAACAGTGTGACCAGATTCAGTTTTTTTCTACTTTTTCGGCATATTTTATCGACTTTTCCAAGCATCAGTATTGTTATAGTATTAAGTATGAGGGTAGTAACTTAGCAATGTATATAGAATTGTAATTGTATTTTACAATTGTAAGTTTTATTAAATAGGTCGCTGGACCGATTTGAAACATTCTTTCACCATTAGAAAGCTACATTATCCCCAATGGACATCGGCTACATAATTTTCCCGAATTCCCACGGGAACGAAGTTCTGGGCGGAATGATAGTATTGAATAAATATAAATTTAGAATTTAGTCTCTTAGAAAGTATTTAACTTAACAGATTTAGTGACGAACTAAGAATGACGCGTGACGGGGTTTTCTTTAATGATGTAGAAAAAAAGGAATTGAATGCAGAAATGGGAAATAGGTGTCTATACGAAGTATTTCATAAAATGCAAACAGTTCCAAGACTTTAGGTCTTGCAGAGCCGCCCTTATCAAAATTTGGCTTGAGACAATATACAGGTTAAAGCTGCACCCACTGGCGGGAAATAAATATATAAATAGTACAAAAGGGAAGGGGCAGGGATCTAAAAAACTACTTTAGGTGATTTGTCACTAGATAATATACACGATTGTGTATGTAACGTGATTGTGTATGAATACGCGATCACGAAATTCAAAGAAATAAAAGTCTTCACATAATTTTATAGTTTCTTTTTAAATAGGATAATTGATTCAAAACGAAATTATAAAGACTTTCAATTTAAAAATATTTGTTAGTAATTTTTCCCCCAATCACTTGAACTTCTGTATTCAGTATATCCGCTTGCGGCTTGAGTTATTAAGTGCAATTTGTTACTTTCAAGACCTGTTTCAAAAAACAGGTAAATGAAGGACAAAAAGCAATTTTTTTTTCTTTTGAAATCGAAATTATTGGTATAAGATCTGCAATTACTTCGGTCCTTTATACGAGTGTGAGGAAAATAATATGCTAAAAATAGCAAATCACTTTTTCTTGTAACGTCCCATCCCTGTCCCCATGGCAACGCCTCCGCATCCCATAGTACCGCCTACGCCACTTGACAAGCTCTTCTGTGCCCTTTTCAGTCTATTTGTGAAGCTATTCGTGGCCTACCTTGAACACAACAAACGGAATTAGCACGTGGGTCGGGTTAAAATAAAGGTTTTGACAACTGTTTTCTAAGATTAAAAAAAAAGGATCTTATCTTCCTCAATGCTTTTCGTTTGGGTATTTGGACAGATTATTTACATTTATAACAAGCTAGCTTTCCGCCAGGGACTTCGTTCCCGTGGTAATTTGGGAAAATTATACAGCCTATGTAATAATCCAGGGTGTCAGCTACCTCCATAACAAATTTTAACAAATTTGGTCTAGCCGTTTGAGCATGAAAGAGTCTCAAACATCCACATATATTCCTCACAAACTTTCGCATTTATAATATTAGTAGGATTGGATAATATACTACGAAAAACTATTCAAAGATTTCATGCCATACATGATTTCAGAGTATATTGGAAATGAATTTCATATTTTAAATAAAATTCAGCCCCGCGCGAACTAAGAGTTCACGCAAAGTCGACCACCTTCATGTAAGCATTGTGGAAAACCTAGTCGACCGATTTTTATTTTTTTGGGCTTAAAATATTTGAAATCTATGTCCTCAGGGGTTATTTTATCGAAATTTCGATATCTCTTTTAGTTTGCCAGATATTGGACTCGAAAGGAAAAAAAATGACAAAAATAAAAAAAATTTTTTTTTTTTTTTTCGTCATAACTTTTTGATTTTTGTCATTTTTCAAAATTATTTTTTGCATAATATAGCCCTTGCGAATACGCATCTCATACACTATCCTAGCTATATTATCAACGGAGTTATATGCAGATCACACTTTCAAGTGAAATGAGGCCCTATACCGACACCTCCCAAAAGACATTTCCAATGTCATAATACAACTCCCTAAGAGACAACAAATGAATTATGACCTTCAAAGGAAACAAAATTAATGAGGCAAGAAACTTCTAACTTGGACGTCGTTAACGCCCATTACAATTGAAGTTTTAACAAATCAAACTTCAAACCCAAAAGCTTAAAACTTCCCGTTAAATTGATAAATTTATAATTTCCATATTCCGGAATTAAATGGTTGGGTTTCAATGTTTTTCAAGGAAAAAAATAATTTGTTTGTTCAGTGATTCATTACTGGCCTTGTAAGTCTGACGGAGTATACTTTATAATTATTCCCTGATTAAGCTTTCTGAAATAAAATGTGGATTTTATTTATCTTTAAGAATGAATATTTTAACATAAAATATAAGATAGTTTTATAAAAATTTTGAATGGGATGTGATAATTGAATCCTAACCAAAATTTATTAATACGAAAATGAATTTGTTTGTAGGTATGTATGTTACACTTTTATCCCCCAAACACTGAACCGACCATTATTTTTAATAAAAAATGTCATGGGTACATAAAAGGGAATAAAATATTTCTTATCCCATATTACCAAGGGAACAGGAAATATGCGGGTAAAACCGCGCTGCTACTATGACTATAAACTGGTCTAAAACCAGAGCAATGAAAAAAAAGGAAAGTGTAACAGATAATACAAAAGCCTACAGTACTGTAACGGTGTCTCTTGGGGGCGATTAAATTAAACAGCTGGATTCCTTTTCAATCACGGATATAATCAAAAAACTGTTTTTTCTTCGTTACAATATAATTTACTTTTATATTACATCCACAGCTGTAAAGTAAGACACCGCTTATTAAGTACTATTGCACGCCTACGAACGTATTTATACTTATTCCGCGAGCTTGCTACAATGAATGCACAAAAATCAAACAATGAATGGCGCAAGGCCAGATCTTCAATCATTTCGAATCATGACATCGAATACCATTTCAAACCTACGTTCCTACGAACGTATTTACACTTATTCCGCGAGCTTGCTACAATGAATGCACAAAAATCAAACAATGAATGGCGCAAGGCCAGATCTTCAATCATTTCGAATCATGACATCGAATACCATTTCAAACCTTAAAATTGATATTCGAATTATCTTCTTCGAAATGACCGAATGAGAAAGAAGTCGCGTTATGCCCGATCCTCCGTGAAGGTCTGCATACCACAGTACCGAAGTGTACAGAAGTGGACTTAATGCCTAGAGAAATAAATCGATCATTCTTCTTCTTATCGTGTAGATATAGCAGTGTGGCGAACTTGGCTAACCCCGGTGTCAGAGTTTTCAAACCGCACAATGGTATCTTGACTTGGTTTTAACGACTGTCGTCAATCGACAACTGCCGGGACCGACAGCTTAACGTGCCCTCCGAAGCACGGAAACACTTGTGATAAATTGCCACCTTGGTTACCCGTTCCCTGCCTCTGTGTACGTTGCTTAACCTCACTGATCGGTTGAGATCAGCGAGCGCCACTGAGCTACAGCGATCGATCATTGTAAAGAATAAATATTGCAAGTTGTAAAGACTACTACGGATGACTGGGCCCAGACGTTTTCATCACCGATTCTCATCTGGTGCAAACTGTGAACGCAATCTCAACCGAAACTTTGCAATATCTAGGAAAAATATTGGAAAAATTCAAGTTTTAAACATAAACGTGATCTCTTAGTTCTGGACAATTTGTTATTCATTAGATTATTCTTTTGTTAGAACACAAATCATCTATATTACAAATATTATAATGAGGAAAGATTTGATTGTTTTTTGTTTGTTTGCATTGAATAGGCTCCAAAACTATTGGACCGATGTGAAAAATTCTTTCACCGTTAGAATCCTACGTTATCCCTAATGAACATTGGCTACATAATTTTCCCGAATTCCAACGGGAACGAAGTCCTGGGAGGAAAGCTAGTCTTAATATATAAAACAAAGTCGGGTTTGTTCGAATACTTATAACTCGAAAACGGCTGGACCGATTATAATGGTTTTATTTATTGTATTTTTCTCCATCCAGAATGAATAACTATTAAAAACGAAAAAATTCCCACGGGAATGAAGTCCCGGAAGAAATACTAGTTCTTTAATAAAGTATGTTCGCGAGTCTTGACTTCGGATAAGAAAACTATAAAACAGTTCCTAAATGTAAAGAAATGCGTTAAAGTTTTATCTTGAAAATTACAATTATTATATCAAGACATTAAAACGAAAGAGTGTTTAATTACAGCGCATAGACAGAAATGTTAAAAACCCCATAAAAGCAAAACCCGTCATTATGAGTCTATTCGCTTTCAGCAAGTAACCGTCTTGCCGTGCACTGATTAATCCCCATAATGAAGTTCGTGATGCCGTTTTAATTACCGAGCGAGGAACGTCTTCTGTTATTTATATGAAAATAATTAAATATAAAAAGAATTTTGCAGAAGAAGCAAAATAATCATTGAACAGGTCAGCGACAAACGTGCTTCTTAAAGGCCAACGCCCCACCATGCGTTCCACTGCATTTTTTGATCGCAAGCGAATTTCGTTCGCAAAGTCATCGATATAACTTTTAATTTCGCATGATGAAGGTATGTGTTTTGTTATATGGGGTACATGGTTCACGTCATTGCACTTCTCAGAATGCATTGGCGATATTTTTGTGTTGTTGAGGCATCGTTGGGGCTTTTTCCTGTTGGTAGGTAGCAAATCGGCGCCGGTAGGTAGCGCTGAATACGAGCGTTCAAAGTACAATATCTATTACATTGTACTCCGACTGACCTGCCTGTGCCTGAGCAGGCTCTTTGTTCGCTTCTCAGAACCGCGTAATCCTCAACTTTACTGAGATTTTGTCAGAGTTTCTACCTGGAACATGCTCAGACGTTATTGAATTCACCATTATTGTCAGCATTTCTTGTAAGAAAACAACTTTTAAGAACTACTTGGGGTTTTAGCAAAGTTTTGTTACATATGAAGATGAGTTTGAAAGGGGAGTCAAGTTTAGAACCTTTTAAAATGTCTTTTGGCGTGGGCGTTATGTATTTGACGTAGCGCGAATCAAAACCTCGAAAAGTTAGAGTGCTGTTCTCATCATGTCACAGTCACTCAAACATTTTATTGGCTTCCTTTGTAATGTGGTGGATTAAAATAGACAGGAGCTACAAAGAGGATACGTCAATAAAAATCAAATCTTCGCTTTCGCTTTGATCTTTAAAACAATATATGTATAAGACAATGCACTTGAGATTTTCGGAGACTTTCAGTTCCATAGACGAACAAAGTTGAGATTCGTAACAAGATCTGGTAAGACCGCAAAAATAATAAAGATTTTTCTTTTGTACTCTTGCTTTTAAGCATATACAGTATGAAATTTAATTAAGTTGTAAATATAAGTAGGACAAAAAAGTTTTACTGAAACAAAAGAAAATAAGGTCAATTATATTTCTAAAGTTATGTTACATTTACTAGCCAAGCCAAGTTTTGTTTAAGATATAATACATCTGCAAGTTGCCATTGACATTCCAGTTGCAATTTAGCGCGATATGATATCCGTGAGTCTAGGAGGAAATAAATTATCCAATCTTAGTCTAGTCTGTTGCTAGGCCAACCGGATGAATGGCCACAGAATACCAATCTACAGAATGGCAACCTTATATAAAGCACTTGTGAACACTCACGCACACATAGACCCTATTCACATTCTCGGTGCATTGTTACTGGTGTGCATGTGTGTGTGAGTAGACCACGTGATATAGAACGTTCTGTGCGTTCTTATTTCAAAATGCGGTCTGGCTGTGCGCGCGAGTGGTTGCGTAATGATGACGCAACGCTTCGCTCAGGCTCAGACCGTTGCTTGTTAGTATGCAAACTAAGTGAAACATTCGAGGTATGCGCACCATGACGCCGCCGCGACGCCTAGATGCGCGGTTAATTGTCCAACTTCCTTATATTAACAAGGAAAAGTCTGCACCGGTAACTTTGGTAGCACATGTACGATAATTGGGTAGGAAGTCTTAAAGTTCATATTAAAATCATTCGACAGAATGCAAAATTCAGTCGTGTGACCCAGTAAACAACTCATTTCCGTATTTAATTATATAATAGCTAGGTAGAGAAAGCATAGCGTATAAGCTTTTAACCCCCGACAAAAAAGGGGGGTGTTAAATGTTTGACGTGTATATTCTGTGTGTATGTATACCTGTGTGTGTCTGTCTGATTTAAGTGTAAAATAAATCATTATTGATAAATATTTTTTTATTTAGCTTTCAAACAAAAAAAAACCGCATCAAAGTCGGTCCATTTTTTATTTATTATTATAAGATGGGTTAACCCTTGACCTCAATCTTGACCATAGATGAGGTCGACGATGGAGCGAGTTAACACAGAAAATGCCTATTAAGGCACTGGTACTCCTACGCACCGACGGAACACAGCAAGCTGTTTGGTGTCGGACTTCGGTAGGAGGGTGGTCGCGAACCAGACGGCCCTTCAAAGAGCCTACCACACCGCATGAGACCATAGGACGCCGCCTCAGATTTAGAAAAAATTTAGGTGTCGTTGCCTGGGGTGAATTAATAGGAGGCAGGTCTCATTTGTGTTTCCTTAGTCGCCTCTTACGACACCTACGGAAAGAAATGGGGTGGTGTTATTCTAAACCGATCACAACTCTGCGTAAACATTTAAGAGCTACGGTGCCGCAAACAGACACACAGATACACGCCAAACTTATAACACCCGTCTTTTTACCGGGGTTCAAAATAGTAGAATCAAAGCAAATTAACTTGTAAAATTACCTCAAACATTTATGTATAACGAAACGGACTAATCCAGTAACGCAATAGGAATAACTTGTGACAAAATAAGACATTTTCCCATGGTCAATTTGTAACTTCCTCGGTGATTGCAGATGTCGTTAGACGGCACATTATTAGCTTATTACGCGTCCATTGGCGGCGCGTACCCACGTATTGGCTAGTTGTGGACCGTTTCCGCCGCAGGTGACCCGACCACGAAAGGGCGGCCATTCAGGGTTTGTATTGCCAGTGTTGGCACGAGTTGGGGTAAAACGATCCAATCATTGGCTTGGCTAAGATGCTTTTCTTTATATTAAACTATGATGAGGGTGGCATTTCACAAATCCTCTATTGTTATAAATCTTCAGCGATGTTTATCTCATTTGGTGTTTTGTTTTTAACCCCTGACAAGAAAAGAAGGGTTAACAAGGGGGGTAATTTTGAAGTGTGTATCTGTCTGTCTGTGGCATCGCAGCTCCTTAACGAATGGACCGATTTTCGGCAATTTCAAGGAGACCTTTGGCGCATTATGGCTACATTGACACCACCACACTAACGGTTTCTCCACAACAATTTTTAAGTTCGCCTTTGTGCATTTTGATCTGTGTCTACCCACCTTTTGTTTCTATCTTTGTTTATGTGCAATGAAGTGTTTACATACATGATTTGATGTTGCTTGAGATGACAGCTTAAGAAACCAACCAAAAGAGTTACGGAAATCTGAACAATGCGCCTCCAAACATCCGTTTCGTTATCGCGTCTCGGCACACAGCCGACGTACGACAGGGTTGCCAACCTTTATTACATGAAAAAAGTATATTAAGGTGGCAGAAGGTAAAACAAACAGTACTTGTTGGAAATTAACAGTATTTTATTTCTTCAACTTCTTAAATACATATATTTTGTGGATGTACAGTACAAAAACGCGATGGGTACCGCATGACAACAAACCATTTACGTTACTACTTTCTTTCTATGGATACCATTGATTCTGAAAACCTTTTTTGTTCAACAGTAAAAAGTATAAAGTAGTCCAAAACAGTATAATACTGTTTTTAACTATGTCCGACTCCCTTCTCCCAGTAACGCCCTAAGCCGAGGTTCGAGTCCCACAGGGGGCGGCCTTAGGCCTGTTACTTAAAATAATTGGGCTGAGAGCCATCTGCGCTCGCCACTTGCTCGGTGAAGCTGTGAAGGCCATCAGCGGCCAACAGTGCAGTCATTTAGAAAAAAAAACGGCATAGTTGGAAACCCTACGTACGAGTATGAATGGACATAATACGTTTACATTTTCTCCAACAACTACCTTGTGGCAGCGTTTCGCGCCTATCAGATTTTACACCGGAAACGAACTACGCATGTACTTGCTACTGTTGATTTTTATTGAGCTCTTTGCTTGTTTGGATTTGGTGTTTGTGTACAGATTGCCTCTTGAGACAATATTTAAATAATGTTTAATACTGAGAAAATGGAATACACTTTAAAAAAATTACCCAATTATATGATTATTGATTATGGACCCGTGCCCCTTAGTGGAGACTATTATATGGACTGATAATTGTTAACCTTTTCACCGCCAAAGTCTGATATATCAGTTTTTTTTTAACTTTAATATCGTTCACTAAGCGTTCGCCATACGCCACGACATATTTTTTTTATGTCGTGGCGTGTGGTGGGCGTTTTTGACGAAAACTCTTGGCGCTAAAAGGGTTAACAATAATATCACATAAAAGTAAATGTTTTCAAATCATAGCAGTATTAAGTTGCTAGAGAAAGTTTAGGAAAGATTCTTCTCATGAAATTAAAAACATTGGTTATTTTTTTTTTAAATTCTCAAAAAACCTATGCAATGGCAACATAGCTGATTATTGTATGTTCAAGTTGTGTGTTTTTAATTGGCAAACATATTTATACACTTATCTATTCAGCAGTTTTAACTGTCAAATATCAATATATCTTGCTGTTAGTACACCTTTAAATAAATAAATAAGTTGTATTTTACTTGAGGAAAACTTCAGTTTCGTGGGCTGTGATGTCCTATTTTCAACAGATTTGAACAGGGCAACAAAAAAACCGATATAACAACAAATCATTGCCATGACTACAAAAAGAGAGTTTAGCGGATGTTTTGTCTGGAAGCTGAATAATCTACGTCTCTGTTTAGTTAGAGCTAATTAAAATGTTTTTTGGTTGCTTACCGAAAAAGAATAACCCTTTTGATACATACCTGAAAAAAAAAGAAGATAGATTAGGTATGTTTTTACTACAGAGGTTGTATTTTTAAAAAGTACAGACAATAGCACGTCAGGTTACACATTTGCGCTAAGAAAGCCAGCGCTAATGCGTGTGAGATACGGGCGAAGTCAAGGTGACATGTATAGCCCGATGTGCTGCCGTGTGTACCTACAGAACACAGTGCATCAGGTTACTGCATTTTTTCCTCAAAATCAATCTTATCGTAACAGATTAGAGTGCATTGTATGTGATAATTTGATATATTCTCTATTCTATACAGCCAACAATCAACATGAATCCATTCCAGTTTTTTATCACTCGTAACTATGATCTGCATTGCTAATAAAAGGTGTTTCAAAAAAAAAAAAAAAAAAGGAATTCCTAAATTTAATTTTAAAAGTGAAATAGTCGCAACTCTAGTAATCAGTTGCACGGTTTGATATTTACAAAATAAAAGTTTCATATAATTAATATGACATACTTGTCAATTTGTAAAAGAGCTGTGCAATAAGCTTAATTTTAATTAATTTTGAATTATTATTTTTTTGGTTTTTTTTGAAACACCTTGTATAGACGTGTGACATAATTGTCGTATGTATCTCGTTACACCATCTCATTTTATCGCATAGCGTTAGTACGGCACAGGCACAACGACATCAACATGATAAAACTATATCACGCAGCTATGTTAGCTATGCAGCTCATGGTCTTGCCATTTATAAGAAGTCCGTAGAATAAATAACATCATTGTAAGGAAAATGTGACCTAAAATCCTTGCTAAAATAATAACTATCTTCTGTGTCTGCGGTTGCGTTGGAGCAAATCGGAAATACCAGCTGCGATTATAATAGTGCAACGCAACAGGTTTTGTTGTAAAATAGCTCTTATAATCAACACGATAGAGTACACCTAAGCGCTGGGCATTGTAATCTGTTTACCTAGAACTAGAATGAACAATACATCGAATAGGTGTAAATGTCAAATTGTAATTGAGCTAGCACCAGTTACATTGTTGCAATATAATAAATGGGGGAGTAAAAACACTGACGAATATTTAACATCTACACAGGGGCAGGAAACCTGATGGGTGACCAAAGTGGCAATTTATCACAAGCGTTTCCGTGCTTCGGAGGGCACGTTAAGCTGTCGGTCCCGGCTGTTATCGATTGACTACAGTCGTTAAAACCAAGTCAGAGGCCATTGTGCGGTTTAAAAACTCTGGGTTAGTGAAATTCGCCACACACTTGACTATACCTACACGATAAGAAGAACTTCTGTGTACCAGAACACTTGGAGTGTGTGGAAGGCCTTTTTGCGAATAATTCAGTTTAGATTCTCTACTTTACTTTCGCTACCCGGCTTTAAAAAAAACATTATGGGGTTTAAAATCTGCGAAAATAAAATTAAGAAAAATGACAAATTAGAAAAAAATGATATTTTTCTGTTTGCTAATTTACGTAATTGATTTTGAGTTTATAAAACCTTATGCATATTAGTCTTATCCATTACACTTCAAAGATAGTAGATATTGTTATTTTTTTAAGTTAAAATCGTCCATACTCATTGTTTTATGTAGTTGTGTCAAACCGGATGTGAACGCGTGAGTTGTCGTCAAGAAACTCACCGATCGAGTTATACAAAGGCCGGATGCAAATTGCTAATTAGATACTATCAAAAAACAGGGAAACACGACCGAAAATAATTTATTTTTTAATTTCCATTGACAACGACAAAAAAGGCTACATTTTAGATTTTTTTTCGATTACATCAGCGGCTGTTTCAATTTCACTTTTTAGAGCTCCTATAAAGAAAACTCGAAACTTAGTAAATGTGAAACAAATAAAGAAATTAGGTACTATGTTTATTATGTTAACAATAGCGTATCAATAAAAGTAATTAAAAAATATAACCAGAAATGAATGGAAATAAAAGGTTTATTAAAGTAACTCCAAATTTAGTAACTTTTACATAGAGGTAAGGGGCTCTTAAAAGAAATACTTTTTTTACCAACGTAAATATCAAAACAAAATATAAAATAATTACTTATACACAAAGCCAAGGAAATTACATGTTACTGAAGCCGTGGAGGAAGGGAAACAATCGCCACAGTTCCCACGTGCAGACGCCACCAGAATAAAATAAGTATTTCCCCATATTTAAACTGCATTTATAGTTGACAATTGCGTTATGCAAACTGCAATTTTAACAGTTCATATTTGATGTATTAACGATTTCGTTTAAGAGAATAGGTCCGCTCTTGACCACAATTTAGCACATGGGCGAAGATGTGGTCGAATGCATATTCACTCGAACTTGGAAATAAAAACGCAGGCAGAGAATTCCATTGCTTAGCTGTGCGAAAAATATAAGATGAAGGGAAGCGCTCAGTACGGAGTACGAAACTGAGGAATCTTGACTACTTCGCTTTCTTAAGAGCAACTGTCATGTCGGTGGAGAATTCGCCATATATTTCTATCCTGCCAATGATCATTTAACCGCCCAGTGACAAATTTTGTTTGATAGCAAAAACAAAAATTTTATCAATCCGTTAACACGCAAAAAGGTATATCAACCGGATGTTTACTACGAGTTTTCTCATTCTATTTACTGATTAATTCCAATATTTGTTGATCACTCTGTCCCTCGATGCACTATCGAGACAGATTGCATCATTTTATTGACAACTTTATACAAGGTGACGTGTTGAGAGCTTGTTCAAGGAATTTTCCTTTAAAAGTTGACTGTTTACTTATATAAGGGGAGAGATATGACAGTGTTCGCGGTATTGGATGCTATCAGGTATCATATAGTTGGTATGAAGAAATTGTTTAGTGTTTTATATAAGAATTAATAAAGGTTGTCGTTAATTAAAAGCTATAGAAAAGCTCCTCTTTTTTTTATTATAAGATGGGTTAACTCTTGACCTCAATCTTGACCATAAGGTCAAAGATGAGGTCGACGATGGAGCGAGTTAACCCAGAAAATGCCTATAAAGGCACTGGTACTCCCACGCACCGACGGAACACAGCAAGCTGTTTGGCGTCGGACTTCGGTAGGAGAGTGGTCGCGAACCAGACGGCCCTTTACAGAGCCTACCACACCGCATGAGACCATAGGACGACACCTCAGATTCAGAAAAAAATGAAGTGTCGTTGCCTGGGATGGATTACTAGGAGGCAGGTCTCAATTTGTGTTTCCTTAGTCGCCTCTTACGACACCCATGGAAAGAGATGGGGTGGTGTTATTCTCAACCGATCACCACACGGTTTAAATCACCTCTACGTTTCTTATGCGATGATACGATGTGAAGATAAGTATTTTAGTAGTGAGGTTTACACGCGGTTGTATGTATGGTTGAACAGGAAAGTGTCTTATCTAGTTATCAAGTTCGGTAACAAATCTAGCACATTTTAAATTTAAAGCTTATTGAAATTATCACTTTAAAGTTTCAAATTAAAAAAGACTATAGTATGGTTCTACAACACACTAGGAATATTCAAACCAAGGAATATTCAAGTTATATTCAGGGTGATAAAGCACTTTTTACTTGGTTTAGATCGTCAGTAAAATAATTTAATGTACAGGTTGAAAAAGAACCTCCTAGCTTTATTGAAAATCCTGAACCAGTATCACTTAGAACACTTTTAATTTTTTTTTGTTTATTATTTATTTGGGATTTTTTTTTTCTAAACGTAGACACCACTCGGGCACACCCCCCGAGCGCTACCCGCACCCCTCGCGTGCCTGGTGTAGGAGTAATGTCTACGTTTAGGCAAAAAATGAAGTATTCCCATTGAAAAAATATTAAAAAAAATTTTTTTTCATAAATGTGTTCTTTGAGTGATACTGGTTCAGGGTTTTAAATATAGCTAGGAGGTTCTTTTTCACCCAGTAGAAGCAAAGTAAGACGAATTTGCTTAATTCCCAAAAATACTTTGTGGAATATCAACAAGAGATGCTTTCTACGTCGTTATCGAGATACATGACGCGGAGTTTAACCAGGATTTGTGTTGTATGATGCAAGTCGTTATCAGCTTATCAATGACGCGGGAAAAGTAGAGTAGGCGGTTATATTAGCGTTGGCGCCGGCGCGTCACGTTTGGCTCTGCAAACTCCAGTGTTGCCAGATGGCTTTGTAAATTTACCCCAAATCACCGGAAAATATCACTTGTCTATTGATTAAAAATCTATGGTCTCTGCCTCATAAAACGAGTAAGGCATCAACTTACATATGTATATTTCATTCACAATTGAGATTTTTATCTTTGATGTAAATTTTAAACTAATCCCGAACTAATATATAATTGGCTATGTATATTACCTAAGATGTTACATACTAAACTTTTAACATTATGCTATTGATTACGAGTGTATAAATAAATTAACTCTGACAATCAGTTTTTTCCCAACAACAGTAAAATCTTACTAAGAGAAAAAGTACCCCGGAATGGATGGGCGAAATCCTCAATATGGCATCACTGGCAAGCCCTCATGCGTCAATCATGACTATTTGTTTTATACACAGTTATACACTATTTAGCAAATGTGTTACGGGATGTTTCTTTGTTATGTAATGTTGTCGTAATCAATGACACTTAGATTGTTTCAATGAGGTGGATTATGCTTTAATTTGTGACAATCACTCCTCGGTCATCAGATGTTGCATCGTATAGTTTACAGTACAGTAGGCCTATGTCTATGTCGTCGGGTAATAATATGTATAAAACTTGCAATTGAAAAAATATATAGAGAAGGAATTACAGGCGGCTTCATTGCTAAGCAGCAATATCTATTGCAATCCTTAGCGAATCGAAGGCTTTAGAAGAATTGCCATAGCGATTATGGCTATGTTACCACTTTATCCATTCTTTTCATTTTATAGGCAATTTGGTGGTTTGAACACTCAGACTACAGGGTTAGTCAAATTCACCATATATAATAATGGATCTTTTCGTAATAACAAGATACGAAAAGATAAATTATTATTTATAAGTGATTATTGAAGTGGGACTGGGCTGTCCAGGTTAGCCGTATGCACCCTGAACGTTGGCCAGCGGATACCCCGAAGCCCCCGTAGTCGAAGTAGACCACGGAAGAGGTGGCAGGATGACCTCACTTCATTGGAGGAACTAGTGGGAGTTTGCCAACAACCAGGACGAATGGGAAAACAAGGGAAGGCCTTTGTCCAGCAGTAGGACGGATTCATCATCATCATCATTCATCATCTTGATTCATGGTTAAAATTCTTATAAAACAAAAAAAAGCTAAGCAACTATTAACAAAAGTATGATAATTAATAAGTTCTAAAAATATATCTCTGTGTCAACAGGTCTGTTGCTAAACGATTTAGCTGCAAATGATGGGTACAACTACATAAATGCGAACAACCGGTCGGAAAATTGTTGTTCAAGTACATTTTGTGATGGCAAGGACGTGTCGAAATCTGCGAATGCACTCGACTGATGGAACTATGATGCCAGAGCGATGGATGCGGTAATATTTTACATCTACTACAACAAACTACTCAGACGAATATATTCCTTTCGGGGGTAGGCTAGGTTAGGTATCCCACGGTCAAAAAACCACCCCTCATTAAACATTCTGCTGAGTATTTTTAAAATTTTATTAATTGGTATTAGAGCTGCCAACATTTTGAAAAGATTTATTTATTTTTTATGATTTCTTGAGACATAAGATTGATTTTAATTTTTTCATATGTAAGTATGACTGGTTTCAGAGGTTAAAAATTAAATTAAACAAGATTTCATTTGAGAGGTCCTGTATTTCACCGTTGATGTAACCGGACTGGCGGAATAAGGTTATGTTCTGTTAGCATGATTTAACTAGCTTAATTATTTTGGGTGGGAATAAAAAAAGGGTAACTTCATATCGTTTTATATCATCTTACAAATCATAACTTATTCGATATTCATGCTTTGCGTGCCCTAACAAATGTTGCTAAATATTAATCGTGGCAAAAGTCGCGAGTCACAAAAAACTATTGCTTTATTGAAATCCAAGTAAACACTTTCGTAAGTTTAAACTGAATTCATTGCACTAAACTTTCATATCCTAAAATGTTCGCACATCAGTGACCACGCTGAGTGAGTCACATTGGCCATTGCCACATCAGCTGACTCATTGACTGCGCACAAGCAGTGGGAAAGAGAAACCTATTGTTCCCATTCGTCCTTTAAATCTCGTCAGGTGTTATGACACGAGATTCGCTCTGAGACTACGGTTGTTTAAAGAAGATATTGTGACGTTTGACGCTGTAAAAAGCTTATATCTTCAAAACTGGGTAAGTAGAGCTACAGATTAATATGTACCATACAACAATACTTCATGGGATGTAAACATTCCTAAAAGTTACTTTCATTAACGATAGTTCACTTGAGTTCATGTCGATCTGTCATCGCCCATCGCTCTGTTTCGATGTCAAATAAGGATAATCAAAAACACTTTCACTTTTAACCAGTAGTCTGTTTTTTACAAACGGTCAGCTAGTCTTCGTTCAGTTATTTTTTTAAATTACCACTTACTTTAAGCATTTTAAACTTATTAACTGGGTTTCACATTTGAAACGTGTATTCTATAATAAAGACCTTCTACAAAATGTGGAAATGTAAATAAAGTTTTGAGTATTGAGCATTTAAATATTAGTCCACTGAGGTTACATTAAAACTTTGAAAAAGTCCATCCATGTCAATAGTTTTTATTCGACCAAACACAGTTTTTTAGTCGCTACTTTGTCTGTAGTAGTTACAAGTATGTACAGGTGTTAGTTGCGTGGTATGACCAATTTTTTCCGGCTGGGCAAAACCGTGTGACATGTCCATAATCCCACGCCATTACGCCGCGTCTAGGTCAAACCTATTTTCGTATTTAACACTGGATATAGCTGGCACGAACCTATTTATTTGTTGTCATTTTTCTGTTTATTTAATAGGGGCTAATCTACATTGAGGTTTTTTCATATAAGTATTTAATAATACTTCATTTGCCGTTGGGTTACTCAATGCGTTTTTTATTTAAAACATATTAAGTACTAGCTTTCCGCCCGCGGCTCCGCCCGCGTGAACTACAGGGTATATCGTGCCCGTGGGATAAAATGTAGCCAATGTCCTTTCCCAGGCTCTAATCTATCTCTGTACCAAATTTCATCAAAATCAGTTCAGTAGTTTAAGCGTGAAAGACGGATAGACACACAGACAGACCGACAGACAGTGTTACTTTCGCATTTATAATATTATAGTAAGGATTCTGATATAAATCTAGATGGATAGTAATGCAGTAAAATTACATTAAATAATTGTATTGTTGGCGGCGAGATACACTTCGGGACGCTGAGCGAGCAAAGTATGTCATATAAAAGTTTGTTTTACGGTCATAATTCCGACCAACTTTTACATTTAACAGTTCGTAACAACTTTTTGCACCAAACCATTAAAGATACAAAATTACGACACAATTCATTCATTAACTCCGATAAGCGTAATCCTCGTACAAAAACATTTTTATCAAGTAGGTAAGTAAGTACAAGAATGAATGAAGCGAAGTTTTGTATATTTTACTCGATAATTGGTTTCGATCAAGTTTCCGAAAGAAGGTGACATGGGTGACCCGAAGGTGACCCGAGTTTGAACGCAGTTCGACGAACTCGATTACTCGTAACTACTTCACCGTTTGTTTCTACGAATGTTTTCATATTAACTTAATAGGAGAAATTTCTTTCTAAGAATTAAAGGGCAGTAGTATATTTTGAAAACATTTTGAACGGTGAATGTGAGAGAAGCGAAAAATCTTAAAAGACATTTTAAAACGTATAAAAATGACGATTCAAACAGTATAAAAGCAAATCGGGAACCTGTTTACAATGACAATACGTAAATCGTTAAAGAACTTAGTCAAGATGAAGTTAGGAAACACTTAGTTTATAAAAAGTTCAGGATATAAAATGAAAGAAAAAAGAATGAAGCATATTTACCGGGTCCCGGCGGCGGTCCAAAGGCAGTCAACTAATTGCGAAAAACCAGATTAACGCGGTGCACGGCCACTAAACGGAACGGCTCTGTTTACTACTACGTTTTATTCCTTTTACACCGCTAATATACTTATTTTATTAGCCGCAGCCGAGATAACATTGGTTATTAGCAACTGTGTAATCATCATAAAATCGACCCACCATTAACAGATCATTTCTCCCTTCGTCCAGACGGAATAGTCTGTCTTGAAAATTTTGTCAAGAGCGGACCCGTCATTAATAAATAATAAAAATTATAAGAAACGTGTGGTTTGAATACTGAATGTGTTGTTATGTCCGAAATAATAAATTTGTCTTATCTTGGCTGGAATATTGAAAGGTTCGACCATCAGTAGGGTTTAGAAGGAAATATAGAAGAAAAAGGAAATGTAGAAGGGTATAGAATCTAAGTAAGTCCTTCCTTCCCTATCTTACAGGAATAATAGTAATATTATTACTATGTTCTATCTTCTTATCAGCCCATATACGTCCCCACCGAGGGGCACGGGCCTCCCTTCGAAACACGAAGGGGATTTAGGCCATAGTCCACCATGCTGGCCCAATGCGGGTTAATGGACCGCTCGTCTTTCGAAAATGAATTTTCTTGGACGGGCGGGTTTAATCACGATGTTTTCCTTCACCGTTGAGCAAGTGATAATTATAAATCCATACATAAATCCGGAAAGACGAATTTAGTGGTATTTGAACCCGCGACTTTCGGATTATAAGTCTGGCTCATTACCAACTGGGCTATCACTGCTTTCTATGCTACATAGGAATTAGTTTCATTGCTATTTGCAGCACAGTTTGCGCTTGAATTTGGACATGCGTCCTTTTAAGCAGTTCATGATAACATTGATAACATACTTTCAACTTTTCAAGTCCTAAATACCTGTACGGTGGGGACTTGGAGAGACGAGTGAAAACACCAGATGATGGTTTGAGACTGTTTGTATATTGAATAATGCGCTACACATAGGTTATACATGGATACATAGATCTATACACTACACCTTCCCTTCAGGGAAAATAAAATAAAATTGTCAAATTTTGTATTTTATAGCTATTATTACAATAAACAAAAAAATAAACAATGTTAAACTGTTACTTACATCTAAGTTTTAGGCTTGTCTTTAATAGTGACATACAATAGTAGATTATATTTCTTATTGTTAAAGTATACATTTTTTTTACATAATGTAGATTAATAAAGTTTATTAAGGTAAAGTTATATTATTATTTTTATACCTTATATAGTTTTGTGCGATTTTTATGAACGATATCTTCCTTACCGTTTCTTAGTATCTTAACATTACATCCTAAATCTTCTAAAATTAAGTATGGACCTAAGTATACGTTATCTATTTTATTTCCTACTTCATTCTTTATAAGTATGTAACTACCTTTTTGGTAGGTCACTGGATTTATATTTTTGTCATAGCTTTCTTTCCTTTTTGCTTTACTAATTTCTAAGTTCTTCCTAGCGTCGTTCTGGGCTACCTGTAGCCTGTATTTCATTTCTAAAGAGTAGTCTTCAAAGTTGTACAAGGGATCAATCCCAGAATCAAAATTATTAGGTAATTTACAATATTTACCAAATACTAACTCGTGCGGGGTATATTGAGTTTCCGTGTGCACTGTGTTGTTATGTGCAAAACACCAGTAGGGAATCCATTCACTCCACAAATTCGAACGATTTTCACAAAAAATTCTTAAATAGGCTCCTAAAGTTTTGTGAGTGTTTTCAAGAGCTCCGATAGACTCGTGGTGGTACGCTGTAGATGTTAGTTGTTTTATTTTTAAAAGTTCACATACCTGTTTCATTGTGTTTGAAATGAATTCCGTGCCGCGATCAGTTGCGATTTCGCGCGGGACGCCGTATCGTAGGATAAAGTTGTTTACAAATACCTTCGCTACTGATGTCGCGTCCTTGCTGCGTAATGGATAAGCTTCGATGAACTTAGTGAGCTCACACTGTAACGTGAGAACGTAGCAGTAACCCATATCATCCTTTGGTAGTGGACCGACTATGTCTAAATAAACCTTATCTAATGCGTTTGTGCAAGTAGTTGTGATTTCCATTGGTTGTTTTGTTTTAATACTATGTTTTTGTTTTTGGCATTGATCACATTTTGATACAAACTCTTCTATATCCCTATACATACTAGGCCAATAATAATACCTTTTAATGTTGTTAGTCATTCGCCTTATGCCCGCGTGGCCACTAGTGGGCAAAAGGTGAAAGTCGTTAATAATGACACGTCTGTTATCTATATTATTTATTTTTTGAACTCCTCTTAGTACACAGAGTCTTGGCCCGGACCAATGTGTGCATGCTTTTATTTCATTTATTATTCCTGCAATAAAACCCTCATTTTGCTCATTTCTTATTATGCACACTTCTTCTATTTTCATTTTTTTACATAGATTAGACAAATCTCTCACCAATACGTCTCGCGTGATTGATGATCGAGAAAATCTATTTAAATAGATGCACGACATACTTGGGACATATACGAAATAATCTGAACGTTCAGCTATTAGTCCTTGTTTTTCTAACTTATTTAATTTAATTTTATCTATAATTGCTATCTCTATCAAATTTTGGGGTTTTTTAATTATCTCCACAACTCTTGGTTGATCAGGCCTCGAGTTAGTGGGATCATTATCAACCGTCAAATTTTGACTACTTCGAATGTTCGTATCAGCTTGCATTCTTCTCGCTTGCGCTCTTGTCATCACATTTGCAACTTGCTCATTAATTTGTTTTAAATCATCAGATGTTATTACAATTCTCGATAACGCGTCTGCGGCTGAATTCTGAGAACCTTTTATGTATTCTATAACGAAATTATACTCTTCTAATTGTAACCTAAATTTTAATAATCTACTACTGGGGTCTCGCATGCCAAATAGATATACGAGCGGTTTGTGATCTGTTTGAATTTTGAACCGTCTGCCGTATAAATAAGGGCGAAAGTACTTCACACTCCACACTATAGCTAATAATTCTTTTTCTATAGTGGGATAATTCCTTTCAGCCTTATTTAAGCTACGACTTGCGTATGCTACGGGTCTACCATCGCTATTACATAGTACTGACCCTATAGCCATACCGGAAGCGTCAGTTTGCAAAATAAATTGATTTTCTTCCGCGAAATTGGGATATTGAAGTACCGGTGGTTCTGTGAGTGCCTTTTTTAACTCTTGAAACGATTTTTCACATTCGTCAGTCCATTGGAAAGTTACATTTTTTGAACATAATTTATTTAGAGGACAAGCTTTCTCTGCAAAATGCGGGATGAATTTCCTATAATAATTTGTGAAGGCTACAAAGCGCTTCACTTCTTCGGTGCTCTGTGGCCGAGGGTAGTTTTCTAGGGCCTTAGTTTTTTCCGGATCTGGTGACACGCCTTTTTCAGACACAATATGTCCTAGATTGAGTGTTTCTTTTTGGAGAAACTTACATTTTGCGGGATTTAATTTTAAGTTAACTTTACGTAAACGGGAAAAAATATCTATTAAATTTTTATTGTGGTTTTCGAGATTTCTTCCAAATACACAAAGATCATCTTGATAGACCAGGCATTGTTCATAATTTAATCCTGACATAGCCACCGTTATCGTCCTTGAAAATGCGCTGGGGCTTGTCTTAAGACCCATAGGTAGTCTGGTCATCTGATATTGCTTTTTTGCTGTAAAAGCTGTATAGGGTCTACTACTTTTTTCTAAATTTACCTGATAAAATCCTTGATAAAGGTCTAGGGTTGTAAAATAAATAGCACCTGATAGAGAATCTAGAATATCCGCAATGTTTGGCAGAGGAAACCTGTCGTCTTTGACTTGGTCATTTAACCTACGATAATCAATAACTACGCGCCACTTTTTAATACCTGATGAATCTATCTTCTTTGGAACCAGTAATAGGGGGCTTGACCATGCACTCTTAGCTTCTTCAATTACGCCATCGTCTAACATTCTTTGTATTTGTCGGTCTATTTCCGCTTTTTGAGTTTGAGGTAATCTGTATGGTTTAGTGTATACCGGACTACTTTGTGGTTTTAGTTCAATAGTTTGCTCGTATAATGACGTAGTAGTTAATTTGTCTCCTGGTAAATGGAATATGTCGGGAAATTTCGCACAAATATTTTCTATTGACTTTTGTTCTTCCACATTCAGACCGTTTAAATTTAAAAGAGAAAACAGATTTTTGACCCTATCGGAATTTATTGTTTGCTTATTAAATTGGCACAAATAATAGTCATTTAAGTTCGAAATATGTAAGTTAAAATAATTTAATGTTACGTCTTCATCCCTAGTATTCATCACTCTAAAAGGTAACCTTCCATTTTTTGGGCAAGATATCATATTAGCTACGTACACTCCGTCGCATAATTCTTGAGAACTAATGACGCAGTCCCCAGTTAAGTTTGTATCAAAATAGTGAGTACTCTGGCTGCGAGCGGGAATAGTCAAATATACTTTGTTTTTATTTATACTTTTTAACTTTAGTGCCACTGATTCACCATTTTCTGGGTGTAAATTCACTTTATTTAATTCAAAATCTAATATCGCTCTATGTCGCTGTAGAAAATCCTGTCCTAAAATTCCATCTGTCTTACAGGGTAAATTCTGAAAAACATAAAATTTGTTTTCCAAAATTATCTCGTTGACATGTAATTTTAAATAAACATATCCCTCTGAGTACACAGTTCCACCTATCCCGTTAATACGCAGTCTCTCGTTATGGATTGGAATTCGTAAACTATCGACTAAACTATGCTTGACGACAGAAATTGATGCTCCAGTGTCAACTAACCAATTACAATTTAGTCCAGCTAATTGAATTGAAACTTTGTTTAAACAGTTGCATGCATGTACATATTTAGGCTCGAAAAAAGTGATTCAATGTTTCCGTATTTGGTAGCTCGTGCTGTTGCTCGGGGCCATCTCCGGGCACGCGCTGCTGTGACATAGCATTCACATTCCTTTGCGTATTAGGGTAACGATAACCTTTGTACCTACCTCTTTGGTTACCACGTGATCCTCGTCTCGAATTGTTCTGCTGAAAATGGGGTTGCGGTGGGTATCTGTGTGGATGATTATTGTTGTTTGGCCCACCTCGTGAATGATATTGTCCCCTATAGGAACCTCGCTGTCCCCTGTAATTTCTGCGGTTATTAAACTTACCGCGCGATTGCCTGTGGGCTCCCATTACTTCTGCTGATCCCGAAAATGTTGAGGTTGCTTCCTCTTCTTGAGCCGCCTGGATAGCGTCCTTCAGTGTCTTATAATCGCGGGCTGAAATGATAGTTGCGATCCGACGATTTCTCAGGCCTTCGGCGAACCTTTTTATCGCAAATTTTTCATTAAGTGGACACAAAATATTATAATGGTCTGTATTTCCGGCCGCCTGGGAAATGGTCAAATCTCGAAACAATTCCGAAATTTCTTGGCCAAAGTCCGCTATGGATTTTTCATTTTGTCTAGTTATTTGTAATTTAGTTTGTAGTGCTGTAGCTGCTTTTTGAGGCAATAAATGCCTACGCATGTCCATAATAAGTCCAGATACAGTGTCATATTTTCCTGTAATTTTCAATTTTGCCGATTGTGACAGACGGGTTTTCAACACAAAAGATATTAATTTAGCTATTTCCGTACTTTCTATTATTGATCCGTAATATTCTATCCCATCAGTAATTCTTTTGTGTTGTCCTCCTTATCCGTCATTACCGGTAAAAGATTAAGTGCCACTTTCAAATCAAACTTTGCCATGTTTGTAGAATATTCGCTATCACTACTATCACTTACCTCGTCACTTTCTTCTCCGCTTCCTTTTTCTGTGCACAATGCCTTTACTTCTACGTATAGCTTTTTGAATTCCGCACAGTACTTTTTTATTAGCTCATTTTCTGACTTATTTTTGAATTCTAACACCTTACTAATTTTTTCTATATAAGTATTATATTCCTTAGCTAATTCTTCTGCTTCTACTAATTTACTCGCTACTTTACTACTCGTACGTCGCCGTTTAGGTCCAATTTTAATTAAGTACTGTCTAATAACCAACAAATGTTCTATGAGTTTTCTAATAAATTCTGCCATAAAAATCGCACCACTAATTAATTAATAAGCTTTTTTTATCGTTTACACATTGACCTAAAATATTTTTATAATATAAAAGACTTATTTATTTTAACTTGATTTATATAAGACTTAAAACTTAACTGTCCATGATTAAATTTGCACTTACATAGTTCCTAAGAAATGTTCAGTTTATAGCTTCTTTATTATAATACGTCGCACTCGCGATTGTTTTGATAAACATTAAAAAAAATATATCGCACTATTAGAGCACTTTTCACATTTCACAACACTGATGCCGCTTTTACCGTTTAAACTGCCTGTGTTCCCTTGAATACGACAGCGTGGCTTCTCCTGTCGATCCTCTTATTGCAGCTTGCGTTCATGTATCGCAACGCAAAGAATACCAGCAGCCCAACGACGATAATCAGCAGTAGATATAGCACCTAATAAATGCTGTAAATGTTCTGCACAATAAACGCGTTATGTTGCTCGATTTGATTGGTGTACCCAATTTGTGTGATTATATCTTGATCACGAGGACGTGGTGCCGGTGCCGGTGTGGTACTTTGGTTCCCCATATTTAAAACGTTTTGTTACTAATTTTTGCAATTAAAACGTCCATTATTCACTTCGCACTAAAGTCGACTCGTGCTAGCGACTGCACTCCGAAAACGACACCCCGAACCAAATATGGCATGGGTCGCCATGTACGGTGGGGACTTGGAGAGACGAGTGAAAACACCAGATGATGGTTTGAGACTGTTTGTATATTGAATAATGCGCTACACATAGGTTATACATGGATACATAGATCTATACACTACATACCTATAATATGAGGAAAACGAAATAGGACCAGCAATGGACGAGGAATTGAACAGATAATAACAGCAGAAGTAAAAATGAGGTGTTTAAAATGAAACCGTAACAAGAAACGGGAAAAAAATGCAGTAAAGCCAATTACAGGTAATTTAGAATCGATGCCATTTTACGAATTGGCTTTAAGTTAAAAGTGAGGTTCGAGGTCGGTGGAAAACTTGCTTAGAAACATTGAATGAATTACTTTCATTGCTATCTTTATAAACTATAGGAAAGCACAACACAAATAAAAGAATTTAACAATGGATATCCATTCAAACATATCCATTGATATCCATTGTCGAGCATTTTGAATAAGTATAAGTAATTGGAATGTTTGCTCTGTGGTAACTGTGAATATTAAGACAGAATAATTTTACGGCGATAGACTAATTAATAGAAAATAAATATAGGTAATTATTCTGTTTCATTCATGAATCATTTAAGCATTTGCTTATAACAGAACACCACTTTTAAAAATCATCTGCTCGAAGTTTACCTTCGAAAATGGCCAAATACAATAGTGCAAGAATATTCAACAAGACTAATATTTCAAAACTTAGAAAAAATAAGATTATTTATTTATTTATTTAAGCGAAAAAGGCTTAACTCTAAAATCTTTTTCCTTCCAGGCAATCGTTTAGCGACAGTGACACACAGTGGCTAATTGTCGGTGACGCACAAATGAGATTACCGCCGCCGTCCGGACGCCACCTCAGCCTCGTGCAAAAAGGGCGCGGAAAAAAAGGAAATATAGAAGGGTATATAGAAGTCCTTTCTTCCTTATCTTGCAGAAATAATTAAGTATAGTGCGAAATTTACTAAGGCCCGTATGACAAGATCTTTACTTAAGTATTGATTGTCTCTTTCTCTCACTATCAAAATGACAAAGACGACTGCTACTTAAGTATAGATCAGATTCTGCGTCGGGTTTTGTAATACGGACCTAAGTCTGGTGTTAAGTCTTTAAACCGCGACCGACCAGTAGTTTATTATGCCCTCCGAAGCACAGAAAACAAATTCGACAAATTGCCTGATGAAGTATCTGATGGGGTGACTATATAATTAATTTCCTGCTCCCTTATACGTTGTTAACCCTCACTGATTAATTGCGAACACTAGGCTAACTAGGAGGTATTTAAGTGAATCCTACACACCAAAATAAGGCATCTACCTCTTTACAGCCAAAAAGTTGGGAACAAAAACCTACTTCAAGGATATTCAACATACCTCTTGGACTCTACCAGATTAGTGATAATTTTGGGCATCCATTTCTGCATTCGGATACAGACTAGCCGTGTAAAGGTCAGCATATTCCAGTGGGGTTTTTCCAAAGATACAGATTTGGGTTGCATGTGCGGAGAAATGCAAACCAGGCCCACCCAATATCATGCAATATGTGGCCTAGTGGCCCTACCAACTACGCGTAACTAGATCTAATGGATGCTACTCAAACCGCCCCATCCAAGTTGTTACGTCATAGATTTCTGCATTTGTTCTAAGATGGTAATTTTCATTAACGTGTGTGATCTATGGTGGTTATCCCATTCTATTGATATTATTGCTAGATTATGGTTAAGAGGGAACCCATTCTCTATAAAAAAATTAAATTGAGACATGTGGAACTTGACTGTATCTTTTCCTTATTGCTCAGTAGAAGGGTCATTTACAATGATCATTTTAAGTGCTGGAGTATAATCCGACTGCCCCAACAGTTCTCTGTAATTCAATTCTGCGGCACGACGGTCAGCCGGGAAGGGCATTACCACGGGAAAGCCGCCCAATCGCCCCTGACGCAATCCAATTACAGAGGAACTGGCGTTTTAAAAACAACAGACAATTTTCACTGCACATTCTAACTTTATTTCACTTTTAAAGGCGAAACAAAACACAATAAACGCGAAGGTTCTTTCGAGTTAACTATTTGTCAAGGTCGCTTTTTAACATCGTTTTGCAGAGTACTCTTGAGTTATTTCTAGAATTTTATTCCGATAAATGTAACGAGGATTATTTTTAACTCAATGAATGGAGTTTAAAAAAATAAGATTTTACAGTAAATGAATGAATAGTGGAAATCCCAACTTACGTAATTAAGTATTTATCAATGAAGTTTAAGTACTATGCTAAAATTAGTTTTTTTTATGTGCGTTAGTTCGTTTTGTAATATGAATTTATCTTCTCGTGGGTGTAAGCTTATTTCTGGAGCTTTTTATTAGATTTTTATTAGCTTATTATTAATAGTAGCTTATTATTTTTTCTTTGCGCTACTCCCAGTGATTTTTGTTTTCCTCTTACCTAGCACTTTTTTTAAAAGGTGTTTGCTCTTATTATATACATGTATTATATACATGTTTTTAAACAGAATTTAGGCAGACATCTATTCGTTATGTTTCATCATTCATTAGAAAGAATAGATGAGGTAGCGCTAAGCTATGTAAAGGTGGCAGGCAATATAATATTTATCGATAGATCAAAATGGCCATCAAGACGTCAATTCATGAACAGTTATCAGGAATTTCCAATTAATATTTACTAATCGTTACTTCAAGTTAAAACAGTTAACGTAATAAACATTAAACGAAATTGTTAACTAACTTGTTTCCACGGTTCTGTTTCTAAGGAAAATTAAACCAAAATACATAGCTCGTGTGGCAACATCGAGTAAATACAAACTCAAATCAGAAGAGTATTTACTTGTATTAGTATTGTAACTCGGTTTAGAAATTAGCTTACAAATAACCAACTTACTTGCAAACTTACAAATTAATTAAGACCGCGACAAATTAATGTTGTACAGGAATTAAATGGGTTATTTGGAGCAATAACATCCTTTGGATTAAGATTTCTTTTAGTTTTTTTTAAAGTACTTACTACATGTTAATATTTACCTATAGCCGTAAACTTTCCCCAAGATGCATAGGTAAAAGTATGAAAAAACCATACACTTTGTACGTTCAGCTGATTGCTTTGTAGGTATGAAAAGTCGAAATATTGTTTGCTTCCTTAGGTAATGAGGAGAATCACCCACTTACGTTTCGTCAACTTATTTAAAAACAACCTACATATGTATATTAATGTGCGTTTGCCCACCTTATACCGTCTTGTTATTTCTATTTTTCCGTTGAAAAAGCTAAAGTGCGCAATTACTAAGTTCTAAGAAGAGGTGCGGGGATTTACCTATCGAAGCAAACGTTATTGCTTTGCTTAAGTGGACAGATAAAATCCGCGACAAGCATTACTAAGTATATGTTAGTACCTTCAACAATCAGTGATTTTCAGACCTTGTTTATTTTATGGTTAAATAAAGCCTTTTGCTGCTTTAGTTATGCTTCTCTTAGAAAAAGATGAACAGATGTTTTTGTGAGAGGTCCGAGTGTTACTGTTTAAAATGTTTTGTATGTATTTATTGAAGACAAAATAGAAGAAAGGGCAGCTTTACAGTAGGTACCCGTCAAAATCTATCAAACCGAGTCTATAACCTCCTTATCTGTTAAATATAGAAGTCGGTCGCGTAACGCTACTATGTTTACTGTAACAGTAATAAAAGTTACTTAATCGTTTCCTTGTAACACTTTATTATCAGTCAGGTTATGGGCATGACACATATTTCCACGTGTCAACAATCTACTTAATATGTTGCGCTGATTTAACTGTATCACTCGTAGTTGAGAGGTTGAACTAGTTAACTCTGATGGGTGGTCATAGTGGCAATTCATTATTTTTTTTGGATGGCACTCTTTAAATTAGTTAGCGAAACTTTAGGTGATTTTCCCTATGAAAATGAGCAACTTTCCTTAACGAAACCCATGTGAAACTTAAAAAAAAAAAAAAAATATTACACTTAGGAAATGATCGCTTGATAGCCTAGTTGGTAATGAGCCAGACTTGTAATCGGAAGGTTGTGGGTTCAAATCCTGGTGCGGGCCTGTACCACTAAATTCGTCTTTTGGGATGTATGTACGGATTTCTAATTATCACTTGCTCACCGGTGAAGGAAAACATCGTGATGAAAACCCAGGCGGGTTCATCAAAAAAAATATGAAAAAATGGTTCCATGAGAACCATAGGTCTAAATATAATGTGTTGATTCATGTTCTTAGTTTTGCTAACTAATTTAATATCACCCAATATATCGTCGGTGATAACTTCTGACTGTCAGCAATGATAAATCTGTCCATTCCACAGGAAATAAGTTATTTGTTAAAAATAATAATTAAAAATAAGCTTTTGCAAATTTTTTTCTTCTTCTCAGTAAACTCTTTAGATGGATAACCATGTCATAAAATTGCAAATGAAAATAACTAGTCCGCCATCTTGGAATCCGATTCAGAATGACGTATCTAACCCAGTTAAACTAAACGTGTCTGATAAATTCCAGCTCAATCAGCTGTGCTTTAAAATTCGTATGTTGCTAGATTTGACCCGAACAAACAATATACATTGCTAGTTAATAAAAGATCGGAAGTCAATCTAAGAAATCGCTTTCTACAACGCGAAAGAACTTAACAATATAGCTTTTCAAAAATTAAAAACAAAATTACACGAGACATCGTGTTAGTCAAAAACAAAGAGTCGTCGACAGTTCATTAATTAAATAAAGCTGTCCGTCGGCTGCGGCCCCATTCCCGCGAAAGTTTCAATACCTCACTATTGGGGTTAACTGTGACAAGGTTGTAAGTAGAGACGACCACCTGAGAAACAAAGTATCGTAAACGTTTCCGAGTAGAATCGCATCAAATGACCAGTTTATTAAGAGCTGTGGGAGAGAGCTTGTAGAATTATGAGATAGGTCTATTGGAGTTGGTTGGTGGCGAAGGTTGAGCGAGCGTTGAGCGATGTCAAGTAAATTTTAACACGCAATTAGTAACCGTCGGACGCCTTGGCACGAATAGCCTCAACGTTCAGGGACATGAGCTCTGGAATGTATATTGTTCCTACAATTTCTCATTTCTACTTACTAATAGACCGCCTCAATATAACCAACGGTTATTTTAAAGGCTTCCTAACAGTTGCTACCTCTGTTTGTCCTTAAATCTTCATAATTTATGTTTCTTTGTTTACTTCTTATAAACTATGCAATGGATGTTTTAGTGAATTTATGAAGTAAACTGGAAGTGAAAGAAAAACTGTCAGCTAATTCTTCCCAGGTATACTGTAAGAGACAGTAATTGGGATGTGAGGATATTGTTGTATGTCGAGTGAAAGGCGAAACAACCTGTTACTTCTATACTCATTTTCCAGCTGAAAACCCTTAGAATATATGTCTAACGTGGCGTCAAATGTTTTAAGAACCATACGAGTAAGAAGCTCTTCTTATCCCGATAGGGATACCAGGCGTAAGTGTATCAATGTATGTTCTTTATGAAGGTTTCCAATATTTCAATTCAAAGAGGCGAAGTATCGCTGATTGTACTATAAGACATGTAGGTGAAGTCATCTTTTTCGAGATTCACTGAAGGAGTGAGAATCTCGTCATCAGCCCAAAGATGTCCCCACTAAGAGGTACATACCTCCCTTCCAAACAAGAAAGGAGTTTAGACCTCAAAGCCACCATGCGTGTTGATGGACTGAAGTTTTCATTCACCGCTGAGCAAGTGATAATTAATGAGAAATCCGTACATAAATCCGAAAAGACGAATTTAGTGGTACAGGGCCGAACCAGGATTACAAGACTGGATCTTTAACCAACTAGGCCGTCACTGTAAAGAGGGACTCAATGTCAAATCTAGTGAACGGTTTATTTTGCAATCAATATTTCAGCACGCAAATTATTGGTGTCAGTTATTCTGCACGCACTTTATCTTGATCTAGTTTTTTTAAATGGCAATTACTTTATTCTTGTTTTGCTGATGCAACCACCCAACGTTTCTATTTTCGTCCTCACTTTCACAAGTCCTCAAGTTTATTTTCAATTTGAGGGGAGAACGGAAGTTTTTACTTACAATTAAAATGTAATGATTGTGAATATCTTTTCGCACGTATAATTTTCAGTTAGTTATGATTTTTCACATTTATTGTCAAATAAAAACTTTAACCTCTATGCAAAATATTAGCTTTTTTAGGCTCAAATTATTTGTGACAGTAATGAATCAGAATTTTGCTGTTTAAAATTTTTAGAGTAATAATGGTGCGGTCTTTCTGGGACACTCACTCCCAGGGCGAGTCGGGCCGTTATAGCAGTCTCCACCTATTGTAAGTTTATAATTGTTTTTTTTTTGTCTTGGTGGGGAACCGAACATGCAACCCTCAGATCAGTAGGCAAGAACATTACCGACTGATCTATCAAGCCAGTCATTTACAACCAAACTGAAGACCAACTTAATAAAAATAAGTGCATTAACTAGCCCGCGGTTTGATTCTAAAAGATGACGCTGCACCGATTTATTTCAAAAAGCCAAATAAAATTATGAATGAGTGAAAATACTGCTGCGTAGTCGATACTAATTTGAATTGATTTCTAAGTAAATAGGTCATGCACGTGTAAACCTCCGCATTTGTACATTTTCGGCGTGACATGCTGCCTTACAAAATAATTTACGAACTGTAACAGGCCGCTTTGTTTCAGATATCTGCATAAGCATTGTTTAAATTACGCAAACCCACCGATATTAAATAATGGTTTTAATTGTTAACTGAAACCTCATAAAAGTGGTTACTTAAGCGTTGCTAGGTAAAGTTTCTATAACGTATAACTAGAATATTCTATACAGATATTTTAGTAAATTATCATTGTAGCCAAAAGAGGATTCATGATCATGAGATTTTCATAGTACTTTCCTAGATTCCTGTAGTTTCATGTAAATATGTGGGGCTACTTTATTGACACCTGTTCACAGATATTTAAAAAAATCCAAATTGGACAGGCGCCGTCAATCATAATCAAATTAGTCTTACAGAATAGGGGGCCCCGGGTAGGCTGACGTAACCTTGTAATGTTTAGTTTTTCGAGAATTGTGCCGTAATATAACTTAAAAAAAAAAATATTGTGTGGCAGCCGTTGCAAGGTTAATGTTAATGAAGTGACAAATGTGGCTTTTTAAACTGACCCTACACTACAATATCAAGTCATGAATTTACCTTTTAATGAATTCAATTTATATGAGATAGCTCGAAAATTTTAGGTTCAACTTTTATTTATTTATTAATAAAATGATAAATTCGTTTATCATTCAATTTACATACGAATGTATGTTCCGAGTGACCCACTACACAAGGGAAAACCTTAGTGTGGGCCTTTGAGTGTGTAGCGTGTATTTAACATTTAATTTTAACAATTAGATTGATTGCGCTGATGCCTTTTCTTTTTAGGGTTCTTTAAATACTGCTTTTAGTTTCCATTATCATTATAATTTCGAAGTATTTAACAGACTATTTAAGCAGTTGCTTGAAAACACCTTTTTTGGTGCCTAAAAAGTTTCCATGCGCACATAGAAACTGTTTTAATTTATGATTCAAGTAACTTGTCAACGCCACGACGCAAACTACCGGAACAAACCAAGTAATAACTTCACATGAAGGTAATAAAATTGTCCATAAGCAGAAAAGCGCTTGACGACAGCCTATCGTTTGGCCGAGGAACCGCTGACTTTCACACAAGCGCCACACCACCGCACCGTCCAGCCGGCGCCGATAACAAACACCGACACACTTACATTACACCACACCTCCTTTACACAATTATAGACAATGCTACACTAACGTAAAGACTACATTGGCATGCGGAATTTTGTGATACACGTAGATCTCCCGTTAGCAACAGAAGTCTGTGACAGTATCGGTTTGTTTTCGACGAACCACAGTGACAATCTTATTTTATCAAATGTGAAAGCGTCACTTGCCGTGTGATTTCATCAAGAGACGTAGACTAAGATTAACTAACATGATGTCAGACATTGTTTTCCAACAAAACCAGTCGCTTGACTTTCGGGACAAGAAGTGAGAATTAAAACCTCCTATTTTAAGTTATTTCACAAAGTAATGAATTTTAACATAACTAACGATTGATTCCTATATTTAGTGCTTATTTATGATCATCCCAAAATGCGAATCTACTCACATGCCCTTTCTGCGGAGGAGTTGGCCAAGCAAATGAGGAGTTGAAGTGGTCGCTATGGCCAAAACTAAACAATAAAAACACTAGCTACAGATGGTATTATTTTTTAACATGCAGCTGTGTTCACACCAATGGTGACAGGTTATTGGCTCTTTGACAATCACACGATTAACAGTGATTATCAAACAATACTACTAGGCATTCAGAAAGAGACAGTGTTCAACACAGTATCTCGCCTTTGATTTACCCTCTTGGCAATGCTGTATATTGGCGAAATCAAAGAATCGCCATGAAAGAAGCAAATGAACTGAACTAGGTTTTCAGAGGTCGTCTAAAGTAACAAGTCTATGGGTGTAACAATCTATGTTGTCGGGCACTATAATCCGGGTGGCAACCGGCAAGGTATGACGCGGAGTTCTCACCTTGACTTAGTTTAGTTGGCCCGCTTGCAGGCGCTCGTGATTAGTCTCGAGAATCACTCGACGTCACCACCAGCCCGTCTCCAAACAAAAACGTGATCATATGATATCGTTGGAAGTACATTTCGAAATTTTCTGGAAAGTTTATAGGACTAGGAGGTCGGAAGAATATATAGAATAGAATAGCATAATCTTTATTTTATAGGACATGCAGGATGCCACTTAAAATAAGTCAAGATTATATTAAATACATACAAACATACCTTAAACACAGTCGTCCTTTTGACCCTACTGACTATTCGGAAAGGTATAGTCTTCCCCAGAGAAGAATAGGCAAGAAACTCCGAGGGTGCTCTTTTTAATCGCATAACAAATTTTCTTATTTTATAATTTTAACTAAATCTGAAATAACTCTAGAGCTGAGCAGTTCATTCCCATGGCTGTTATTTGATAGATAATCAGAAATTCTGTAATAGCCCTTCTTGCAAAGTTTTTGTTTAATTACTGTCTTAAAGTCCAAAGGTAAATTTTGAATACACATGTGAATCTTATTATAGAAATGTATACATCAATCTTATTTCGTGTGATATCCAACACATCGTCATCAGCTTATTACGAAGGGGCACGGGCCTCACTTTATTTTATTTTATATCAATCAAATACATTAGGTAACTTTACATAGGTAACTTTAATTTGTTTTGCGACCTTTCTGCAGTGTCAGAGGCGCTTCGTTACACCGTACTTTGTACTTTGATAGGTGATCTAACTCGCGTTGATTTTTGGGGCTCAAAGGCTTGCTTGATGAGAAACCGGGGGCCGTCAACGTGGTTTTCGTTTAGTACAATATAGCAAAGCACTGTCGAAACCACTAAAGGAAAAGTGGATGAAACCTGATAATTAAAAAATAATGATTCCCAGTAGGTAATTTCTTAACGAGATACATGATTCGTTATGATCAGTAAGTCCAATTGTTGACCAAATATTTGTAAAGAATTCCAGATAAGCAGCTAAGACGCAGATACAAATTGTATCTCAAAGTACGTGTTGTGGTAATTAAAAGATCATTAAGGAAAACAAACGATATGCAATCAACTATGTCGAGTGGCACATGCCTGTCGTGAGTTATTCAATTAAAGCGGTTTTCTTGCGCCGGCGCCGCTTAGTGTTGCTATATGGACTAGGATGTTTGTTGTGATAAATGGTTGTCCCGATATTTATTTGTTACCGCTTTCCACCCGGGACTTCGTTCCCGTGGAAATTTGGGAAAATTATGTATCCTATGTGTTAATCCAGGGTGTCAGCTACCTCCATAACAAATTTAATCCAAATTGGTCCAGTCCAGCTGTTTGAGCGTGAAAGAGTTACAATCATCCATACTTTCAAACTTTCCCGTTTATAATATTAGTATGAGATGGTCCAAGATTTGGAAAAGCTATAAAATCTGGTTTATTATATTCTATTTGGGTATTTGCAAGTACTTCATTAATTCGAAGTTGAATATCACTTTAGAAGGAAGACAGAGATTTGTTAGGGTAGGGTAATTTTTTTGGCCAGTACATTTATTACTCCTGCATAGCAATTGTTTCGTTCCCTTGACGTGACCTCTATCAGGTATTCTCTTCTCCCTAAGGTGAAAGGCCAATGATAATGCAGTATGCTTCATTAACTGTACTTAGCATACTTGCTAATGGCTGGCTCTGCTTTTAACAGTGCATTATAGTAAGTACAGCAGATGTATGTTTCACGTAGAAATATGTTCAGCTTCAAAAACTTCGTCTAAATCCGATACGAGACATATTTGATTTTCGTCACAGCATTATTAGTCAAAGCCTAACGTGTTTGCTTCGAAAATTTACTGATTCCCTTCATAATTTTAGTAGTTAATAAAAAAGACTGGGTTAACAATCTTGCTGTGATATGCAGGTTTCGCTATATTTGGTTTTTGTTAAAAAGTGTTTTACATTTTCGCATTGGATTTCTTATCAATTCATTAATCACCTATCGATTTATCTCATTTCATAACTAAACTTCTCTTATTTATTTTTACATTTATTTGGGATACATTACAAATAATGACTCAGTACAACGGTTTTAAATCTTTACTGTATCTTCCGAGTGCACATGAATAAAAATGTATGTCAATAAATTATAACATTTATCGCCTGCAAAAATTTTAATTGAGAACTATGTACCCTACTTCATTGTTGTTTTGTTATAGTTTCTGAAACACGAAGTTTGCCAAGATACAGTAAGAAAATAGGAGCACTGTATTTGTATTTCTCGGACCAGCTATAAAAATCGGAGCGACCGACAGCCGTCTGATATTTTTTTGGAACTATTAAACTCGTCGCGCGCTTGTTTACGCGCCGTGCGATACAAATCCTGCAAACACTGCATAAATCGCGCGAGGGTCAAAAAAGTTTTTTCTCAAGTCCTATTAGATCTAAGAACAAAAATGTCCCGCTACGTTTAAGTATATAACTGGCACCCCTAACAACTATGAATGGGCGATATCACTATAATTGCAGAATCGCTCGAACAGCTGATGCATTCGTGACGCAGCCACGCGACTTTATGGAGTGAAAGCAAGAAACCAACGTTACATACGAAGTTTTTTTTCTTAATTGCTCATTGTGAGTTTCATATGCGCCAATTTTAAATAATGTTCGACGTAATTAGATCTCTGTGAAAGTTTGTTTACTGTTGGTGCGTTTTCCTGATTATGGTTGATCGTGGGCTTTTCAGGATTTGGTAAATAGGTCACTTGTTAAACGATATCTGAAATCCTAGATATAATAAAATCCTATAGGTATACTTCGAAAACTTTTCAATGGGTAGTAATCCTTTCTCTAACATTTTTTTGATCTGATTTATAAAGTAAACAGTGCAAAGAAAGAATACGAAATAATGGTCAACAAAATAAAACAAAAATAAACATATTTTCCTTTTTCTACACATAAAATAAGTGCTAGTTAAGACTATTTATAAGAAAGGCTAGACGGGTTTTTATGAAACTTGACAGTAATATTAGCTCGAAAATCAAAACAAGACACAAGCTACATAATTATCCCAAGTTCCCACGGGAATGAAAGCTAGTTACTGATAAAAACTGAACTAAGCAGCCTAAATCACTGAAGCTAGAAATACGTATCTGGGCAAATCAAAAAAGGATTCCACGAAATTTCCATAGCAATGAAATCGCGAGTGTCCTCAACATAATGATACCATATCACCAAGTACACACAGTACAACCTCAGCCTTCAATCAGTCGTTTTACAGGCACAATGTTTGAATAACAGTTATTATATTCAAAATGACATTACATACGTTGAACAATCATGTAACATTGTCAATAGTCGTTATTATGATCGTTTGATTACAGAGCCATTGTAGTTATTGCATGGTTTGTTATAAAGGGGTGATGTTAAACAATTGAGCAACTTAGTATTTCAAACTTTGTAGTTTGGATTCCTTGTGTTTTCTAATCAGTTTTTAGCCTTTCGTTTCTTAACATCCTTTTTTACTAAGAACCAGTATTCCACTCGGGCCTTCGTTTCCTTGGGAATTCGGAAAAAATATGTAGCCTGTTTTACTCTGGGATGTAGCATTCTAATGGTGCAATAATTTTTGAAATCGGTCCAGTAGTTTTTTTAGTTTATTCGTTACATACAAAAATACAAATCTTTCCTCTTTATAATATTAGTGTAGATGGATTCGCTCTTGACCACAATCTAGCTTAGGGCAAAGATGTGGTCGAGGATGCAGCGAGCTCACCCAGAAGAAGCCTATTGACTCGAACTTCAAAGATATTCGGGCTAAATGAGCTCGGAAGTACAGACGCAGACAGAGAATTCAATTCCTCGGCAGTGAGCTATATAAAACATGAAGAATAGTGGTCAGTATCCGAGGGATCTCGACAAGGTAAGCGTGGCACTCCACAGTGCGTCTGGACTTCCGATAGAAGTAGAAGGCGGAATGAGCTTGTGCAGCTTTTTCGATGTACACGACTAGGAAAAGTTTCCATCATCGACTTCATAGTTTTTTTTTAGTCCACTTTGAGGTCAAAAATTAAGACAGAACCCACGAATATTTTAATAAAATAAAAAAATGAGTAAAAAAAAACTTTTAAGTTAAACGGTTTTATTGAAAATAATGTGTACTAAAAGCTAAAAAATAATTTGGTAGGTCCTAGGTACTAGTCATCACACCACTCTCCTCATCAATCTAGGGCATTGATCAGACAAAAAAATACGATTGACTTTGATTGACAGACCTATGAGTTTATTTTAAACTTCTTCAGTCTATTTTTACATTTTTTTAAACTGCACCGAAGTTTTCTTTTTGTGAAGACTTAAATAGATTATTTTTATTGGGATCTCTAATTTAATGTTTTCTTCGATTGATTTTATATTGCGCACTGCCGAGGAATGGAACTCCCTGCCTGCGTCGGTATTTCCGAGCTCATATAACCCGGGCCTCTTTAAAGTTCGAGTGAATAGGCATTAACTGGGTGAGCTTGCTTCATCCTCGACCGCATCTTCGCCCTTGTGCTTGGTTGTGGTCACGAGCAAACCCATTATTAACTTTTTTTTTTTTAATAATAAGATGGGTTAACTCTTGACCTCAATCTTGACCATAAAGGTCAAAGATAAGGTCGACGATGGGAGCGAGTTAACCCAGAAAATGCCTATAAAGGCACTGGTACTCCCACGCACCGACGGAACACAGCAAGCTGTTTGGCGTCGGACTTCGGTAGGAGGGTGGTCGCGAACCAGACGGCCCTTTACAGAGCCTACCACACCGCATAAAACCAAGGACGACACCTCAGATTCAGAAAAAAATGAAGTGTCGTTGCCTGGGATGGATTACTAGGAGGCAGGTCTCATTTGTGTTTCCTTAGTTTGTTAAATAAAACTTTTCCACGTAGTCGAAGTAACCTAATAAGTAACACTAGAAACGGAAGTACCACACAATACCTATCGATATGATCTGTCGTCGTTACATAAAGAGTGGTCGGTCTAGACGGGCCGACTTTCTAAACGATTGCGATCGAAATGAGAACGATCCTAATAGCAGACTGGGCATTTTGACACAGACCTCATTGTCTAGACATTGTTACTTGTATCGATTTTAACAATGAACATGTGTAACTTTTGTACAGAGGGCCGCACATCAGGTTACTACACGCGTGCACTCTGTGCTGCTACGATAAGAACGATTTTGCAATGAGAATGGGGTATCTGGCCTCTGTACCTGCAAAAGTTTGTGAGGATCGTGAATAGATAGAGGTTTGTTACTACTTCAAGTGGAACCAGTGGACGGATTTTGATGAAACTTAGCAGAAATATAGCTTGGACATCAGAATCAGAATCACACACTACGGAAAACATGACTAAGTACATACAGCAGCACGTCAGGTTATGCATTTGCACTACGAAAGCGGCCGCTATTGCAAGCGAGATAAGGGCGACGTCGAGGTCAACATGTATAGCTTGATGTGCTGCTGTATGTACAGAGGCCAGCGCATCAGGTTACTCCATTTTCATTGCAAAACCGCTCTTATCACCACAGCACAAAGTGCACGCGTGTGGTAACCTGAGTTGCGGCCGTCCGTACTACGATAAAAAAAGTTACTTTTTACAAGCAAAGTTAGGTATTTCTTTATATTTTAACTTGACTTTAACAGGGTAATATTTACTCTATCATACTATATTCACAAAATGTAGTGTCTGTCTTTCTAAAAGCGATAAACTCTAATACTACTGAACTAATTTTCAAACAATTTTCACCGATAGACAGTTAATATGTATAATTCATTTCCTAAATTCCCACGGGAACGAAGTCCCAAGCAGGCAGCCAGTGCTTTATTAAAGTAACAGAAGTACAGTTACCTGCCAAAAATTCACAAACTTCCACTTAAACATTTTGAACACGACCAACTTTTTGATACTTATCACTAATCTCTATACTCTCTGATCTGTGCGACATGTCTCCTTGATTGTATTAGCGCTGGCATCGAACCCGGATTGCGAAATCGGCAGCCGCGAGTTAGTCATTGTCGCCTATTGCATCTAGAATGCACTCGTCGCACTAGATTTATCTGCTGATCAAATCGAACTCGATGACATCGTTTCTAAGAAATATGATGATTTGAATTATAAATTGGAAGAAAAATTTGATTTTCATTTCCTAATCCTACTAATATTATACAAGGTGTTTCAAAAAAACCCAAAAAAAATGAATTCCAAAATTTAATTTTAAAAGTGAAATAGTCGCAACTCTAGTAATCAGTTGCACGGTTTGACATCTACAAAATGAAAGTTTCATATAATTAATATGACATACTTGTCATATTTGTAATAGAGCTGTGCAATAAGCTAAATTTAAATTAATTTTGAATTATTATTTTTTTTGGGTTTTTTTGAAACACCTTGTAAATGCGAAAGTAACTCTGTCTGTCTGTTAAGCTTTCACGCTTTAACAGCTAAACCGATTTCGATGAAATTTGGTACAGAGTTAGATTAGACCTTGGGAAAGGATATAGGTTACATTTTATCCTACAGTTGGGCACAATATAACCTGTACTCTACGCAGGCGGAGCCGCGGGCGAAAAGCTAGTAATAATAATAAGACATGTTGCAGTTAGTGCAAACTTAAAGAAGTTCTCAATTCGACTGCAATTTTTTTTTAAATGTTTTTTACGCTGTAAAAATGTTAAAAAAATGTTTTTTACTCCATCAATTCTGAATAAAAATGGCATACATGAACATAGATTGCTATAAACAAAATTGATTATTACACAAAACAATAGGAATGATGAAATACAAAACGAATTTACAGCAAAAACCAAAATGGCGTAAGCACATCGGAATGTAGGAGGTAGTCTGAGAACTAAATTAATACTAACTCAGGAAATAGATAAAAACTTTGGTTGAAACGACGAACAAGGATAAAGCGTTCTTCCAGGAATATGCTGTAATTATAAGATGTAGGACTACATATAATAAATTTTTGTTCTAAGAATGCTGTTTAAATTAATAGTGTAGTAAATCTCCAGCAGCGTTCAGTCTTCGGTGAGATGTAGTTGCTTCAATGATGGCACCCACGCTCTCCCATTTCCCTCGCAGCCAAACAATTTGGAGGGAAATGCCGCTGACCAATCAGAAAGCAGCGTGATGAAAATCACCAGATGGCGCTGGTGTCAACTTATTCTGAATTAATAGTTTTGACTACGAGACGTTTGGGCCGAAAGCAATAGCTTGCAAAATAATAGTATTACCACAAATTTAAGTAAAATTATGACAATAGGTAATTTTAGACATCTCCCAGATTTTGAGAGAGAATGTCCATATTCTCTCGATATTCCATTCACAGAACAACAGCTGGTTTAATAAATCAGTGGCAAGCTTATGGCACTTGCTGATCTGATCCGATCAGTGAGGTAAAGCTACGTACACAGAAGCAGCGAACCTGATAGATGACCAAGTGGATATTCGTCATGAGCGATTTGCCTGCGGTTCATCAGATGATTTCTGTATTTGTGTTGATGGATAACGAAACTGACAAAGTTGACTTTGCACTCCTTAGAGAAGATGTTGTGCCAATGACTCTCGTAAGTCTCATACTTTCTCGTTGGATTTTAAGGTTAAATTTTTTTGCTAGACATGGTTATACTGTATGTTTGATGCTACATTAAAGGCTGTTTGTCTTTAATAAAAAAATAATTGAACTTTTCAAATTGCGATTTTAAGTGTTTAGACTTTTCCATAATATAAAATCTGGCGATAGGTTCACTTTAGGTAGAAGAGGAAATGTGAGTTTTTCGTTGCATCTGCCAATGACATAATTCTAAAATTAAAATTCTCGATCACTTCAGCTTTCAAACAACAACAAAAAACGCATTGAAATAGTAGGTCCATTCGTTTAGGAGCTACAATGCCACAAAAACACACAGTTACACACGTCAAACTTATAACACCTCCCTTTTTATGTCCGGGGTTAAAAAGTTTGAGGACAAGAGTTGCATAAAATACAAATAATACATTATTTTGGAATTTACATTGTGACAAATACACCACAAAACGTACTTGAAATATGTACTTTAATAAGCGGAATGTTAAAAACATGACGCAATTCGGTTATTCGAAACCAATATCTTGGTCGGCAAAACCGCAATGTATTGTATTATTAGACGCATACCAGTCCGCTGTTCACAGATATGTTCTATCGATTGCAAATTACGTGGTAACATGTATTCATTATATTTATTTGTGTACATAAGAACTCTTCTCCGTTTCACATAAACTTTGATTCATAGTTAAATTGAACGATAAAAAATAGCGTTCCGACTTTATCTAACAAGCTTTTCTAAAATCCATAACTAGCAATAAAAGTTTGTTTTTATTTATGGCCTGGTTACAAGCACTAAAAGTTATATGGTTGTATGTATTGTTTTACTTTTCTTTGTCTTCGACTTGGTTCCAAAAGTTTGAATAAAGAAGCGACGCGACGACGCGAGATTCTCAGAAAACGATTTGTTCTAAATTTGAAAACTGCGAAGATCGAACATCTATTCACGGAAATATCTTTCAAGGAGGTAAATAAACGAAGTCTTGCAAGTCATAAGTTCGCTCGTGATGCGTTCACACCCACGCCGTATTGCATACGTCACGGATTTTCGATACCTGGCAGAGTGCCATGTAAACACACCACCAAATAGGGCAACGACCAGGCTTCAAACGCTAATAGTACATCTATTAATATCTTGTTTAAAAATAGTGATAGAAAGCGAGGGGACTCCACGTGCTCAGATATTAAGATTAATTGTCTTGAAACTCCGTGTTAGATGGTAAAAACTTTAGGAATAAAATTTTGCGACGGAGAAAGAAGATGATTCATTGTTGTGAAAAGTCCGATTTTCTTCGTGATTCATAAAGTGTTTAAGCCATTGTGAGCATTTTGTTTCTACCCCTGACTCACGGGCAGCAGTTTACCCTATTGTAATAATAGTCTTAGGATATAATTATGTACACCTATACAGGGCGTTGTTTCCGGGGATCGGTAGTAGATATACATACAGGAACGTTATCTATTAAACTTCGATCAAACTAGAAGCTAGTAATAGCCGTCATATAGGCGTTATATTAGCTGTCCAAGCAATTAGGTTTAGTTTTGCGTCGTTCGCTTTGCACGTTGTCGTTGCGGCATCGGTTCAGTTGCAAGGAGTGTGACGCACAGAGTACCTATTGCGCAGCGAAAACAAATACACGTGACTGAAGGTCAAAGGTTCACCAACTCGACGTTAGTGGAGCGTGGCGACATTCGATAGCTTTGTAGAAGCTTCAATGAATTTGAATTTAGAAATGAATTTGAAATCAGAATACAAGTAGAGTTGCTTCCTCACAAATAGGTTATAATGTAGAGACGACAATACCACAAAAATAAAACTAAAACTTAGACAATGTTCAAAAATGGCTGTATGGACATAAGATTCCTTTACCTCTCTCGAAAGGGATACATTAAAAAACAACCAGAAACGTCAGCTGTTGTGAATTAAATTAAGTTTGTGTGGGCGGCGTCAATATTGTACCGAGGGCATTCCTTCTACTTCCTAACGATTGTGATCCTTAGACGTATGGGTACGTTTGAAAAATTCAGAATGGCTTCAAAGCCGGTAATTCATTGACGTTTTTCAAGTCATTTTTGGAAGAAAGGTATCGCTCTCATCAGACAATTTCTCGTATAAAGTTTCCTCATGATGTTTAATCTAGCTGGATAATGGCACCTCAATTTCAAATGCCCACTGACGAAGTAAATCAGTGGAGGACTTGGTGTCACTTTCAACAAGCGCAGAAGCGTTCTTAAAATCTAAGTTTTTTTTTTAAAATTAATAATGCGTTCGCTCTTGACCACAATCTAGCTTAGGGCAAAGATGTGGTCGAGGAAGTAGCGAGCTCACCCAGAAGAAGCCTATTCACTCGTACTTTAAAGATATTTGGGTTGTATGAACTCGGAAATACAGACGCCGGCAGGGAATTCCACTCCCTGGCAGTGCGCAATATAAAAGACTAGCTTTCCGCCCGCGGCTCCGCCCGCGTGGACTACAGGTTATATCGTGCCCAACTGTGGGATAAAATGTAGCCTATGTCCTTTCCCAGGCTCTAATCTATCTCTGTACCAAAATTCATCAAAATCGGTTCAGCGGTTTAGGCGTGAAAAGGTAACAGACAGACAGACAGACAGACAGAGTTACTTTCGCATTTATAATATTAGTAGGGATTGAGAATAGCGCTCAGTACGTATCCGAGGGATCTCGACAAGAAGTGGTTGTCTTATCCCAATATAGACAGAACATGTCTTATCCCAATATAGACAGAACATACATTTAAACAATCTAAATGCAAAAGTTATTAGAGTACCACGTTCGCCTAAACTCCCGTTGCACGACCTATACCTACACAAGCATCCAACATGCCTATCAGAAAGTAGACCCACGTCACTGTTCATTGAGCTTTTGGTACGAAAGTACCTAACTACCTAACCCAATGAGTTCATTGAAGAGTTTAGACACTTCATTGAGAAGTGGGTAGATATTTTGTTGAATGTGTGATAAATTCGCGCCCACGCTTTATTCACGCCTCCTAGTAACCGTTCGCCCACTCTCCCCGAAAAAGGTTGCAACAAACGGGCGAAACGAAATGTGTATGATTGCTTAATTTTGACAGCCTACTGAGTTTAATGGCTGTTTTTATTATTGCTAACATAAATATTGTCAGGTATTTAATAGGTTAATTTTTTGGCATGTACTTGCTTTGTTGTATTTGACGGTTTATAAACCGCCGTTCGTGTTGTCGTTTCGCTAATAATTACCGGCAACGAATCATTTTCATTCATTCATAAGCTCACGTCTTTGTCACATTGGGGTAAGCAGAGTTCTCAGTTTGTCACTTGGGACATTTCAAACACACCTCTTTTGCTTCATCTGCATTCAAAATTCCCGTTACATGCTCGTCGGATATACTCCTTTAATAACACGGGTTTTCATATCCTGTGTCACTCCTCAATATGACACCAACTTGGTCTAAGTACGTTCTCCTAGAGCGCCCTTATACCAAACTCACTAATATTTTTTTCATTTATGGAGGACCAACAGTTAAATAAACAGAGGTAAGTCTTAACTAAAAATGTGGTTAAGGTCTTTCTCTTGAATATTGTAGGGCAAGGAAGAGTATGTTTAGTCGGTATAAATATAAAAAAACCCTTATATCCAGAACAGAACTTACCAAGTCTCACTTGAGGCGAACTCAAAAAAGCAATGATTTGCTGGTATTGGGATTTCATTTATTTAAAGCAAATCTATGTTACTTATATCCACGTTATTTATACCGAAGTTTAATTTTGAAAATACAGGCTTGTTTACGGATATAGTTGTTTACGAAAACGGTTATAGACAATGCTAACATGACGCAGTATGAAAGGAGGTGAGAACGCCCACTTTTGCTTGTGACGTCTTAATTTTTTTAAGTGTTTCATAGCCTGAAATAAGTGTGACGTCTTAAACTTCGTCAGCCTTGTTTGTCGTCGGCATAGAACTACACATATAATATCTATTCCTACGCTTGCTGTACAAGCCAATAAGTGGGATGCGAGAGTTTTGCAACATTGTGGGCAAAGGTAGTAATCACTATACTCATGTTTAATATAAAATAAGTCACAGATGTGGCGTCAAGAGTATCACGTGATGTTCTGCCTATTCCGACAGGTCTTATAGGCTTGAATGTATAAGAGATGAAAGAGAGGGCTAGCCGCCTATCACTAACATACCTACCTATTGTAATACATGTTCATTCTGTGTTGTAGTTACATTTTCAACTAAAGGGTATCCGCCAAATCCCATAGAAAAAAGCCCCAGCACAGGCCCGGCGCTGAAGAATTGTATCTTAGATTTTAGACAAATAATAGTAAAAAAAATATGAAGTGTCGCTATTTCATAATTCGGTGGCTAACATGTTTTTTTTCCGGAGAAGTTTCATATGCGCTTACATGGAAAAATGACACTTTATAGGAAAAACTTCAGCCTACTGTATTAATTAACTCGTTAAGAACATATGTTACTCTGCAAAAAAATAATGTAACACATATACACATACATATACACTCGTAAATGTCACTATTTAGCCACCGAATTATGAAAAAGTGACACTACACATTGTTTCTAATATAATTTGTCTAAAATCTGAGATACAATTCTTTAGCGCCGGGCTTGGGGCAATTTTGGCGGATCCCCTTTATATGCTTCACTTATTGTTCAGAAACTTGACTCTTTTGTTTATGTAAGGTTGTAATGTAGCACGTGAACTTTGAAAGAAAGGAACAAGGTAATACAAAGAAAAATTTACACCTCCACAAAAGTTTTGAGACCAGCTGACTGCGTTAGTTTGGCTTCCCTTGAGGAACAAAAGCTCCCGTCTCAGAAGTTCGAGAACTAATTTAAAGTGATTTCAAACAAAACATCCATATGTACTGAGTATACTGGGTGCCTTTAAAGTAAGCCAGTGAAAATTGAGGATGTGAATCGAATCTGAACAACTTCCCTATAAGGAACATAGAAAGAACACTGAAAAAAAAATCCTGTCCATACAACATCATGAGCGATAGACTAACACCATACATATTTATTTTTCGCGAATAAATTAATTGGCCTAAATACCCTTCGTGTTTCGAAGGGAGCCCCGTGCCCCTCGGTGGGGATGTATATGGGCTGGTAAAAAATGAATTGAATTGATCAAAAGATTTGCCTTTGTATCGGAAGTCGATTTCTAGTTTATACTTTGTATTGTTGCTTCTGGGAACTCCATATATTATTATTTTTAAAATAAACAAGTGGATCTAGTGTAAAAATCATAGAAGTTTTTTTTTGAGAATTGAATGTCGACATTCCTGGGGAAAAATTGTTCCATTTTATGGAGAGAATCACCCCGTAACGTTTCTCTAACAAATTTAAAGTCATATGTTGTGTTCCTGTACGTACATCTATAGTTTACCAGTGTTATCGATTGCTAATTACACTTGACAACCGTGTAAACTACCACCACCGCCGTATCATTAAAACACCACAACGCATATTTAATTAAAGGTTAATACTGGTTTCATACATTTGTCATTGTATAATTTCAGCAATGGGGGTAATTATCGGGGTGCCTTGCCGTGAAAATAGCTGTTTGGAACGCAAATATCCATGTCTATTTGTATAGTGTCTACGATCGCGCCTAATTCCTAGAAAGCCTAATTTTCTGATTAAATTCTACGCACTAGCCCTAATTATTTAGAATCATTTTGTGACCTATGCAATGTTACTTAATGTAATATTATAAAGAAAAAATATTTGTATTTTGTATGTTTGTAACAAATTAACTCGAAAACTATTTCGAAAATGGACCGATTTCAAAAATTCTTTCGCTATTAGAAACCTCTCTTCTCAGTGGGTGAAATAGGCTACATAATTTTCCAGAATTCTAACGGGAACGAAGTCCCGGGCAGAAAGCTAGTACTGAATAAAGCTGATATTTGTTATTCTCAACATGACGTATAATACCTGTAATGTATAGAATTTGTCTATAAATTAAAAAGGTCAAATTCCACGAAAACCCTATCTTATCAGTGTATATTTTCTCTGAGAATGTTAGCTAGTGGGTAGACAATAAACACGATGAAACATCAGTATAAAAAAAATCCTAGAATATTTCGCTAATTGTTGAACCATTTTAGTTACAAAGGTTCTTATGGTTTTCCAAACAAAGTGACAATTAGTTCAAATTACTCTCTCGAGATGTACACTGAATTGTATGAATCAAAAACACAAAAAAATTAATTCGTATAGTAGTATTTCATTCTACCGATCTATGCCTCTTGCAACTTTATACGACATATTCAATCGAATTAAAAAAAAATCGTGTATTATAATAATGAAATGAGACTTACCTCGTTTATGTGTTTGTATGTTTTGATGAGATCTACGCTGAGTTTCCTGAGGGGCGCCGTGGAGGGGTCTCGAAAGTGGTGCGGTATTCGGGCCTGCATAGCCTGTGCAACCAGAAAATACGGTTATCATACTGTTCGACCTATTTCGGGTTGCAATAACGTACGGCCCATATTTAATTCTTATTTATAACACTCAACTGTCTTTCAAAATTTTCAAATACATTATTGGATGCATCAAAATGAAAATTTGGCTTAAAGGCCGCTCATTACCGATTCCCTTATATATAAAATTAAGAAAAAAAAGAAGCGGGGTTAGAAAAGCTGTGAAAGCAGGGGAGGCAGTTTGCTATGTAACACCTATTAAAACTAAGCTAAAACCAATACCGACGCACCAGGAAACGCTGGAAGAAAAATTTACTAAACGACTCAATGTCCGCATCAAACGAAATGATCCAACACGAAAATTCAGGAAGCATAGAACGTAACTATGGGAAATAAAAATAAAAAAGTCAATAAACTAATGAAGAGTATCTAACAAAGAAAATAGAAGCGAAAAAACGCAGACAATAATATAATTAGAGACGACACACATGATTATACACCATGGTGACACCAATCGTTACAAACGTAATTATAGGTAAAATTGTGAGTTTGTACGTTCACGCCTTCGAACACAAATAGATAAGACTAGAAAAGTTAGTTAAGTTGATGGTAAAGAAAATTACTGTTCTTTTCTTGAAAACTTGATGAAAACAGTAACTAATATTTACTGGATATTTTAGCCCTCATCATTTCTATAAGCTACTTGGAAAATTTCCAAGATATGACAAGTCCTGGACTTGTCTTCTCCAAGAATGCATTCATCAGGGTAACTTTACAATAATTTAATATTATGTTTTTATCTTTGATCCCGATGTTACTGTCACTGTCATTACCGTCTGGTAATCAGAATATATTAAATTATTGTTAGTACTGACTTCAAGAAGAATAAAAGATACCGATTAATAATGGGTACGCTATTGATCAAAATCTAGCTCAGGTGCGAGGATGTTGTCGAGGATGTAGCAGGTTCATGCAAAACAAGCTTATTTAAGAATTTTCAAGAGATTAAGTATATCATTAGACACAGAAAAGGACCCTCATACTCGTAAAATTTTTATTATTGAGCCAATTCTAAACACAACCATTTCATCGATCTGTCTGTACGCACCGCTAATACATCGGCATTCTCAGAAAATACACTTGGGGTTAATTAACGAGCGATACTTGCTTAATTTATTTGCCGTAGGTAAAGGTAATATTAGCACCCTTAATAATAAAAGGAGAGCCATTTAGTTTGGTAACATGAAAGACTATCCTGTTTCTCTTTTGTAGCGAAAATACGAAAAAAAAATCTAGTTACGAACAAGTGCTTAGAATTCTGGGTCAACGCGTCTGCCACAATTTATTATTAACAAAGATAACAAAAATAAATCTAAGAAAACCAAGAAAGTCCACATTCTAGTATTAAAGTAAAGACAGTCCAGGAAAAAACTCAGGTTTCTTAACATGCATCTTGTTACTGATTTTCGTTTCCTATAGAACCTTGTAGGATAAAGAAGTCTACCCCTGAGAAGTTTTCAAAACCATGTCACGAATAGGGTAGGTTAATCTGAAAAGACTTTAACGTCTGTATTGTCTGTATAACTGACTTTAACGTCTTAAAAAGACTTTAACGTCTGTACGTCTGTATAACTGTCAGTGCGAAGTGAAAGAAAAAAAGAAAATTTGACTTCAATGTCACGTGGAAATGATGTTGATGAAAGAGATACCGAACACTTCAAGTTCTGGATGATAGGGACAAATCTTCACATAGTATAAAATGAAGTCACTTCCGCTGTCTGTTCGCTTAGATCTCTTAAACTACTCAAAGGATTTTTATGTATAATTCATTCTTGAAATCCCCACGGAAACGAAGTCCCGGGCGAGAAGCTAGTGCAGAATACAACTGTTACCCCATCGTTGGTGTTAGTGGCGGTGCGCAAACTGCCTCGTGCATCATTTACCTGGGGGGTGCAGTAGCGGCAGAATGCCCTGGGGAGCCGCGCGGTGGCGCTCACCTGAATGTCGGAGGGCGCGCTCATGGAGGCCAGTTGCTCCTCGGCCACCAGCCGTCCGTATAGAGGAACATGGCGCCGTTCCCCCGCGCCCGTCTCCGGCATACCGCCGCCGACGACGCCCACTATAAAAAAATGCATGGATTAATACGTCATCTTGTCCAGCTTAGCTTATTCTTCTAAGCAAGTCGATGGCAAGTAACTACAACGTTGTGTGTGGCCCAGAAAGTGGCAACTTGGATCTTAAACTACACGAATTCATTAGGTTTTTGCAGCTATGCAAACAATCTACATCAGAAACTTTTGGATTTAAAAATGTTATTCGCAGAATTATTATACTTTTTGCCTTTTTGGTATCGTGGGTTAGTGCTATTAGTCATTGTCTAGTCAATCGTCGTATACCAATGCAATACCAGTATGGGTATTTGAGAGAACTGCTCTTGTGTCTCAATTTAATTAGTGATGAGAATACAAAATTGTTTACGTGAATGTTGAAAAACGAAGATTTAGTGATGGCGGTGAATTACAGAATTAAGGAAAGAAACGGTCGTTTTTGCGCAAAATGATCGTTAAAACAGTAGTAAAGTAACATTTCTTGAAAGAAACAAAATACCAAAACATATTTAATGTTTCTTCCTGCTAAAGCAGTGTTTTTCAACCTGCGGGTCACAACCCCTTGGAGGGTCGCGATTCAAAGAATAAGAAATTTATTTTTAAGTTTTTTTGTAGACTATAATAAAAACTACAATTTCAATGAGAAGGCATACAATAAAAAAGCGAGTGTAGGTTCTTGTGCAGCGCGAGGAAAGACTGATCGCTAACCGTTTTCCGCGCTACCCCACGGCAAACTTATTATGTTACATCTTTAATATCTCTTAATTGATTCTGCCAAGGGCTTTAGGAAGTCGCCAGAACTTTTCAAAGGGTTTGTGAATTCAAAAAGGTTGAAAATCACTGTGCTAGAGAAAAATAAACGTTTAATGACGTTGAAATAGTTGCGGAAACGACTGTACTGGTGGAATTTTGCCTTAATTAGAGGTTTGATGTTGCGATAAAATATGGGTTCCCTTTGTTATGCTAATCTCTATATTTCGTAATTGATCTAAATCTTTGCTAATTTTAGTATTATTACTTACTAGTGTTTCATTATAGCTTTTAGCAATCAGGTCACCTACGTCTTTTACTTTTAAGATATATGTTATTTTAACATCCAGTTGCAGAAACTTCTAATAAAGTTAATACTACTTTAAATATCACACTGACACTTTCGTCTTTTTGACGTAAACGCCATCCTTGGCGTTGCGTTTAAAGAAGCTTTAACTATAATGAACCTTGAAACTAACTTTCTTTTATTTATTATACGATTTCGTTAGCTTGGAAAAGTAGCTTATGTCACTCTGGGGTCCCCCAACTATCTTTATGAAAGAAATCAATTCGATCCGTTACGACATGAATGAAGGACAAATAAAAACACTTTCACATATAAGAATTAAAAATAGTACGGCCTTCTCTACAATCTGTCTATGGATTACGTAACAGGAAATTTCGGACTCATTTGCCGTATTTGGAAGCAGTTGCTACTCTGTCATTATCGTACATACAGTTAAATAAATAAATAAATAAACGCTACACACTCAAAGGCCCACACTAAGGGTTTCCCTTGTGTCGTGGGTCCCTTGGAACACACATAAAGACAAACACCCCTGACCCGAGAACAAACATCTGCTTTTTACACAAATGTTTGCCCCGACTGGGGATCGAACCCAGGACCCGCCGATCAAGAGGCAGCGTCACTACCACTCGATCAAACCGGCCGTCAAAACAGCTAAATTAACAGCTTTATATTCTTTAAATTAAAGTACATGTCCAGTAACCCGCATTGGGCCAGCGTGGTGGACTATGGCCCGATCAAACCGATCAAACCGGCCGTCAAAACAGCTAAATTAACAGCTTTATATTCTTTAAATTAAAGTACATGTCCAGTAACCCGCATTGGGCCAGCGTGGTGGACTATGGCCCAGACCACTCACTGTTTCGAAGCGAGGCTTGGTGGGGACGTATTGGACTGATGACGACTGTCATAAAAATAGGATCCGATATTGTCATTAATATAGTTCCGTAGCTCTACCTTGTTCAATTTTAAAATAAAGTGAATTCTCTATGTTACATTCAGATTGTGTATTCGTGTGCAAGTACCAATCATATTTTGATTTGACTTGTTGTCATAAGAACGGATCACGGTTGCCAAGTCCAAAACAAAACTAACTTGTTTTTAAACATTGCTATCAAACAATAGTCGCTTGGGATTAGATAAGTAATCTTTAGGTACCAGAATTCCGATGAAATAATTTTAATCTGTATCACGTAGGAAGAGCATGGTATAAAAAATCATAGTCCACAGTTGAAAGGGGGAAGTTGTGGAGATTCAGGGACAATTTGTTGGAAACTAGGGTAGTTATTAAAGTTGGTCGTTTCAAGATCGATGGTACAAGCGGGTGGCGCATGTCAAGCACTGTCATGTCTAAGTTTCAAGCGTTAGCTCGCAACTGCTGTTTACATATTGATGTGAACTTAATTTCACAACAAAGTGTGGGTTGCCTTGAAAAAATTGCTGTTTAGCAATAAAACCGCCTATTGTACTTTTTCCGTGTTTCTATGTTTTTGTGATGTACTGTTGTTTTGTGCAATAAAGTATATACTCGTACATATAATAAATAATTGACGCATATCGATAGGTATACGGCACTGAAATCGCCATGGCTACCCCTCAGACTATTTAATTTTATCATCAGCACAGAGACGTCCAAACTAACGGGCTAGGGCCTCCCTTCGAAATCGTGAAATCGGCTCAGACCATGGTCTTCTTATCCTGTAGGTATAATCAAGTATGCGGCTAACTTGATAACCCAGGTGTCGGTTTAACCGCAAAATGCCTTTGAGTTGGTTTTAAACCGCCGCTGGCTTTGCGGAAATACTCGTGATTAATTGCCACTTTGGTCACCTATCATGTTCATTGCCCCTGTGTTCGTTGCTTAACCTCACTGTTCGCTTCAGAACAGCGAGCGCTACTAGGCCGCGAGCGCTACACCTTGCCATGGGCCATAGTCTATTACAAATTAAAAAAATATTGAAAACAAAAATCATTTACCAATAACAATGCTACGGTACATCATCAAGCAACTTAGGCAACGCTCAGTTTTGTAGACGGAATTGATTAGGTCACATAGAGCATTTTACCACAGAAATTACTAAGCCATCTAATTACCCAAATATGACAGCTGTTTCATATAAATGTAAACGGATCTGACTCTAGTATATGCCTCATCATGACATCATAATATCCGTGTGAATGAGCTCTATTCACCTGTGTCACCCACGCCATACAGATTAATCAGTAGGTACGGCAACAGAACTCTATGAGTCATTAGTCTGCAAAGCGCCTAAACTCCCGACTTTTGAAAAGTAAATACATTTTTATTAGCTGAAATGTACACATGGCAGCATATCAGGCTACACAAGTTGAGCTTGAAGTCTCCCTTATCTAGCTCTAAATAGCACCGGCTTTCGTAATGCACAAGGGTAATCTGATGTGCTGCTGTCTGTACAAGTACGTCATACATTGTTTGGTGAGTGACAATGTAGCGTAGTTTTCACATAAGTAATCTGTTGCTAGGTACCGTACTGGTTCCTTCGGCGATATGATAGATAAATAAAACACGTCATATCAATTAGGACACGTTACACGTGTATAACACGTTACACGTGTAATATAAGGGGCCATCCATAAATTACGTCACACGTTAAGGGGGAGGGAGGGGGTCGACGAAGTGTGACATTGTGTGACAAGGGGGTAGAAGGGGGTATTAAATTTTGTGACGCCATCACATTTCAAAATCTATTACAGTCTTAGTGTTAAAACACGAACTTTGTTCACTTTGTCAGCGGCCAACAGTGTTGTCATTTAGAAAAAGAAAAAAAACGAACTTTTAACTATTAAGAAAAAAAATTAAATCACACAAATCTGACCAGCTGTGATAAGGGCGGGGGAGGGTCAAAAAATCATAAAATTCATGTGACTTAATTTATGGATGGCCCCTAATGTCTAATACTAAAATCTTTTTTTTTTATGACTGAAATTTTTGGATGTGCCTCAAAATTTTATGAAAGGTTATAATCACGACAGGCTTACTTAAAATCCAAGATTGTTAATATCTGCTGCAGCTCTTCATTTTACAACCACATTCATTACAAAATCCAATGATATTTTTACTCAAGATATGTCACGCTCATTTTTTTTTACCAGCCCATATACGTCCCCACCGAGGGGCACGGGTCTCCCTTCGAAACACGAAGGGGATTTAGGCCATAGTCCACCACGCTGGCCCAAAGCGGGTTGGTGGATCGCTCGTCTTTCGAAAATGAATTTTCTTGGATGGGCGGGTTTCATCACGATGTTTTCCTTCACCGTTGAGGCAAGTGATAAACAGAAATCCGTTCATAAATTCGAAAAGACGAATTTAGTGGTACAGGCCCGCACCAGGATTTGAACCCGCGACCTTCGGATTACAAGTCTGGCTCATTACCAACTGGGCTATCACCGCTGTTAAAATCTGCTGAGTTATTTATTTTACAAGCACATTCATCACAAAAGACAATTATATTTTTACTCAAGATATGTCACGCTCGTACAAAACTAAAAAACTGGAAACAAGAATCCTGTCATGCTGGTTAGCATTTAGGGCATAGACCGATTGCAAGAGAGCCCAATTGGGTGTTTTTCGAGTTTTCACAATGCGTGTATAAATGACATATCTGTATAGGTATCTTTTTATATTGTATTATATCATAGGCAAAATCAAAATCCACCGAATGTTCCGGATTTATTACCAGATTATATTTAAAAAATACTAGAAAGAAATGTAGTGAAACGTCACGTAATTAATTTGGAGTCGATCAAATGGATTTTTGATAAATCAGTTTCATTTTCAAGCGCGTTTGCCTTATTCAGTAGCCCTGAAAGGCGATATATTTCCGCCATTTGTTTTATCAAATATAAAATACTCATGAATCATTCTGTATTTAAACAGAGAATATTGAATGGAAAGTTCAAAGTCCACTTGTGACATGTCTCAGAAAGAGTAATCGGAACGTCCGTAGGGGCGCCTCAGAAGTCAACTTGAGAAATACACCTACGTTATATACGTGATGAAGTGTTCACGTAGCGACATCAACGTGACGCGTTGTAGCCGTGATGTTATTGAACTTTTTTTTGCTAACGTAGAACATACAGCACAGCTTTTGTTTAAGCCAGAAAATTTTCACATAACTGTTCTGGGAAACCTAACAACACAGATTATTAAAAAAGAACAACGCAAATATTTTTTTAAGGAAAAAAAATATCTGCTAGAATGCGACTTGAACCTACGACCCCAGGATTAATATCCCGGTGCTTTAAACCAATTGAACTATCGTGCCTTCAAGTCAAGCAGCGAAATTTATTAATGAATATGCCTCACGTGGGTAAGCGTTTTGAAAATACTAAGAGTAGCCTTGAAAAAACTAAAGAGTGTTACCCTTAAAATCAGCAATTTGTTCGAGACAATATTATGATTGTCTTTTATCTGGATCGTAACAATTCACATGCAATTCGATGCAGGTGAGCTTAAGAATATCTAGTCCCTCTATATCAGGGGTGGCCAACTTGATTATACCCAAGATCTCCTGTTTACTAACGAAACCCTGTGCGATCTACCAATTCTTGAAATCTTAAATGAAACAGCATAGTTCAGTACACAATCATGTAGTATTTTTTTATTATATTAAGAGAAAAAACTTAATTCTGAAATGTTTTTTTATTTTTTTGCCTTGCCACGATCGACTGGACTAACAGTCGCGATCGACCGGTCGATCGGTTGGCCACCCCTGCTCTATATGGTAAAGAAATTGATTAATAGAACGTCTTAAGATACAATACAAACATAAACATACATACTAAGAGCCTTAAAAATTTAATACAAGCTCACAGAACTCGGCGACTTTTGACATTAAGCACAAAAACCAAATCGAAATCGCATGACTCCGTACTATAAATTCCTCGAAATTCTTTAAGCCATAAAAATTAATTTCAATCCGTAAAATTAAATTACCTTGTAAAATACGAGAGCCCATAAAACAAATTGTCTACAGTGAGGGGAATATAACTTATAAGGTGGAGCTATTGAACGTGCTGGCAATCGACATTGTTTTAATATAATTAAGCTTCTGAATATACTGAATTATTTTAAAATTTGGTTGCTCGGTAAGCTGTAGATGTGGGGTGAACTTTATACACCGCGAGGTCGCAGACAAGTTAATTTAGTCTTATTTATGTACCGTCTGGCACGAAGTGACATTTCATAATAAAACACCAACGTTTGAACCTCACTTGGTCTACAAAAGCAACTTTGCAGAAACAAGTTTGTTGAACGTCTAGCTAGAACGTTTATTTTTTCTTTGAACTGTATTTACTAAGTTTATCTTTGTTTAACGATAGCTAACCTTTCGTTATTACAACATTTAATTTTGCGAGTCAATATACGCCCACTACATTAAGTTGGCTTTGTGTATTCACCAGTACAGTGATATTAAGCATCAATATTTTGTACGTTGACAGACCGTATCAGGGTCTTTTGCACGTGAACGTCGCTCGTAGTTAAAGTGACTGAAGGCCTCTTTTATCAAGCACACACGCGCACAGTGCATTCCACTATAATCGGTGTGCACACATACACATAGCCATGCATGTGACCGCTAGAATGCAACTGCGTAGTTGATTCGCGAAGAGCATAAGATATACGATAAAAATTACCACACGAAAGGCCTTCACTCAATTCCGTTCGTTTGATGTTTTTGAAATCAGTATGGTTTTGTAAATGTGAGTGAATAAGTTGAGTGTTGCATTTACGAAGACAGTGCCGAATAGTGTGCTCTTGGTTCCCGACGCGCGAACAGGTTGAAATGATCAACATCCGGACAAGTGGTCCGCTCGTATGAATGGCTGCATGGCGCGGATTGAAATCAGGCCACTTCCGCTTATTAGCCCGCATTAATGTTCTTACGAGTTCCGTCCACGAGTACCTACTCCTCCAACAGGTTGTATTGTTCAGTATCTTTGACCTATTAAAGTAGATAGTGTATAGAAAAGTATCTAATTGTTAGAGTTTTATATGCAGCAGGATTATGCGCTCAATTTTTTCACAGAATCATGCCAAGTGTTTACTTTCACTCACTTCATCTCATTGCAGGGCATTGTGACAATTCGGCGTAGAAAGGTGCATGTGGCGAAAGTGCACGCGATCATACGTGCGATGTTCTGAGATATCGGCTAGTTTGCATTTACTGCGCAGTAACGGCTCGGCCAGGTTAAGTGGAGCTGTGTGATGCGATGGAATTGCACCTGAGAGGTGTTATGGTGTGAGGTGGCGGGAGGCAGGGTAGGGCTTGGTTACTGGGTTGTGTTGTCGGGCCGACGAACGCGCAGAGACGCGCCTATACGTCACCGTTGCAGGCAGTTCGGAACCGGCCGCCGGCCGACAACCTGCGATAGGTATGCGTGGAATGCCAGTGCCCAGTCGCGAGGCAGATAAGCGTGGGAGGTGCAGCATACCTAGTTACATTCGCTATTTACACATTAAGCTCGCTAATTTCATTTACACACTAAATTAATCACCGTGTAGACTCAACTTATAACTATGTAAATGACAATAATTTTGTATGTACAATTTTATTAAAGTTGCCGTAAGCAACAACTCACGAAGGTGATAACTGAGATAAGAAAGTCATGAATTGGCGTTTGCCTAGCGATATGACGCAATTCGCACAAGAATGTGCGAAATCTTGTTATCTGGCAACAATACGAATTATTCAATGATATTTCGGCGAAGTGTCGCTCATAAAATTAATTAGAAACATCTGGATAACTTTAAATACGGCTATTGTTGAATAGTAAACGTTCGAATAAGTGATTAACAATGGACATTGGCGACAAATTCTGTACAATTGAGTGATTTCGTTAAGGTGGTAGTATTAAGCACAAGGTCGAGTTAAAGCCATGACATCAAGTTAACTAAAATGTACGGGTAGCAACTGCGCAATTCTCTGGCCGAGGCTTCGGAGAACCCATTAAAGGTGGCCTCCTTGACATATTGCCGCCAGTGGAAACATGACTCAAACTGGCTTCCAGTGATTGACACCTCGGATAAGTCACTCACCGCGGCTAGGTTCCTCTTGCTGTACAGACATCACTGCGTGCATGTACTTTGACGCACTTAAGATCCCATAAACAAACACTGGAAGAACAATCACGAATTTATCACCAGCACTTAAGAGACAAAAGGGCACAATCGCAGACCACCCACATCAACCGTTTTAATGAAACAAAGAAGCACTTGAAGCATCCGAGAATCGTTAGCAATCATTGTCGGTTGTTGTAGACCGAGGGGCGCGTACTTCATGTTTTCAGCGAGTTTGTTTCGAGCGAGCACAGTTTACGCGGTAAAAGAATCAATCGGCATCATAGACGCGTCCTTGCGTCCGCGTGTTATTGTTGTGCAACAATGTTTATACACGTGGCGTTGTTGATGCGTACTTAGCCTTAGGCCGGCGTGGATAAGGCGGTATGCGCGCGCGGCCAGCCCGCCACAACTAACGCGCGAGTCCAACGTTGGCTGGTAATAACCGAGCGGAAGGCCACGTGATTCAGATGACAAACATGTCGGTAAACTCTGCACACTGACCGATCAAGGCGATCGGTTTTTATCGATGAGCGATTTATATATGTTATGTTAGACTTACGAGGATGACGTTACGTTTTCCCTATTATCTTTCGTCCGATTATAACGTTGTTTAGAATGGGACTGTACGAATGGAATGTACTAAGTTACTCATCGGTGTCGTTTTAGATAATTTCACTTCATCCGACGCTAAAAGAGATAGAACAATGGCACAGTTACAACATCGGGACGTAATGTTTTTGCATTGTCTACATTATGTTATTAAAATGACATATCATGTCATAATAATTAAACATCTCAAACGGGCCGTTGTGTAGTTTACAAATAAGCACTGTGAAGATTCCGAGTGGCATTCTTGAGTTTGATTTGAGAGATGCATTTAGGGGGGAAAGCGATACGACAGTCGTATATGCATAAAACACGGATTCCTTTTTACAGGGGCTCCTGCCAGCCACGCAATTTCTCCGATTGTATGCAAATCCTCGGGCAAACAAAGAATGAAAAAGCACCGACGCAGACGTTAGTGTTCCACCTGTGTTGGGGGACGAGGGGCGGAGGGTCGCCCCGTCTCTAGACTCGGCACAGACGATAAAACTAAAAGACGGCGCATCGCACCCGCAGCTGTAGAGCTATACAAATATACTTATTAGATTTGTAAGATTTACGACGATTAGAAAGAAAATCAGGCACTTTTTAAACTTGGTATAAAATTTTAATTTGAGACATCTATCAAGATCAACTAGCATCACGCACCGTTTTCCTACTTTAGTTGCAGAAACAAAGAGACTGACGTTTTGGTTCGGAAGTGTTAAAGATTTCGTCGTGATTAATCAAGACAATTTTGCACTAGTCAACCTGTTAATTATACCTTGTTTTAATTTGATGTATCTTTTGTTAGCCGTAGATTTAATAGTACTGATTTTGTACATATCGCGGCGTGTTCGACACTGTCTTTTATTCCTTACTTTAAGCGAAAACTTTAGCAGGTCATAATAATGCGTAGTAATTTTTTTAATCTATTACAGTTTTAAAAGAATAAAAGCAAATATGTCATCGCTTCAAGAGATCTTTTTGAAGGGATTTTATTAGACTAAGAAATCCGTGCGCTGCGATGAACGTTGTAAACAATTCTCGAGCGACATTATTCCAGATCTCTTTACGTACCCCACCATCTTGTCGAGCACGCTTTTATTAGGTGTTTTCAACTGGTGAATTATTCAGGGGGTTTTCTATTAGCACTTAGAAGAATAATGCATCCAGTAGATTTTCATAGTGACAAGGACGTTCGGGCGGTCGCATAAACACGGCATAATCGGGTTCATTTGCATCTCCTTGGCTCGACCGTGTCCCGAGGAAGCACACTCAAATGCAGACTGGACAGAAGTGCGATTTTAAATCTTAAGCGCACGAAATAAGAACGGCACAGAGTTCAAAGTGTCAAGTTTGTTCTGCGCTTGTCTGGACGGTAAATCGCCAGTGGAATGTGAAACTATAAATCAAAAGCGAGTAGGTAGGTATCTTGTTGTAAACAGAAAACTGTAAGGCTAGAAAACTAGAAAACAACAACCTGCCAGGTTAATATGCGAGGGTGAGATAATGTGGAAACGTCTAACTAAGAATGAGATAGGACTACAGGGTGGATAGACATACTTCATGTCGCGGAGCGTATGCTAAAAAGCTGGACTGAAGAAAAGAAGACATTCGTAAATTAAATACACTAAATATCCGCAACTAAAATAAAATCCCTTTTCACTTTATTATGATAAAGAAAGGTAGCTCAAACTAAAACTTAAATTAAAAAAAGAAATTTGTCTTCGTGACTATTTTATTAAGAATCGGCATCAATCGCACTTAAACAATGATGACATGTATTGCAAACTAGACTAGACGAATTCAGTAAAGTGTACCAAATTAATATATCAATAATTATTAAAAAAACAAAATACCCGACTGCACACTAAAAAATATTATTATGTCTTTATCCCGTGGGACTTTTAGGATAAAATGTATCCTATGACACTCCCGTAATCAAGACAAATCTAACGATACCTCATACATCAAAATCCATCAAGCCGTTTAGGCTACAGGAGGTCACAAAGGAAAAGACATACATACATACTTACATACACTCGAAAAACATTACCCTCCTTCTTTGGCAGTCGGGTAAAAAGCTTCGATATCGAAAAATTTCACCTTACCGGCATTTTGACATTGTCAGATTAACTAGATTGCCCAATTTAGGCGAATTGAAATGGGAGCGTGATAAATAGATATTAAGGAATAAATAATAGCTTTACGATAGTCGTGTAATGGCAATTCAGAAAGCTGCAGGGAAATCAATTTACAAAAACCTATAATAGAATATTGAATCGTATTGTTTAAGAAACATATTTCAAATTCAGTGTCGTTTATCTATTGCTAAGTAAGGTAATTTTAGTAGATGCTTTTATTGCTGAAATAATTTTTATTTTCCTAAAAAATTATATCTATAAAAATTATAGATGCGGAGGAGGCTTTTGCCCAGCAGTGGGATCGTGTAGGCTAGATACGCGGGTAAGCACATAAAATTATTTAAAATTGCTTATAATTCTTTCAGACACTTGATTTTTTAAACCGTTGCAAATGCAACTTGTACAATAATTTAATCGAACGATTTAATGAGACGGTCGCAAACTGTTTCAATTAATACGAATTTTGATTCAAAATCTGTTTCGTAATTATATCGCAGCAAGTTATGAAAAGAAAGTGGGCAAGGCGGTTTCGCGAACTCATTCGAGAGAAATTGGGGGCGAAAAGTAACGTACAATAATTATTTTGCTACTCTTGCCAGATTTTAAGTTGTATTCTTTTGGAGTAAAATTAAAACAAAAAAAATTAAGCGCGAAGATCATTTTGTTATTCATAGGTACACACTATTATGAACTGAGACAGTACCCAACACGATCTACTGGTCCTATCTGTCCATACATTTCCCTATCTATTACTTTTCGATTTTTGTGGATAGATCGGATCGGTGCGTCTCATCGGACGCGCTATGGGTAAAGCCTTTTAGGCCCGTATTACAGGAGGAGACTCAAGTCTTGATCTATACTTAAGTATTGATTGTCTCTTTCTCTCACTATCAAAATGACAAAGACGACTGCTACTTAAGTATAGATCTGAGTCCGAGTCACTTTTTGTAATACGGCCTAAGTCAGAAAGAATCATGTGTGAAAAAGTTACGAAAGCGAAAGACAGGTGGAACCTTGCTGCATCGCAAAAAAAAAAATTGAGCCATTTCCCAGCTTGCCCCGCTGGCGATTAGCTACAAATCAATAGATTTGATACATCAATTTTGTTCAATCATTACTGCGAATTTGAGCCAGAGATTCTCGAGCTACATCTAGACAGTGTGTCTAACCAGTTCTAAGGATAATTCCAGTCAAAGGAATGTAACGTGGCGATACAGAATAATAATAACTGGCTAGACCGCTGTGGTCCTGTGGCATCGCATTTGGGAGCAATCGGAGATCTTAATTAATCACAAATAATTTAAGGAAACGAAGAACGTTCGGCGCGAATGAAACTTGAACCTTTTCGCGCCGTTGGTTAGAGGAGATCTAAACCTGGGGTTGTGGCTTCAAGTCCCATTCGCGCTAAAAATTTTTCTTTACCTAAAATAATTCGAGAATATCCCTCATGCGGGTAAACGTTTTTAAAAATACTTACTTAATTAATCATGGGAACTTTTCAATTTATTTAAAGCTTGTATGCCTCCAATGTGTTGTATGTACGCCGTTATTAGTGTGTAGTACTTTTGATACTTCATTATTTATTGATCATTGTTTTAATGACATGAATTCAAGGCGACTCTATCTTTTTTAATATATACAATGCAGGTTCTGACTCACGGACTCATCAACCCCAAATCCTTGGATCCTAAATGAAGAAATTTGACACAAAGGTTCCTTTTGTAACGTAGACTAAGGAGGTTTTTACGAAATTCCCACAGGAACGAAGTCCCAAGCATCCTCTAGTCTAGTCTACCTATACAGGGCTTTAGGTATCTCTCTTTCAACCTCTCGGGTGGTTAATCAGTCCATGAAACTGAACAACTTCCCCAAGGAACAGGTCAAAATACGAAAAAAAAAATTGATCTTGCATACAAAATGCGCTATATGCTGATGAAGTTTGTACAAAAACTCAAAATTTTTTTTTTCGTATTTTGACCTATATTCCTTGGGGAAGTTGTTCAGTTTCATAGACTGATTAACCACCCGAGAGGTTGAAAGAGAGATACCTAAAGCCCTGTAGTTCTTGACTGTATCCAGTTTAGCCCGTTTTAGTATAAAGATAAGATGTTAAGTTTAGTGAAGTACTTTTACGTCCACTTCTATTTTGTTAAATGCGACAGAAAAATTCACGATCCCCAATAAAAATATACTGTAAATTGTATGTACTTTTGATACTGAATAATTTTTTCTAAGAAAATTATTTTTTCGATTTAAAAGCTAGTTCTAGTGTCTAGCCAAGATAGACTATTCAGAAAGGAATGCGACACAAATAGCAAAGACGCTAAAACATAATAATAGCAGGCTGTTGCGCGGTGGTCGTTGTGTGGCGTCGGAGGCCATAGTCCGGGTCTACGGTGCGCGCTCCGCGTGGTACAGGTTTAACGGCCGGCCCCCGCCCGTCTGGCCGTTCACCCGAGGCCCAAGCGGGGGCGTCCGAAACGCGCGCGAAAACTCTGCGCCCGCGCCGCCCGTTATCCGCTAACAACACCGCGCGGCAGGGCTACCATGACAACTGTGACACGTGTAGAGCGATTTTCAGGATCGTTTTTGATGCGCACAGGCAAAGATTAAATAAATACAGTTTTTTTTTATCATTCAATATTTATTTCAGATATGGTGTTGAAGTACGTACATATATTAGATTAATTTAATACTGGTAATAGATCGGTACAGACCAACAAGCGTCTAACCTAGGAAAATGGCGTCATTATGGATTGTAAATTTTTAGACATAATTTTTACCTTTCTAATCAAAGATGATTTTAAACGTGTGCAAGTTTAACTTTAGGTACATTTAGATTAAAGTTCATTTTAAAGTTTACGAAGACAGTTAGAAAAAAAAAATGTACATAGACTTCGTCGAGCGTCGGTTTCCCCTAATTTTGGTCGGTGTTGTAATTTCCAACATGAACTTTCTTTCTACGCACAATCCATTTCAAGTGATTTATTTTAAGAAGCAGCTGGCAACCCTAGTGACCGACACACGCGCACAGTCGTCTTCAGCCATTGATGAATAAAACATACGTCGGAAGAAAACATACGACCGATATCCGACAGGAAGACCGGACAGGTATTGTCTTCATGATCTTTATCAAAAATATCAATATTAAATAGCGTTGGGAACTTAGACAATAGATTATAATATTGACTACATAAAAAACAGTACAACGCTTTTCTTTTTAAGGTAAAAAAGGTTATAGGTGCATTCCATGAAAAAGTGGAACTAGGAACCGATTTACAAACTTCAACTTTCAAAACTCATATTTAAATTTATGGCGAGAGTAGACCCTCATCTACAATAACTCGAACGGAGCGTAAAACTTTAGCGACTTGTTTCATTTCTACCCTCACTTTTGTTGAATGTTAAAATAATTGATGCTTTTTACTCATTTGGATGTCATCGTTGCGCTCGTATTTGTCAGTGTTGTGTGAACGTTAATTTGCAAATCTTTGGTTACTATTATAGTGTGTAGTTAGCAGTAATATTCTGTACTATAATTGTTTCGATAAGTCTTTCGCCTAGGTGATAATAGCCCGAAACGCAAGGTAAGTTTTAGCGTCCAACACGTGACGCGTTATTCATATATTAGTTACATGTAATTTAAAACAAACTGGTTTTCCTAAATCATTTCTATTCTTTAAAGGTAATTGTTAGTGCCCTAATTAATAACGTACAATATGCGGGTATAGCTTTATTATTGTAATGGATACTCGATGGTCAATTTTTGTCTGTACGTGACGCATTTTTTGAACTTGTGATTTTGTTAGACATTTTTGGACTTAATCAATGATTTTCTACTTTCTTTGGTTTTAGAACATCAAGTTGAAATAATGCCGATCGGTCTCGATCCACCAGTGCTAGTCGTATGAAAAAAATTCTAGAAAGGAAAAAGGCCGAAGTTCCAAACTTTACAGCCAATGAGTCGAAACAGATTGCTGAATTACGGGCAAAAAAAACACACACACAAGCTTCTGAACAAGAGTTGGCAGCTATCCGACGTAAAGACAAGGATGTAAAAAGATTACAACGGGCTAAAAAGCGGACTGAGATTACTTTTACCGAGAATACTGCTTCTTCATCTTCTGTGAGCACTGAAACTCCATATAAATTGAAACAAACTTTATCCAAAGCTGTTTGCAAGGCTTTAAGAGCTTTGCCTACGTCACCTAGAAAGAGGAAAGTGGTAGTCACAGAGCTAGCGCGGAGGATGAACATTGCACTGACTGAAAATTCAAGGGAAAGTATTTCAGATGATAATGCACAATACGAAGCCGTGAATGCTTTTTACTACCGCCTAGACATTGTGTACACTTGTCCTGGTGTTAATGACTAGGTATGTAGTTGTATGGGAGAATGGAGGGAAATCTCAGAAGCCATATTTGACCTTGTACCTGCGAGAAGCTTTCTCAATTTTCAAAGAGTTAAATCCTGATTTCGATGACAATGTTGTAGTTAGTATGTACAATCGGCCAAAGAATTTGCTGAACTCGCATCACGATTGGTGTCTAAAACCAGAGTTATTTAGATTCCAGCCTCAGAAATATCTCGTAAAATAAATGTTGCGTCGCGAGGGAAAATGTAAAGCCGATACGAGGAATTTCAAACGTACATTGATTAAAACTGTCAAGAAACTCATCGAGTGCCGAAATCATGGTCTATCAGAAGATAAAACTGTGTTTAACTATTAATTACCTCCTAATGATTACTGCATTTCTCAACTCAGTCCAACACGTGACGCAATTTGTCTGTACGTGACGTGACAATAAAAAAATTGTAAAAAAATAACTGTTTGGCTTTTCATTTTTTTATTGTTTTTATTACAAACTTTATTTCTCTCTTATAATTTGTTTCTAATACACATTTACTCTACATTCAATAGTTACGCTGTAATTTTAATGTAAAGACATAAACTCGAAACCTTGGTTGACTCGACCCGTCCATTACGTGACAGTTTTCAAAAAATTTTCCTTAGTCATTCAATGAAATCTGTATTGAATGTTTGCGTATTCTTATAGAGCTATGTTTAAACTGTCAGATAAAATTAATAAATTACGGGACTATGTAATGTACTCATAGATGGACTTCTTTTAATAACCTAGAAATAGTTGAATTTGTCCGTACGTGACCGTGGAATGCACCTATAGCAATTGATTTTCACGCTTTACAAGCTGCACTTACACTTTGGGATACAGGCAAATTGTCAATTGCTCCTACTGGGCAATTTAATTTAAATTAATGCCTGGTCCAACTTAATTTAGGCTTCAATAGCATTGCGAACTTGTAGCTTTTGTCGTGTCATAGTTCCTATCATGTCAAGTGTGCTTAAAATGTTTTTTCTTACTGGTTCTTTGTTACTTGTACCACTGATGTATTAAAACAGTAAATAAAGCTTCGTCTATACATATGTAGATCATATCTAAGGAGGTATGGACGTTATCACTATCAAGTAGTTGACGTGGTAAAATAAATAAAGTCTAGACATACCAGGTAGTCTTATAAATGACGTCACAGTCACGAGACCTGTCACCAGCTAACTTTACAAGAGTTATCACTGAAGACAATTACCCAGGAAATTATGAGGAAACAAAAGTTAGACCGGAAGAAGTCTAAAAGGAAATTTAATTTAATATAAAGAAAAACAAGCTATTAATTAAACGAAAACTGAACGTAGGCGGTAACAACACGATTTTTAGATCTTATTTAGAATTCGATACAAGAGATATTGGGGAATAATTACTTACCTACTTGAAATCAAAATATCAAAGAAATAAAAATTACTTTGATCGGAGATAGTTGAAGAGAGCCTAAGATTTCACAAAGTCTTTACAATCTGCCTGAGGTAGTATTTTGTTGTCCTATGGGCTTAACCAAATGAATAAATAAATAAAAATAATTAAAATCGAAATTCTATGACGGACGTCAAAATACTAATATCTTCACAGAAAAATAATTTAAAAAAATCAAAAAATTAACTATAGGCGAAAATCTATAACTTATTCTTACATACTTTAACACAGTAGAATCCATTTAAATAGTTACTTTTGAATGCACAGCGTACTAAGCTAGAGTACATTTAATTTTCGCCAGGCCCGCCTTAAAAATAACCCTAGATACGCCAATGCTAAAATTCATGAAATGCTACCACGTTAAAACAGTTTAGTCTATGATAACAACTGCAAAGAAATAACCTTCCCCTTCTTACTCGTACATCACTGTTTTCTTTTTTTTCCATCCCAGATACGTCCCCCGAGGCGCACAGGCCTCCCTTCGAAACACGAAGGGGTATACGGCCATAGTCCACCACGCTGGCCCAATGCGGATTGGTGGATCGCGCTTGTCTTTCGAAATTGAATTTTGTTGGACGGGCGGGTTTTTCTCACGATGTTTTGATAATTAGAAATCCGTACATAAATCCGAAAAGACGAATTTAGTGGTACAGGCCCGCACTGTTTTCTTATCGAATTTTATTTCATTAATAAAGTATGTGAACAACATCATTTTGCTTTGTAAAGAACACTTCAAACATTATTATCGGTTTTCATTGATTTACGACCCTGATCACAAACTGAACGCTCCCCAGCTCAAAGATAAATTCAATGAGGGAAAGGCCTTTCACAGTTTACACGACTTCGGAGCCTATTATTCCTAGTTAGTGGTGGAGAACCACACTTTAAATGAACTAGTTCACACTGCTCATATTGCTCATGCGGTAACTATCACAAAATCAAGGTACTCGGCACGCAAAGAAAACTTTTAACCATCCGATTTAGATGTATGTGGTGTGGTTATAAATAATGTTTGTATTTATTTTATTTTTTGCAGATCTTTTGATTGGATTTTTGGAATTTAACTAAACTGTTTGTATTAAGTATAAAAGTTATATAGTGGCAAAAGGTTACCCAAAATTATCTCTATTGAAATATTTTATCATAATTGATATTGTCTTCTTTTCTTAGCCCGGTCGATTTTCCATCACGTGACAAATGGTTTCCAACTGAGCTGTTGTGTCATTCATCTTTGTAGAAATATTTACTTTATTTAATCGTCATGTTTACCTAAACACAGTTCAAATTAATGAAGATCAGATCAGCAACATTTCTGACTAACTCTCTTTCTTCTGACGATTTTCCCAACACTATCTCTCAAGAGCTTTAGCAGTTCACGCCTAAGCAATTACTTAGCGGCGTTTCCTCAATTTGCCTGTCAAACAAGATAAAGATGAGCTGGAAAACAATAACACAGCTTGTTAATTAGCTTCCTTGCCGACATTGCCAGCTTTTTGCAACGCGGTGACTGATTAGAGCTATAGAAATTTGTATTTGGTGATGCCTCTTGTGAGAACTCCCACGTGGGAATAGTCTCCTGAATGACGTTGCAGGAAGTACCACAATCGCTTGGCATGGATTAGCGATCCATAAATGGTATTAAAAATACTCAGAAAGAAGCTGATACCTGTATTTCTCTAGCCGACTAATACGATAAAACAAGATGGAGTAGTGCTGTTTTTGACCACAAGGCATCAGTTAAGGTACCAAACTTTTGTATATCCCGCAAGATTATGAATTTTCTAACAACCTTATAAACTAACCGAGGACTCGCTGGAATTTTAAATACCTACATTTATAATTAGTTAATAAATTTGCAGAACTAGAAAAAGAAGACAAAAATAAAAAAGCCGCAAGGAAAACCTGAGTAAATATTGATAAATGCTTTGAATGTTCTTTACTTTATGATGTATCTTACGATGTAAGATTAAATTTTCCGTCTCCTTCGGTTTAGTGCGATCCTTTCACAAACTTCGGGCCTCTTAGCGCTGACAAGCAGAACCAATGACCGCTAGTAATAACCAGCACATGAGGCACAATTTCACAGCATCCGAGCGAGACTAAGAAGGCTGTGGCGCTCTAGTTTGCAAAAGCAGTCGCACAAAAACTGCGGCGGTCAACGACGCTGTCTGAGGCCCGATGGGATGCGCCTGCGCAACAACAAGGCGTCAGCGACTTCCGAGAATCGGTGAGGGTCAAATCTGACAGATCAAGAGATCGTTCTATTCGGCGGAGGAAAAGTCTTTGCATGGTACCAAGCTCTTTTCATGGCCTTTGTCAAACCACAAGTTTACTTTAATTGGAGCATGTTATTTTTTATAAAAACAAATCCCTAATAAAAAAATACCACACTAAAGTTTCTCTTGCATCGTATACAAACGTGTGAACTTTTGAGCGTTTTCTATTCCACACAAATTCACAAGTATGACAAAAATCTTAAAGGAATTGATCTTTTAATATTAATTTTGCCCAGCTGCGAAAAATCTCTAAATCCAACATTCGGTACAGGTTCCCAGAAGTATGAGATAAGATCATAGGGTTGTGACGAAAGTAGCAAAACATTTTCTTATTTTCTGAAGCTAATTAAGCAATCAGCTGTTTTGCCGAGATTTTTTACATCGAATTCTTCGCTCAGTTACTAGAACCGTTAAACGCTCGAGAATGTACCTACCTACGCAAATCAATCGTGTTCCAAGTACACCTACTTTCTAAGATTTGCGACTACGTCAATACACTTCTCATCGTGTTACCGTTAAATCTCATAGAGCTTTCCATACTCTTTCAATTACAATAACACACCGTTCGGCCGTGCAAAAACCTTCCTAGGTCGATGACACTATGAGGCATTTTAAGGTTGACTCCTTTGCTTTGCCACAATCATACGCGATTTATATCGGGTTATTTACCTTTAGAATCCTATCTTAATAACAAGATTGAGTCAGATACCTACTTTGATTTATTTAATTGGTCTTTTCATGTGTCAGGTCTTACGATCGTATATAAGTTTAAGGCCCGTATAACAGAAAGAGACTCGAGTCTTGATCTATACTTAAGTATTGATTGTCTCCTTCTCTCACTATCAAAATGACAAAGACGACTGCTTCTTAAGCATACATCAGACTCTGAGTCGCGTTCTGTAATACGGACTTAAGTCGAAAACATTGTTACGGATAAGTACTTACAGACTCAAGAATTATGAGGAAAATAACGAGACTCAATGCCCCAAGTTAAAGGACAAGTTTATTCCAATTTTACTTTTCACCAGCAGACAAAACATTATGGTGGATACTTAATAGAGGGATGTAATTATCTTTGCACAAGAGCAGTGTTAGTTTTTCGACGGCCGGTTTGGTCGAGTGGTAGTGACGCTGCCTCGGCGGTTCCTGGGTTCGATCCCCAGTCAGGGCAAACATTTGTGTAAAAAGCAGATGTTTGTTCTCGGGTCATGGGTGTTTGGTGTTTGTCTTTATGTGTGTTCCAAGGGACCCACGACACAAGGGAAAGCCTTAGTGTGGGCCTTTGAGTGTATAGCGTTTATTTATTTATTTTGTTCTTCTTCTTCTTATCATGTAGGTATAATCAAGTGTGTGGCGAACTTGGCTAAACCTTGGTGTCAGAGTTTTCAAACCGCACAATGGCCTCTGGCTTGGTTTATTTTGTTGATCGTAAGTGCATAGATTCATATTTAAAGACCGACTCGTTCAATTAAAATCGAACTACGCAACACAATGAGGGCAGGTATTGAATGTGAGTGGGAGAGAAATCTTTGCTTGCACACAACTTGTAATGGCAACACTGGCCCACGCAAGTTACCGCCCGCTGGCCTCACCACCCACCCCGAAATTATACTTTTCACATTCGAAATCGATGAATGTAATTAAATATTGCGAATACATTTGGCATATGGCACTGCAACAACGAACGATACAGACGGAATCAAGGAAGTCCATAGATATAATTTAATTTCATGGATAAATTATAATTATCTTGTTCCAGAAAGAGACACAAGGCAACAGGGTACAGGTAGATTAAACTTCGCGAAACTCGTGAAACATTCCTTTCTTGATGTAATTTAATATTAAAGAAAACAACTGTATGCTCTTAACTGATCCAAAGTTCAGGAAAACAAATACCGCAATGTTTAAATTTCCTATGGCAAAGTTAGTGTAGAAGTTCCGAAGTTTCTAATTATTCGAGACAATTTCACCCGTACAATGCGTGGAGGTAATTTGGCGGGGTTCGATAAATCGTCGTTCCGCATTCCGATGTGGAATTCATTCACAGGTCGCGAGGAACCGTCTAGACTGTGTGTCGGAGAAAGGTGACCATTCACCGGCGGCGACGCGACTTCGCCGACTGGTTATCGGTATTAGCGACGTTGCCGGCGGCGTTTAGCGGTTTGAATACAGCGGGCATCAGGGCGACAGCAGCAGCGATAACTTTTAAGTTTTCATCGCTCACCATGCTCGGTGCAGAAACTTTCATCGCATGGGACAAGCAATGAAAACAATAAACTACTGCTGTCGCTCCCCTGACCGCTGATAAAGACAATTTCGTAGCCTAAGGTCTTTCTGCCAGCTTTCCGAACATTATGCTGCACCGCGTCCATTTTGTTGATTCGTCACCATATTCTCTTTAAATCATGTTCACCTCATAACCGAAAGACTGACAACCATTAACCACCATAAAAGATCTTATCTGGTAATGATGACCCTCAGCAAAAGTTAAATTTGGCGTCATGTGATTTAAGACCACTTGATAATCTATCTAACTCCTAGCGCTGGCAACGCAAATTAAACCAAAATATTAAACCTGCCTATTCTTTACAGTAAAACACCCTTTACCCTATAACTTTATTGCATCCATTTCTTTCTCAGAAGGCGAAATACGTCGAGTTTTAAAACTTGCTTCACAGACACCATGTGACAGATGACGCGATAAAAGTTTCTGTTTTGCAATGTTACCAAATAACCGCTTTGGAAAGTGTATTGTAGCGATTGTGAGATATAAAATTAAAGTAAATACGCGCTAAAGAGGCGACTTTCCAAATAACGATATCATCAACATGTCGGGCGATGCACGAGCGTTTGGTTTAATGGCAGCAGTGTGGCGGCTCTGCAGTATCCGCGTAGCAACAGCTTTCAGATGAATGAAAGTTGATCGCACAGACAAAAATGCGACTTGGTTCCGGCACAGCCTGGCAGTGCGGCGACGACGCAAGTTTGGGGGTTACGCAGTCTGTGGAAATACCCAAAGATAACAAATTACGTGAGTGTTTTGTCATAAGGTTTTTATGACGCAAGCAACATTGTCTCCGTGTAAAAATGTGAATTTTCGACGTATCAACGGAATGACTGTAACTTAAAAGAAAAAGGCTGTTAAAAGAAAAAAAATACAAAGACTAATAACGACGAAAAATGTTAACTAGCTAGACTAACAACGTTTATTTAAATAACCTTTGAATTAATTTACAGAACGTCAACGAGTTCGATTTTTCAGTTTTTATTTTTAAAATGTATCCTTATAACCAACCAAGGCTGCGGGTCGGAATTTCCAGGCGGTAATTTTAGTAACTAAATTGGATAGGAAGTTTTATACCTAATTTTTTTTTTAAACATAGAATGAAAATGAAAGGGTCGTTTCCGTTTGGGTTTGGCATGGTAGTACAAGTGCATGGCTTTTGCTGATAGATTTAGCGAGTTCCATACAGTTCAGTCTTGCGCTATCTCTTGCCAGTTCCGTGTAAAATGACTAGTTCGTTACACCAACTTTTTTGTGGGCGACCTTGTCTTCATTTGACTCCTGGCATAGTCGGAAGAAAGTATCCGATTCGGCATTCGAGCGACATGAGAAGCTCAGTCCGACTCTGAAATTTTTTTGCGAGTGTTACCTTTACATTTTTTTTACAAACAACACCTACAAAAAATTACCAACGATCCCTTGAAAGAATATCATCTCGATTCAACTAACTAGCACCTAAATTCGGAACCGTGTTCCAGATTTATCAGAAACTAGGTAATAAGAGCAGTGTCTTTGTGTTATTTAGATCGGGGCGAATGCAACGATACCGGTGCCGTGCCAAAAGCGTGGGTGGTCAAAGCGAAGTCCGGGAAAATGTCTATTCATTTTACCAAGAGAGTTCAAGACGTGTCATTTGCATGAATCACCGACAATCTTGCGCATTGTTCAATCTTACGCAGAAGTCCCAACCGCGGGGCACTCAAACCCTCAAGTCAATTTATTGACTTCCAGAATGCCTGGAAAAATTTGACAGCTGAATTTAGCTGATACATTTTATTTTGATTTCGTTAGTAATCTAGAGTGGAAAGTGAAGAAATAAAGCTATTTAAATCTACTTAAAGTGTATTAATATTAAACCTCCGCGCGATTCTTGCAGACCCGTGTGTGCAAGATTTGTATCGCACGCAGCGTAAACAAGCGTGCGACGGGTTTCAGTTGGCTGTATAACAGTCGTCTTAGCAAAAACTTTTGAAAGTGATATGAATAATGATTAATTAAATAAAGTTCAATGTCAAGTTCAAGACTCGACGGCTCAATATTTAAAAAAATTGTCGATAATACTATTTTCCACGGTGTTTTGTACAGTCAAGGCGGTTTGTTTCGCTTTTAACATAACGGAAAAACATTGATTTTTCCTTGCTTCATGAAATGATGGTTGTGTTCTTGTGTAGACTGGTGAAAATGTCTCTCGTGAAATTGATAAAATATGTATTTTATTAGCCTGGTTCATCCCTGAATTAACGTTGTTTGCTAAATAAACTAATATTTCAAATGTAAACGTCTGTTAGTCCTTCCTTCACTTCGTGACAGAGGAACGAAACGATCTGCGTTTTCGTACAGAGAAAGTTAGGGACCCCAAGAGTGACAAAGGCTACTCTCCTATGCGGGCGAAGTAGCAGGTGGAAAGCCAGTGACATATTAAAGTAAAGTTAGGTCACATTAATTACTTTACCTGAGATTTTCAGATGTGAAGTATTAAAATAATAAATTCATTGTCTCCAACAACGGCAGCAAAATTGAATTTACAAGAATTGGGGGCTCATGACGGAATAAAAGTGTTGTTATCTAATAAAAGCGTCAATGCAAGTACCCATTTGCGAGGGCCGCGCGAATTGGGTTAAAGGTTGGGGAGTTTGCACCAGTGAGGGGGTCGCGGTATATGGCTCGGTGATAATTCGCCCCGAAATAAACCGACGAATTATGCCATAAAACAATCTTCATTTTACGGGGCAGTAGCCACGGAAGGTGGATAACCTATGTGTTTATCACGTTGATTGAATCAAAATTGGTGACTTAATTATTTAGAAAAAAACTGCTGTCACAATGGTGAATATTTTATGTTGACTTGGTATTAGCTTTCCACACGGGACTTTGTTCCCGTGGGAATTTGGGAAAATTATGTGTGTTACAAACTTTCACATTTATAATATGAGTAGTATAGAATAGGATTTGATGATAAAGTTAATTAGATCTAGGTAAATGGAATGTTTGGATTTGATTTTATGTTATAGTCCTTTAATATAGAGCCACATCATGACACAAAATTAAAGAGATTGAATTGAGTATTACTTTAGTATCTATTTTTTTATCTAACAAGCACTAAAAAGATTTTTTTTGTTACAAAATTTGCAGAAACTGATGTCTAAGAAACAATGTTTAGTTAGCATATAGGTATATCATTCATGCAATAATATGTAGATAAATAAATCTATGACGAGTTCCCATTCAATATGGTTGTAAGATATTTATTTATTCTTTATTGTAATCATGGAAATTCATTACAGACATACAGAGAAATAAAAATAGGTATTCCATTGAAATACAATTGTTCATGCATAATGAAATTTTTCTTCTTATTCTGGCAGTTAATACACACGGAATAAATACTATATGTACCCACACAATTATGTGCATTCGCTGTTAAAGTAAGATTTTGCAACAATATTAAAAACATTTTGAATGCAAATACATTTTGTTGGCAAGTGTATAAGACAATCCAAAACTGAGACAAATTGAGAGTATTGATAGTAGAGGCTAAGACTCACTGTACGTCTCGCTCAGCCAGCGGAGTAAATAGTAGTAAAAAATGGCTACATGGTACTTAATGCTATCTCATGGAAAATAAAATTCTACCATTTTATGGAGAAAGTCCGTGAAACAAAGTTCTTACAATATAATTTATTGAAGCCTGCTTTAAGCTATCTCTAATTAAAATGGTGTTAAGCATGTCATTCTTAAATATTATGGTTTGCTTCAATGTAGTGTACAATCTGTTAGTAACTGAATAAAAAAAAAGCTGTATTACATGATCAACACAGCCCTAACAACTAAAAACGAGGTCAGGGGATGTAAATATAACACAACTTGTTTCAGGGGTGATGTGCAATGAACAATGTGGGTAGAACATATACCGATATACATCCATTATGCCTGCCTGCTTGAGCTTGCAGGTGAAGGAAGTGGCAGGATGGAAAATTGTGTTAGGTCCGATGAATCGTAAACCCTTGTAATGTGTAAAATAGCATGGTACGATTGGATTACACGGCATTAAAGCATGGTTTTATGGTCTCAAGGGTTTCAGTACTTTTTCTATGCCTAAGGTGTCATTACAATTATTGCCTAGATGCTGAATACACAGAAAAGTAGTTTTTTAGATGATAGAAGTGTGATTTTTCTCTCTTATGTATTTGGAGAGCGAAAAGTGCAACATAGAAAGCTGTGCACCTGTTTATTCTGAAATTTCAAAGTGTTTTTAGCAGCGCAATGGCAGACTAGAATAGACTCAGACTTAGCAATACCCAGTTACAATATTAGGGTACTTAGTGATAACAAGATGAGTAAAAACAAAATAATGGTACCAAGAAGATTTTCAAATCAGGTACCTGGGTTTGTTTTGTTTGACGTTTTATGCACTTAGCCTCTTGTTTGGGTCATTGTGAATATGCATACCACCTAGGTATAATATTTTATGCGTCAACCTAGCTCTGTATTTAGATAGTTAAGGTCTTTAATGTTAACACCAGATTTTTTTTGTTTTTGAACCATTTCTACATCACCACATTGTATGTACATCAATGAAAATAAAGAATGTGAATGAAGTCTGCACTTGCTTAATTGTATAACATTGTATTAAATTCTTCCACGCCGGACAGGGAGTGAAAGAAAAACTTTGAATGTGCCAGCTGCCGACTCATCCCAGGCATACTGTAGGAACCAGTAAGTGGGATGCAAGGGTTTTACTGTATTGTGGGCGAAAGACTGACCACCTATCACCATCCATCTGATAACCCTCACAATTTGTGTCAAACGTGGCATCAGGTGGTTCCCTAGAACCACTGGTGCTCTGTCTACTCCGTTAGGAATTATAGACGTGAGCGTACGGAGGAGGAACAATAGTTGAATAGGTACTCTTGTAGCTTGGAAATCAACATGATATTCTAAGAGTTGATAACTCACAACTTTTCTTAGCATAATTTTACTGTAAAATTTTGGCAAAGTAGGTGGGTTTTGAAGGGGCCGACTGCGCCCAAAACACTGTTGAAGTGCTAAGCAGCTGTCTCTTCTATACTTACAGATACTGCTGTAAAAAAAATTAAATTTGAACTCACATTTGTTTTTAGCATTCTCGTCCATGAGCATGGTGAAATGGTGATGGCGATTCCACGCAGCCATTTTGCCTTCGTGCGGAGCCCCGAGAAGCACCAGGGCCGCCCCGGCGGGCCCAACTCCGTCTAGGGGCTCCAGTGTCCTCAGCACTATAACTTTGTCACTCACTCATAACCCAAACAGCATAGCTCACTCACTCGCGCCCAAACGCCGTCGCCGCGGTCTCATCGGCGAGGCGCGCACATGCCTAATGCACTTCCGCACTTATTCGATGCACTCGCGGGTAAACACGACCACACAGCGGTGATTCACCCCCGACGCCGAGCGCGCTCCGCACTGCAGCGGACTGTTTGCGTGCGCTCGCCACCCGCAAGCAACTGACACCCAAACACTCGTCCGATGTCACGTGTGCGCTGCACTCAGCCGCACAAGAAACGCAATCCTCGCGCACCAAATGCACTACTCTAGCTGATCACTGTTTGGTCACTAAATGAATTCAATGCGCCGTGAGCGAGCGGGACCGAAGGAGCGATTTCCCTTCGACGAGCGGCGACTGCTTCGCAGACTTGCCAACAAAATAATAACAAATGTGCATGAGATTCTCGCTGTATTGTGTGCACGTGGGTTGCGTCACACAGTCAAAAAAATATTACGAAATCACTGCGGCAAATGAGGGTGAACTCTAAAGTAAAGCTATGTTATTATTTAAATTGAAAAGACACTTTATTGAACTGATGAACATACCGAATTTATATGAAAAACGAAATTTATAGTCGCACACACAAGCACCGACAATGAGTGATGCAAAGTTTCACAATATTACAACACCAATAACTACACTATTTGTAAACACAACACAGCCTGCAACGCATTTAGAAAATATCAGTTTCGAACAACGCGAACGCGATGATCAAACGCGACAAATAGGACAAAACATGGCAGACTCGACAAAATGCATACGATTTTTGTCTGTGGACGTTATTTTTTTAAATGCCTTTATTGGTGTCTATGCTATTTGACGTTCCGTTTTATGATGCTATCTAGAAAATCGATTTGATCCATAAGAAAATAAAAGTAAATAATTTTTTAATCCAATATAACGATTGTACAACTCTTATTTTTATTCAAGTTACAATATAAACTATTATCATTTTGATTAAAATCGTTTTAATCCACTTTATTTACTATTTAACTTTATTTTTCAATGTGAAAAAGAATCTCATTCATTAAAAAGGAACGTATTCAGCATTTATCATAGACAATGTAAACTTATTTGTTTAATGTTGCTATAGTATTAATAGTTTTCGTTTTCATTTTGGTAGATTTTAAAAAAAGTTGAGCATATCCGCAGCTAAAGTATAATTTAATATCACGTCCATGGTCAATGGTCCACAGAGCTCACATAAGACAAGCATAAACATGGAAGATAATTATTGAGTTTTAAGGTTATTCGAAAGACTGACTTAAGACTCTTAAGAGCTGCAGCATCAACTTTGATAAGTGAGATGACTTGCTTGGAGATTTGGCGGAAACTAGTTTTAAAAAAACCCGACACAACAGCAGGTGTGAGTAGACCACAACCACAGGCATCAGTGTAAATACTTCAAAAATAACATGACGTGTTGCGTTTATCATGGAACATACAAAAGTAAAATTGGTCCATAAGAATCACACTGCTTTCGAACGCAATGCTCATCGCAATCTACTATATAAAAATAAGTCGGGTTTTCCTTCCTGACGCTATAACTCCAGAACGCACGAACCGATTTCCACGGTTTTGCATTCGTTGAAAAGGTCTCGGGCTCCGTGAGGTTAATAGGATACTTTTTATTTAAAAAAAATTAGGACGCGGGCGGAGCCGCGGGCGGAAAGCTAGTGCTATTATAAACAACAGCTCATAAAGTTTGGCATACCTAATTACCTACCTATTAATGATTTGAATACCAACAATAAAGGAAAACCACTAAATAAAATCCAAATAATCAAAAAAAGAGAAAACTCTCAGTGCCGATGCCGTGCTGGTCTTTTAATATGGCTTTACGAGCCATTTGGCGTGGTTAACAGTGAACCTGTTAAACTGTTTTATTTTTTCGAAAAAAATCGCATCCACTAATGGAACCTTTATAGATCAATAGTTCGCACTGTCACGATTTGGAGAAAAAAGGCTGTCAACTTTTAAATTTAGACATAATTGAACTTTTGATGACCCCTATCTTAGACTTTAGAAACGTAACACTTTTAGGAAGGTTGCTTCTGAACAAGTTATGTTTGTGTTGGATGCAGCTATCCATTGATGTAAATTTTATAAATGGCCGCAATAAAAAAAAAACTTTTGGTTCAAAAATAAATGTTAGAACAAAAATATTCTGACCCTTTTTTTAGACCAACATGTCGGCTGAAATATAGTTGCCACACAAATACTCAATTTAATACATTTTAATATTTAAATTCAAATCAACTAGTATAGTAAACAACATTATTTATATTAATTAAAACTTGCGTTGGGTAGTGCACTGTGCACCCGTCGCGTGTATTAAATAAATAAAGTATTTGTGGCGTTACGCCGTCACACATTTGGATTTCCCGCCCTTCGAGTCGACTTCCGTCGACTCGTGCTTGGCGGCCATTATGCACAGAGTGCTGACATGGCTGTCAAGAAGATTTTCCCATAAGCATTCTTTTAGTGTGGAGACTATTAAAACGATATTCACTTTGTATTCAGAGAAAGCTTACATTTCTATGAGTTACATAATAATAGATAAACATATATATGTGATAACGTGTTTAATTTTAGCTAAGCAACCTTAATAAACTTATATATGTGACATTGGTGACCCCGTATAAAAAGTTGCGCAAAAGCATAAAGGGTGAACATTGCATCAAGTTTTCCTAGTCAAATTAACTTTGTGTTTGTGTTTTCTCTTGTGCCGGTCCCATTTGGCAACGTTTTAACAACTAACATTTGCTAATATCTTCGCACTTTGCACATCTTGTCGTTTTCTGTGTGGTGTGACCTTGCTAAGCGTTCACGTGGTGGTCTAACAATCATCTTACCCTGCATGAACTGCCCATTTTGGACTGCACGCACCATACCATTAAATCACGGCAACAAACTGCACTCCTTGGTTTTTTACCACACCTGCGGAATACCAGCAGGCCATTGACCCTGCTGCTGCATGAATATCTGTACCCCGTGGGGCCCCCTAGGAGCTTCACCTCTAACATCACAGTAAGAGTCTACAGACACACGGTAATGGATTTTTATTTTCCTCATTTAACTTGGTGTCGGACAACTCTTTTGTGAAAGTGTTCGGTGAATTTAAAATAACTCACTTGAAGATCTTTTTCCAGTGTTTTGTGTTAAGATAAGGACATATCCCCACTAACACAACATCTAACCAATTACTAATGGACCATTTTTTTTTTCTTTTTCATTTTAAGCTAACTTTTAGTTTTAACTTTTACTTAACCGTAGCCCGTCTAACTGATTTTTGTTATTTATTTTTTTCTCCATTATGGTTCTTTTGATTAGTGTAAAGGTTAAGAATACTGTTTTATTTGTACTAACGTAACCCACTTGTAACAATTGCAAGACATTTTTTTTGTAAAGAAAGAAAAAAATTGTGTTATACAAGGTGTAACGGGGTAAAGTGGCAAATTGTAAATACTTGTTAGGTTTGGCTAGAAATTGTTTGAAATAAGGTTTTTACATTTTTTTGTACTTTAATTTTACATTTTTTAATAGTTTTTAATTTTTGAAAAATATTTTTTTTTTCATTATTTTTTTGAAAACAGTTTTGTTTGTTTGGGTTAGGGTTTCCTTTTGCCTACTTAATTTTATTTTGTTTTACCCGCACTAATTGTAAATATATATATTTTTTTAATTGTGTTCTTTCCCGTGTTCTTTTGTTGTTTGATTTTGGAAATGTCAACCAAGGAAGAACTAGAGCAGCAGGTGCGGGAATTGCAGGAGCTGTTAAAGCGGATGCAACCTCCCAAGGTCAATGCGGTTGCAGTTAAGTTGTCTGACTTTTGGGAAGACAAACCCAAGCTTTGGTTTGCCCAAGCCGAGGCCCAGTTTGAGATTGCTGGGGTCTCACAGGACGCGACCAAATACGGATACATTCTATCCAAACTCGACGCGCGTATTGCCGACGAGGTCGAGGACATTCTTTCCGACCCGCCTGCCACTGGTAAATATGAACACCTCAAAAAAGAGTTGATTCGACGTCTATCGTCCTCTAAAGAGCAGCGGGTCAGGAGATTACTGAGCGAGGAACAGCTGGGAGATAGAAAGCCTTCTGCTTTTCTCCGCCACCTAAAATCCCTTGCTGGCACTACACTGGGAGACGAGGGGATAATCCGCGAGCTGTGGATGCGGCGCTTGCCACCTGAGGTGCAAAGAATTTTGACGGCACAACGAGATCTTTCTCTGGACAAGGTCGCTGAAATAGCTGACGCCATTGCCGAAACGCCGTCATCAGCGCCTCAAGCCGTCCACGCTGCATCTTCTTCGTCCAGCGAACTTGACAATATTAAGAAATGCTTGCTCGATCTGTCGGGGAAAGTGGATGCTTTGACCAATGACCGCCCTGCTCGCCAACGGTCCAAGTCCCGCTCAGGATCTAAGCCCAGGTCCTCATCCCAGTCAGGAGCCCGCCTCTGCTGGTATCACAAAAAGTTTGCTGAAAAAGCAAACAGATGCATTACCCCCTGCGGTTGGAAACCCGACCAGGGAAACTCCGCCAGCAGCCAGTAGTGGCGGCCTCTGACTGCTTAAATACTCCCGGTCGCCGTTTGTTTGTAGCTGATGCTAAATCTAAAGTTCGTTTCCTTATCGACACAGGGTCGGACTTATGCTGTTTCCCACGTATCCTACTGAGGGGTACACATATCCCCACAGGATTTGATGTGCGCGCAGCCAACGGCAGCCCAATAAAAACTTACGGCACTATCTCCTTGTGCCTGAATCTTGGGCTCCGCCGAGATTTTCGGTGGAATTTTGTGATTGCGGATGTAGGCACTCCCATCATCGGGTCAGATTTTCTGGCACACTATCATTTATTGCCAGACTGCCGCAATTGCAAATTAATTGACGGCTCTACTAACCTGACCACGTCTGCTACAATAGCCCAAGTCTCACAACCTAGCGTGAAGACCATTTTTGCTGGTGACTGCCCTTACAGCAAATTGCTTCAAGCGTTCCCCGATATCACAAGACCTCCTGGCCTTCACAGGACCATCAAGCACTCTACGGTCCATCACATTATTACCACAGAGGGTCCACCAGTCGCATCTCGACCACGCCGTCTCGCCCCGCAGAAATTGCAGGCTGCCAAGAAGGAGTTCCAGGAAATGGTTGCATCTGGCACAGCCAGACCTTCCGATAGCCCTTGGTCTTCGCCCCTGCACATGGCTAAAAAAGGTGAGAATGGTTGGCGCCCCTGCGGAGACTACCGTGCCTTAAATGCCCGTACCATTCCCGACCGTTATCCCGTCCGTCATATGGGGGATTTCGGCCAGGACTTGGCTGGATCTACGGTGTTTAGTACTGTGGACCTAGTCAGGGCCTACCAACAAATCCCAGTTGCGCCCGAAGATATTGCCAAAACAGCAATCATTACACCTTTCGGGCTCTTTGAGTTCCCTTATATGACGTTCGGGTTACGTAACGCGGGACAAACGTTCCAACGTTTTATTGACGAGGTGGTACGCGGTTTCGACTTCGTTTTTCCGTACGTGGACGACATTTTGGTGTTTTCTCGTTCAAAGGAGGAGCACGAACAACATCTTCGAGCCCTCTTTCAACGACTATCCAATTTTGGCGTGGTCGTCAACACCTCAAAATGCGTTTTTGGTGCCGATGAGGTGACATTTTTAGGTCACCGTATCACAAAAGACGGCATCCGTCCACCACCGGAACGTATTGAGGCCCTCAAAAATTACCCCTTGCCAAAAACAGTAGAAGGCCTGCGCCGATTTTTAGGAATGATTAAATTCTACCGTCGATTCTTACCTAACGCGGCTGGATATCAAGCTCCGCTCATCGACGTGTTGGCCTCTAATCAACTCAAGGGCAAGAAACCTGTCCCCTGGACTCCAGACCTGGAAGCTGCTTTCCACAAGTGCAAAGAGCACTTGGCTAGCGCAACCGTTCTAGCCCATCCGGACACATCTGCCACATTGGGACTTTTCACGGACGCTTCTTCCACTCATGTTGGTGCATGCCTGCAACAGCGTGTCGGAGATGATTGGCGGCCTCTGGCATTTTTTAGTAAGAAACTTGCTGCCCGGCAGTCAACTTGGCCGGCTTACTACCGCGAATTGCTCGCTGTCTTCGATGCTGTCCAGCATTTTCGGCACGTTCTGGAAGCACAACACGTGCGTATTTATACCGACCACAAACCTTTGGTCCACGCATTCTCACAGCGTCGTGAAAAGTTACCCCCTGTGCAACTCAACCAGCTGTCCTTTATTTCGCAATTTACGACGGACATCGTTCATGTCAGTGGAAAGGACAATGTGGTAGCCGACGCTTTGTCTCGCATCGAGGCCATTCGCCTAGACGACAATTTTTCGGATCTCGCCGCTGATCAGGTTGGCAATGCGGAACTGGCCGAGATGCTGAGTAAGTCATCTTTAAAACTTGAGAAAGTCCCTATTCCTGGGAATAACATCTCCCTCTTCTGTGACACCTCAACCGGGAAACCCCGTCCTTTTGTCACAGAAAGATTTCGACGCGCGGTGTTTAATAAGGTGCACAACCTTGGTCACCCAGGCGCTCGAACTTCGGCCAAACTTGTCTCAGACCGATTTGTATGGCCTAACATTCAAAAGGACTGCCGAAACTGGGCTCGAACTTGCCAAGCTTGCCAACGCAGCAAAATCACTCGGCACACTAACTCGCCCCTCGGAACCTTCGCTACGCCTTCCAAGCGTTTCCACCATATCCACTTGGATATCATTGGCCCTTTGCCCTACAGTAAAGGCTTTTATTGCTGTCTGACAGCCGTCGACCGTTTTAGTCGGTGGCCCGAAGCATGGCCAATGGTGGGTATAACTGCGGAAGAGGTTGCTGAGACATTTTTTAGCGGCTGGATTGCTCGATACGGCGTTCCATCTTTGGTGACAACGGATCAGGGCCGTCAATTTGAGTCCGCTCTCTTTCAGGCCTTAATGCAACTTTGCTCAGCCAAGCGCGTTCGTACCACGAGTTATCACCCGTGTGCGAGCGGCTTGGTAGGGCGCATGCACCGGCAACTGAAAGCGGCTCTTATGTGCCATCAAGACTCCTGGTGCAAAGCCCTGCCCGTTGTCTTATTAGGGATGCGAGCTTCCATCAAGGAAGAATTACAAATGTCTCCCGCTGAAGTAGTGTACGGAGAACCCTTGTGCCTACCCGGCGAATTCATTGCGCCTTCTGAAGCTCCCGATCGCGACTCCGACGTTTCTAATTTTGCTTCACAGCTGAAGCGTTTCATGTCACAACTTAAACCCGTCCCTACATCAGCTCATAGCAAGAAAGCCACCTTCATCCACAAGGACTTGGCAAACTCCACTCATGTTTTCCTGCGCGATGACACGGTGAGACCTTCTTTAAAGCCTCCCTACGCTGGACCATATAAGGTCGTCTCCAGGAGAGATAAGACGCTCACCGTTGCCATTGGGGCTAGGAACGTGGAAGTCAGTATTGATCGAGTAAAACCGGCTTACCTCAGCGTTGACGTTGAGACTCCGGAGTCTCCCATACCATTGGCTTCCCAGGCACCAGTTGTGCCTCCTACTCCATCTTCCGTCCCCGTCAATACTACACCTACGAATCCAACAACAGCAACCTCGAACCCCTACACGACGCGGTCGGGTAGGTGCGTTCGTTTTAAAGCTCCTTTCGACCTGTAGCTTGCTGTTCTGGGCTTCTTACACTTTTGTTTTTATTCATTTTTTATGTGTGTGCTATGTTTTCTGTTTTTATTGTTAATACTTACTAATGCTTTATGGGGATTCTGTATGTAGATTTTTATTTCATTTGTGTGGATTGATCTTACTGTGTGTATTCCATATATTAATTTATGTTTACCTTTGTGTTCTACAAACTATTATTCGCATGGAAGAATAACCTTCTTTGACATTTCTACAGATGTTTCTCTAATTTTGATTTTTGAATGGGTTATTTTTCTCCCTAGGGGGGTGGTGTGGCGTTACGCCGTCACACATTTGGATTTCCCGCCCTTCGAGTCGACTTCCGTCGACTCGTGCTTGGCGGCCATTATGCACAGAGTGCTGACATGGCTGTCAAGAAGATTTTCCCATAAGCATTCTTTTAGTGTGGAGACTATTAAAACGATATTCACTTTGTATTCAGAGAAAGCTTACATTTCTATGAGTTACATAATAATAGATAAACATATATATGTGATAACGTGTTTAATTTTAGCTAAGCAACCTTAATAAACTTATATATGTGACATATTCATGTGTATATTTTGACATTCAATTACCTACTCGTTGACATATACATTTTTTATAACTCTTAAAAAATATTTTTTAACTGTATTTAATGGTTAAACTACGTTATTCCGAGCATTTAAGAAACGGTTTCATGTTAAAATGCAGTTTTCCACCAGAATTGGCCTGCGTTTTGTAACAACAAAGACGAATTGAATATGTTTTCCCACAAAAGAAGTTGTGGGCAAAAGTACAATGATATTTCTGTGTGTCAATTGTGACTACAGGAGAAGTAATGCCATAAGCCACCCATTTTTGTAAGGCACAAGCACTTTTTACAATAAAGCGTAATGGTAGAATTTTTGTTCAGCGATGGTATTACAAAAAAGAACTTTTGTCTATGCTCCACCGCCATTTTCTCTTCTTTCACTGTTATGTCTTTTTTGCAGTGACTTGTTGTTCTAGGAAAATAATTATAAAACCAGTTTACAGGTGAAGATACTAAATTCAGTTTAGTACTAATATAAATAGTACCTATCATAGTACATAAAGAACGCTTGTATGTGAAGGAAACTTATCAACAAAGGTGTATTACAAATCACGTCATAGAGTTAATAAAAAAACCACCATGCCAAAACGTGGTGGTGGTCGAGTGAGGAATTGGAGAGCGGAAAATGATTTTGGTAAGCTCTTGTGTTAAATATAATAATAAAGTTTATAATGTATTCTTGCATTTTGCGTCAACGTTCGTTCGCAGGAAATTTCCTTGGTTAGTCGTCAATTTCCCAAGAGTCATTCATGGATTTGTTTTGTTGGTATTCGATTATATTCTACTTCGTTTTGCAGAACGCGATGATCGGGGAGGGAATAATACCCGGCGAGTCAGCTTCAAACCTATGTCAAATAAGGGCAAAAACAAATTCAAAGCATGGAATGATCCCAACAAACTTTTATTGGACGATGATATTGACATGGGCGCTAATCAAGCGATGGTGCGAAGAATGGGCGGAGGTAATAGAGGCCGTGGAGGTCGGATGAACTCTCCAGCGCCAAGGTCTCACATGCCTAAGCGCAAATTTATCAAAGGCATGCTGCCATGGTACCAAATCCTCATACCATATGGAGCAAAACATGAAAAGGATGTAATATTACGATCTCTGCTGAGTTATCTTTCACCAGTCGTTTTTATACCACATTACTACAAAACAAATGGCAATGCAGCAATTTTCTACGTAGAAGACGCAGATGTTGCAGAGAAACTGTATTATGCTGACAGAAAGATCATAATGAATGATGGATTCAAAATGGTTATCATCGTGAGGAATTCCATACCACAAGTAAATATTGATGCTGAAATGAAAGAGAAAATGAAGTTGACAATGGCAAAGAGATATAATGCAACAACAAAGGCTTTGGACTTGACGAAATTCCACGCAGATCCTGATCTAGCTGACATATTTTGTGCACTATTCAGGCCTATGATCATGTTGGCCGTCATCGAAATTATCTCCGAGAACATTCCAGACTTAGAGGCTTTGAACCTCAATGACAACAAACTTCATGGGATTGAACACCTCAAAGTTATGAAGGAAAAGTTGAAGAAACTCAAAATTCTGTACATGGGAGACAATAGGGTAGGTTTTTTTTCAAAATGTGCTCTAATTCAATGATTTAGCTAAATCCGATCTGACTATCACACTAATAATTATTATGAAGGCAAAAGTTTGTGTATCGTTACTTCTTCATGCTCAAATAACTTGAAAAATTTTGGGAAAATTTGGTATGGAGGTAGCTGTCACCCTGGATTATCATATAGGCCAGTGTTTTTCAGTCATTTTGAATTCGCGACCCCTTTGGATCATATGTAAAGTGCTGGCGACCCCCTAAGGTCCCTAAGACCCTTTTAGGCTAAATCTATGTACTACTTCGGAGATTTAAAAACACATAATAAAAGAGTTTGCCGCGGGATAGACGCGGAAAGCGACCGTAGGCATCATTATACAGGCACAGCCTTTTCACTGAAATTTTCTTAGTTTAGTGTAAAATTTACAAATTCTTTGTCTTTTTCTTTTACCTGCGACCCCCCGAGTAAGGCTTTAAGACTCCCTTGGGGGTCCCGACCCACAGTTTGAAAAACACTGATATAGGCTATGTAATTTTCCGAATTTCCGTAGGAAGAAGTCCCAAACGAAAAGCTAATAATATTATAAATATGAAAAATTGCAAGGATGGATGGATGTTTGTTACTGCTTTATGCAAAAACTATTGCATGGATTTTAATGGATTGAAGAAAAAAGTTTAGTCTATACTTGTGCAATCAGCTGACTTCTCATACAAAGGTTAACCAGCTGATCACACGTTTTGTAATGAAGGGAATCTTTTTTTTTCATAATTTGATCTATGTCCTTTGTGAAAAGTATTTCAGTTTCATGGTTATAATCACCTTTAAAGTTCAGCTTTTACATTTGCCACACTAAGATTCAGGACTGTGAATTCATTTGCTCATCAGATTCAAGCTAATTTGAATCAGTTTTACTTTTAATAATAATCCATAAAAAAAGAAGACACACAACAAACATTCTAAAATAAATAACTTAAATTCAAAAATTAGTATCACAATTAATTTCACATTTTCACAATTAATTTAAAGACAAGTTTTCATTTCTGAATTTCATGTCCATATTCAGATACCATCTCTCAACTCCCTGGACCACCTGAAAGGCCTGCCGCTGGTGGAGCTCTTCTTGAAAGGAAATCCCCTCGTAGACAGGTTTCAGGATCATGAAGCTTACGTCAGGTAATGTGTAGTGAAGGCTCTCCATGACCGGTTTGACAATGCTTGGGAATCAGGCGCTTTTGTAGCAGATGAGAAAGATACGAATGTTTAAACTGAAAGGCTAAGAAGCAAACTTAGAGTGTTGTATATGTCAAATTTTCCATACAAAACAATGACCTTTCCCTAGGAGGCATATGTACTCTTTGCTGATTTAAAGTTTCAATAAATCTAGATCAGTTTTTCTGCAATGCTGATTATGATTACTGATGGGGAAGGTGAAACAAACATACATATATGTAATTTATGTGTAATGTATTTCATTGCTTTTATTTGTGAAAAAACCATAACCATCCGCAAAAATCATGGTAAATAATAATCATTATAATTACGCCTATCAATTTATCTATCTAACGATTGTTGATCATTCCATTTATTACCACACCTACATGTAACATTTGGGGAGATCACAGAAAACATTAAATGAGAGAAAAGATAAGATTAGAGGTAGGTTAAGGTTTTTCACAAGATTTAATATGTACTGTTTTCAGAACCCGCGGCCTCCCTTATCTAGGTGAAGGAGGTTGTTGCGGGTTGGTACCAGGCAGGTACTTGCATGAAAAACCAAAGAGGAAAGAAGATAGCCAAATATCGCTTAAAGTCTGGCCTTGTTACTTAGCTACTTTTTACTCTTGACAGACAACTATTAATGTTTTTGGTATCTCTTAATAAGTTTTCTTTAATTTTATCATGTTTCATAAAACAGTTAAACTTGTAAAGTCAAGAATTGCCTACAAGAATCGAGAGTCAAAGGTAGCAGAAATCATGGCTTATTTTATTTATAATGATTTTAAGGCGACTACAGCACCTAAATTACGATTTTATGATGCGTAGATAAACATGACGCACTGCATTAAATCGAAGAAAAAAAATACTATGGTAATATTCAGGACATAAACTAGATAAGTAGTTTGCTGAAAACATGATTCAGCACTTTTGGTTCAATAGAAAAAGCTCACAAAGTCACCTCTAAATACCAATATTGTGTATCTTTTAAGCTGTAAAAACGATAGTAAAATGCACACAGGAACTTGAATTTGCTATCAAAATGTTCGTGATTGAACACTCTCGATAAGTAGTTAACGCATTTTTCGATTTAAGCTGTTACCTTTCCATAAATCTCATTTTTCTAACTTTCGAACATGTTTTTACGCACGCACGCCTTCGTAGTCCGTAAACTTCGTGTATCGACACTGTTCGCACTGCCGGCCCAGGCCTGTTGAGAGACGGAGATGGCACTATTCCTATGTGTGCTGCCTTTATCGGGTGCTGTAGTCGCCTTAATATCAAAAACTGTGATGATAAACTCTAGTGTTTCTTGCAGTTGTTTTCTTGTATAGCAAGAGACAGCTAATAATGCTGTCTCTTCCATGATAGTCATCATTTACTGGAAAGCAACCAAGTACATATCTAAAAATCTGTATGCTACATTCTGGTGACTTATTTATTTTGTACTATAATTTTGCATTAACTTTTACATCAGAATGTACAGAGAAGAGCACATCAGGTTACCAAATGCATGAATTAAATGAGATTACGTTCAGGATTGTTTTGTAACTAAAATTGGGTAATCTGATGAGGCAATTTCGGCAATTTTGGTTGAATTTGGTCTGAGTAGAGTCCTTCAGAGTCATTCTTATTTGAACTGTTTGTGCTCCACTTTTTCTAAGCCCATTTGTAAACAATCTAGCCAATGGGGAACTATTCCTTGATAATTTTTACTGTTGTGATAAACACAAATGTTTTTGATTTGTTTATAATGATGAATAGATTATGAAGTGTTTCTGTATGTTAGTGATACAGCCGCTATTTCCTCTTATAAGTTTTTTGCTTGCAGTAAACACTACAGTAAAGATTTCAAGTCTTATAATTGATGGCAAATTAACACAGAATGTTCTCTCTGAAAATGGTTAGATTAAGATTGTTTACAAAAGCAACATGGAGCATGGACAAACAAGGTGTTTTTGGTCTATTTCCATAATAAGTGGAATAAATTATGGATTCTGATAAGTAATCTCTAAACTTATGGCTTAAAACACATCAAACAAATTGTCAGCTGCAAATTGTGACCAGCTGTTATACATTTCACTAATGTTTTTTGTAAAAAATGTTGTTTTTGTTCACACTGATAAAGGGTGCACAACTTATCTATAGTTGGTATTTGCATCTGACAGTCTGTTTTGTGTTAACTTGGCCTATGGACCATTTCTCCATATTTTCCATAATAGTCCTAAAACCTAACCTTGTCTGTCTACTAATGTTGTCAATACCATTGAATTTGGGATTCCTACCGGTCAAGAAGTTTAAACTTTTATGTCAACCCTAGGGAGAGAAACTTGAAGGTTGAATTGAACCATGGAAATTGACCTAGTAGATGTTCTTGATTACGACATCGACAGGAAGAAAAATGCCTATTGAGAACATTTTTCGGTGCTTCAATTCAATGATACCATTGCGATCCCAGGTGTTGTAGGTATATCAGGTGATTTTAAATTAGGAAAATCAAGAATAGAATGTGAATGTTCATCAAACTGAAAATTAAAAAGAAATCTCCATTGATTTGTGGAGGTCTTAATCCTAAAGGCGCTTATCCACTGCACTGTAACCCTCATGTCACTGAGAAAAAAAAGATGAAGGCAGCACAGCACGTTAGCTATTTGCACAACAAAAGCCGGCGCTGTTATGAGCGAGTTATGGGCGAAGTCAAGGTCAATATGTGTAGCCTGTTGTGCTGCCCTGTGTACATGCACTTATATGGCCAGGTATTTCAAGCTTATCTACCGTTGACTTAACCATGACATTACGTTCAGTATAAAATAAAATGTAATCTTTTTTTTCTGTGACATCCTACTTACAGTGCACTAGAAAAGTACTTTTAGGCCCGTATTACAGAAGGAGGCTCAAGTCTTGATCTTTACTTAAGTATTGATTGTCTCTTTCTCTCACTATCAAAATGACTAGACGACTACTCAAGTATAAATGTGCGGTTTGAATACTCTTGACGCCAGGGTTAGCCAAGTTGGTCACATACTTGATTATATCTAGACTCAAGTATAGATCAGAGTCTGAGTCGCGTTTTGTAATACTTTAAACGTCACATTTTCGCTGATTTAAAGTCACCATATAAACTTCTTGATACCGATGACTGTCCCAAGTCTATGGTCAATACTGAAACATTATTGAGAGTTTCAGAAGGTGCCTATATTGACATGTGTTGCCATGTGTTTGTTGTCTCCAGCGATGTGTTGGTGAGTTGTAATCATTTTTTTATCCTTAATCATCCAAAGAAGGTCCTGCTTAAAGCGATGTTTATATAAAAGCGATGTGGCGCGCCGCCGGTGCGGCGAACAAAGAAACGTAAAATGACCCCCCCCCCTCTCCCATACGCTGTGACGTAATATGTGGATGACCCCTCACTGAGCGGGTTGGTCATCGTAGTATTGTATTGTATAGTGATGATGATGCTGATGCTATTGTCTCTTGTGGCTATACACCAGAGAACATATATTTGTCGCCTCGTGTGACACCCACCACGACAAGAATCAGGACGTTGACAAATTGTATTCTAATCCGCTGTCATCAATAGGTATTTTTAATTCTGTAAAAACATTTTATAAGTTCGAGGTTTTTTTGATATTTTTGCTGCTCCTGCAAAACTAAATACTACATATTAAAATTGTGAGAGTATAACAGCAAATCAGCGCACTGTTTGTGCCATAGCCAGTGTTGATGCCGCCGTTATGCTTTAAGAGATTTATCTAAACAGTTAAATTTATTGGAAAAATGGTGGCCACAACAGTGGTTTTGCTAATGTCATAGTGTATTAATTAATTAGAAATTAACAGAGAATAGCGAAGTTTTTATTTTTAATTTTAATTTTATTTTAATTTTATTTTTATTTATTTTATTTTATTTATAGCGAAGTCGCTAATATTAATAAAGAATACGGGTTGTAGTAAGTTAGAGCCTCGTCCGTTGATGAACAGAATGTATTTGTTTTAAATGGCTTTCATGGGTGGCCGCCATTTTGCCACAAAGAAATCAAAATGGCGGACGGTAGGTTATCCAGCCCTTGTACAAATTTCTAAGCTCATTTTAGTTAATGATATTTTTTTTGAAATGCATTGTTTCTTATAAACTTCTATAAGTACAGGAATAATTAAAAAACCGACTTCAAACAGATCAGTAGGTACGTAGCACATTAAATACTACGCTTTTATTTTATTTTTCGATTTTTGAAGTCTTTTTTTTAATAAAAAGTTTGACTACCTCTGTAGTATACTCTTTCGAACAAAAAAGAGATTTGAAAATCGGTCCATAAATGGCGGAGAAATCGGCAAACATACATAAAAAAAAGATAAATACATTCTATTTCTTCTCACAGGATGGGGTGGACCTTCCCCCAGCGATCGGCTTCGACGTATCAGAAGACGCGACACTGCCCCCTCGCCAGCAATCCTTCCTAGTCAACCCAGCTGGCCAGGACCTCGTCCGTGACTTCCTCACGCAATACTTCGCGATATACGACTCAGAGTCTAGGCAGCCATTGCTCGAAGCCTACCACGAGAATGCTTGCATGTCTTTGTGTGCGTACTATTTGAATGTGGATGCCAGGAACATGCCTTCTATGAGGTGAGACTAGTTTTTTATTAAGTACTAGCTGACCCGACAGACGTTGTCTGTCTTTAATTTTCCGTTACTTTCTTAATTTTTTCTCTCGTAAGAACCTTCTCTTGACAATAATAAACAACAAAAAAAGAATCATCCAAACCGGTCAAGCCGTTCTCAAGTTATAGCGTGACCAGAAGAAATAGGGGTTCATTTTTAAAACTTATAGATTTTTTATTATTATTTGGGATCACAACTGCTTACACATTTATCTTAAATTAAAAACATACACACTAACAGCCAGTTATAGCTTTACACAAAATCCAAGTAAAAAGAAAAATTAGACACCAAGCAGACCAGTCCAAGAAGGGATATGTGCAGTTATGTTTATATAGAAGGCCCGGGACTTGGTTCCTAATAAATCACAAATAATATCATATACTTTTTTATTCCTTGTCTATTCTGCAATTGAAACTTATGCACAAAAGGACCCCGCAACTGATAAAATTTTATGGAAAATTATAATACAGTCAAATTGCCTGAAATTTTAATAAATTTTTGTTATCAATTGTGACTGTGTTTAGTAAAAGGGACCACTTTTATGTTAGTCAATAAGAGCGATCAACATAGCTATTTCATTATATTTTCACCCTTAACGACTACCCTCAAAGTGGTCCCTTTTACCAGACTTAATAACAATTACAAATGGGACCAAATACCGCCTGTCTAGTTTTTGAGATAGACCAAAAAAAATCATATTTACTCTATTTTCACCCCCTAAAGTTTCGCAAACTAATTTAAAGTCACTGTACTTATTCAACTTAAGATACTATTATACACTCGGCTTCAAAAAAATCGCACCTTTTAAGAAATCTATTTTAAACATCTTTCAATCGTATTTGTATTATGAAATATTGGTAATGTTCGGTATCATTTGAAAGGTAAGGAAACAGAGAATGCAAAAACAATAATTCATTCAATGTTTTTTATTGGAACTGAGAAAAATTTACAAAACAATAAAAATCCTTAAAAAACCCTAATGAAATCTGATTAATTTTTCAAAACAAAGTTGCTTAAAACTAACCTAAAACCTAGTGTTACCCCCCCTAGCCCTAATGACGTCTTCCATGCGCTCCCTCATGGATCGCACCAACTTTAGGACCTCTTCTTGAGGGATTCTGTCCCATTCCTTAATAACGGCGTCTTGGAGCTCCTGAAGAGTCGCGGAAGCGGGATCACGGGATCTAACCTTGCGTTTCAGCTGGTCCCAGAGGTGCTCTATCGGGTTCAGATCTGGACTTCTCGCTGGCCACTGCATGACAGGGATCCCAACCTCTTGAAGGTAGCCCTGCACAATTCCAGCAGTGTGCGCGCGAGCGTTATCGTGCATTAATGTGAACCCGTCGCCAATAAATCCAGCATAGGGGACCACATGTTCTTCCAGGATCTCTGTGATGTACCGGTGAGCAGTCATCGACCCTTGCCCGCGAGCACCGCCGGTCCGAGAGACGCAAGAAAGTTCAGTTTTGCCGTCGGCAGATATGCCGCCCCAGAACATGCAGGAACCGCCCCCGTATTCTACCGTCTCTTGGATGCAGGCTTGGGCAAAACGTTCCCATTGTCTTCTGTATACTCTTTTGCGTCTATCGTTGCAGAAAAGGCACACTCTCGTTTCGTCTGAGAAGAGAACAGCTCTCCATTGGTCCAGGGTCCAATTGACGTGGGCGCGAGCAAATTGCAGGCGTGCTCGCCGATGCGCTGCGGTTAATTTTGGACCCGTGGCAGGTCTTCTAGCCACAATATTTCTCTCCTTTAGTCTTCATCTAACTGTAGAGACACTCACGGCCCTTCTACGAACTGCTTGAAGCTGCTGTTGCAACTCATCGGCATTAGAGAACCGATTTCTCAAAGACTTCGATACGACGAATCGGTCATCTCTCGCAAAAGTGCAGCGATTTCTACCAGACCCACGCCTTCGGACAAAGCCACCGGTCTGCAGGAACCGCTGGTACACTCTTCGAACAGAAAAGCGACTCAAGTGCAATTGCCGAGCAACATCACACTGACGTAGTCCTGATTGCAGTAGTGCGATAACTTGGGCGGCTTCAGCAGCAGTAGTGTCCATCTTCAAGGACGTTTTTCTGATGAAAGATATTCTTTTGTATCTTCTTCGACTGTTGGTAGCAAATATATCCCCCAATAAGCTGTATCGACCCTTTTATACCCAAAAAACAAAACAATACAAACAAAATTTGAAGAGGAGAATCAGTTCCATTGTCATTCACAGTGACTTAAAGTGTCAAGCTTTTTCTTTAATCAAATGAAATGGATATTTTTTTAAAGAGTTTTTATAGGGCTCTCAAATGATACCAATATTGCTACGAATAACTGCTTGTCTTAAGGATTAACAGTGCTTAAAGCCTATTTTTACGGACGTGCGATTTTTTTGAAGCCGAGTGTAATATAAGACAATCAGCTGGTCACACAAGTTGTATGGAGTTAAAAAAATATTCATATTTCTACTCATGTTTCAGTTTCATTAGCTTCACATCCTTAATTTTCATTAAGTAATTTAAATTTTGTTCATACGCTATCTATTCGCAATGGTGTAGGTAGTACGTATGTATTGGAAACTCAGAACAGAAAATAAATCACAAATAATTTTAGGGAATAAAAAAAAAATGAAGTCGTGGTTTCAAGTCCCATTCGCGCCGAACATTTATATTTCCCTAAAATTATTTCTGAATATCCCTCATTCGGGTAAGCGTTTAAAAAATACTTAATTAGAAAATAAATCTATCAATGATGTTATCTTTCCTTACAGACTAAACGCATACCTACCAAACAACCGCAACATCATCCGTAACCAAGATCGGGAACCCCGGCGAAGACTCCTGCGCACGTCACGACTCCAAGTCGTCACATTCCTCTCAGAGCTGCCTAAGACAACGCATGACCTCATGGGATTCGCGGTCGACCTTATTGTCTTCACTGTAAGTACAAATTTCCTTGTAACTAGTAATCTAGACCCCCAAATGAGGGCTTAACGAATAGGTAAAGCTCTTAATAAGACTCCAAATTGTCATATCGCCGATCCTGCGATTAGTCTCCTTTCGTTTCTCTCGAGGGTTAGCTGGAAGAAATCTCTCTAAGGGATAAGCTCGCCTTTGTACATAGTTTTCTTTGTATCCATCTCTTTTGTTTTTGTAATTTTTATTATGTGCAATAAAGTGTTTACATACATACATACATATTCCTCTTAGAGCTCTTTGATTCGCGGTTGATCTTATTGTCTGCACTGTAAGTACAATTTTCCTTAACTAGTAATCTAGACCCCCAGATGAGTGCGCAACGAATAGGTAAAGCTCTTATGCAGACTATAAGTCGTCACATTCCTCTTATAGCTCTTAGATTCGCAGTCGACCTTATTGTCTGCACTGTAAGTACAATTTTGCTTGTAACTGTTAATCTAGACCCCCAGATGAGTGCGCAACGAATAGGTAAAGCTCTTATGCAGACTATAAGTCGTCACATTCCTCTTATAGCTCTTAGATTCGCAGTCCCCTTTTGAGCGAAGTGTCTAAAATGCACGATGCCTATGAAGCAAAATGCCTAAAGTCAATGCCTAAAACACAGGATGCCCACCAAGTTTTAATGTCTTAAAGGTTTAAATGTCTAGGAAGCAAAATGCCTATGTTGTTTAATGTCTACAAAGTATAATGCCTACAAAGCATGATGCTAATTTTTTACATCAAGAAATCTATTTGCTAAAATATGACACATATTCCGACTCTTTAGTCATAATAACTTTATTTTGACTTTATTACTGGACACTTCAAACTCATTATCATTGAATATCAATCAACTTGACGCATGATAGCATCATAATGCACTTCACTCAAAAAGGATTCATTTCAATATTTCGTTTATTCAAATTTTACGAAATGGATGTGATACAATTTGTTACAAACAATAAAGGGGGAACGACCCTACTGTTCTCGGGTTATCGCTACACCCTGAATAAAAAAAATAAAGATAGCAGCAGCCTTTGGAGGTGTTCTAACAGAAAAGAGTGCAGTGCTACGATCAAGCTGAATAACGCCAGAGATGCAGTGTTGGAAGGTGGCACTAACCGACACGCCTGTGAAAGAAATTTGGCCAAAAATGAAGTGCAGGTTCTAATAGAAAGATGTAAAGAAAAGGTTTGCCGAAGTTTTAAACCTGTACAGCAAATCTTTGAAAAGGTATTTTCCGAATATGAATCGACTGTGGATGAAGATTTTGACAGAATGCCAATTTTTAAATCCAAAAAGGACAGCTTATTACGAGCTAGGCGCAATTTTTTAAAAACAACCAAATCTGAATTCAAAAAATTGAGTGATATTAAGCCGGGAAGTCTTCTAGTACCAGATATTATTGGCCGTGACTTTTTAGTGTGCGAAGATGGTGAGGGAGACAGCAAAATTTTGGTTTTTTCCACACCATATACAAGAAAATACTTAAAAAACATGCGTAACAAATCACTACAATACTTTGGCGATGGAACTTTTAAGCGGATTCCTTTATTTTATCAAATGTACACGATTCATGCCGACTTGGGTAGCAACGATGATTCCGTGAATATTGTACCAGTCATATATGCACTTCTTCCTAATAAACAACAAGATACCTACATCAGATTATATGAACTTATAAAACAGAATTTCAATATAGAAATCACAAAATTCAAATGTGATTTTGAAGTAGCCCAAGTTCAAGCAATGAAGTTAGTGTTCCCTGGTGCACATATTACCGGTTGTTATTACCATTTTACTAAGGCACTATGGAAAAATGCTGAGAAATTGAATTTAACTGGGACCAATAAAGGTAGAGTTTTTACTGCTCTGTCAACCAACATACCACTAATTCCAGCGGATCGTATATCGGAAGCGTGGAATAGTATGAAACAAAATTATACGGATTCAGAAGAATTACAAAAATTCATAATATACTACGAGAAGCAGTGGTTAAAATACACACCGGAAATGATATGCTGTGCAAGTGAGACACAACGAACAAATAACGGCCTGGAGGGATGGCATAGACGATTTAATGCCCGAGTACCGCCAAATTCTACATTCATCAGATTTCTCCAAAAATTGTTGCAAGAAGCAAAATGGCAGGACCATAAAATAAAATATACATTATTTAATACCAACAACCGCAATAAAATTGATGTAATATTTAATCGAAAATACAAACAAGAGCTCAAAAAGCTAAGCGAAGGTAGCTTATCGCCATTCGAAGTACTCAAAAGCATTTATAGAATAAAGAAACAGATAAAAGCATCGCTATGATTTAATAAATAAATAAAAATTAATACTTTTTATTTATTTAATAATAAATGTTTTAAATTTATTCAAATTAGTATGTTTTCATTATTTTAAGTTACTTTATAAGGATACTGTTTTTGTTTTAAATTTATTGAAACAATAAACTTTTCAGCTTAATATTTTTTTAATTGATATACTATAGACGTTGACAAATCCATAGCGATATTTTGGCTACATGTGAAGTGTTGTCAAAAGGGGTAAACCAACTATTTGGCCGACCGTACCTGAAGGTACCTTGTGCTGGCAATCTTCATTTTAGGCATTTCGATTCTTAGGCATTAAACATTGCTGTCAAAGTACATTGTAGGCAAATTTAGTTTTTAGGCATCGTGCATTTTAGGTACTCCGAGTTTTAGGTATCTCGCGTTTTAGGTAGCTATGCAGCAGTGGCATCGTGCATTTTAGGTACTTCGCTCAAAAGGGTCGCAGTCGACCTTATTGTCTGCACTGTAAGTCCAATTCAGCTTGTAATTAGTAATCAAAGGGAAGATAAGGATCCAATCCATAGCTCAAGCTCTGCTGCATATAGTGTACGTTAATTTCTATTAGCCCTCGCAATTTTCTTTTGAATTATTCCGTCATTTACTTCTTAGACTTTCGACAAGATTACTGGTAATTGTAATTTTGCTTGTGACTCAAGATACCCCAGATGAGGGCCAATCGAATGGGTAACGTTCTTATGTTACTACAAGTCTTGAGATTTTATAAATCATCATACTACACAGGGTGTAAGAGAAAGCCTCATTAATGGAAATTACTGATTATTTATTTAAGGGGTTATAAAGATATATCGTTTCTTCCCTTTGGCACAACTGCTTGGCACAACCAGTAGTGTCAAGGGTAATTTTACTTTCCTGTGACACTACTTTCTGATTGGCTCATTGGACACATACAGCAAAATTACCCGTGATCTACCTAATTACCCATGGCACAACCTCTATACTTTAATGCCTGGTAGAATAGGTACATCATTAAACTGGCACTGCCGGTCATTGGCTGGATTAAACACATAGGTACCTAAATAATCATTATTAGATTATATAAAATCATTTACATACATCCAATAAAGGGGTAAATGTACTCATTAATACGTACAACTTTTTGTATGAGACCAACTATGAATATAATAATATGTATGTGTGTTTCTATTTGACTTTAATGTACCATAAAGTCAAATAGAAACACACAGTGACACAGAAAATCAGATAAGTTCTAAAAAAACAAGCAAATTCTAAGAAAAAACACCACTATGTATTTTTGTATTAGTCTATAAGAGTTTGCAATAAAGAGTTAATATACATACATACATACCTACACTTTTTGATATAAAACTATTTATTTCTAACAGAATTTTCGTTTAATAATTATTTTGTCTTTTGCGTTTGTAAGCTTACATATCGTTATACAGTATTAAACTAATTATTGCCCAATTTGTTTCATACAGATAGAAAAAAACTTAAAAGACAAGGGCCACGTGGAAAATTTTTCAAAAATACGGCCTTACCCATATAGCTATCAATTTTATTTTTATATGATCATTATGTTTTTGAAGGTTGGCACTCTATAATTAGATACGTGAAACTACTGGGACCCGGTAGTGTCACTGGAAATGCTGTTTTACCCCTGGCACTACCAGTAAAGTCACAGGAAAATGGTGGTTGTGCCAAGCAGTTGTGCCAAAGGGAAGAAACGAGATATATGGCTGCACGGGGGTGTCGATTACGTAATATACAGGTTGAAAAAGAACCTCCTAGCTTTATTGAAAATCCTGAACCAGTATCACTTACAGAACACTTTAAAAAAAAAAAAATATCTGTGGGATTCTTTTTCCTAAACGTAGACACTACTCGGGCGCACCCCCCGAGCGCTACCCGCACCCCTCGCGTGCCTGGTGTAGGAGTAATGTCTACGTTTAGGCAAAAAATAAACTATTCCCATTGAAAAAATATTAAAAAAATTTTTTTTCATAAATGTGTTCTTTGAGTGATACTGGTTCAGGATTTTGAATATAGCTAGGAGGTTTTTTATCACCCAGTATAGATGGCCCAATTGAATGTGAAGTGTTCAAAAACTAACCTAAGTTTCTCTCCACAGCCTCAAATGATAACTCTATCAATGAACGGCGTGTTCAAAGAGACGCACACGCAGGGCTCGCCGACGCGCTCGTTCCACCGCACCTTCGTCATAGTGCCCAACAGCGGCGGCGGCTTCTGTATCGTCAATGATATGCTATTCGTCACTAATACCTCGCCGGAGCAGGTAAGGATTTATACTCTTTTTATTTTCTTTCATTAATAAGTATTTAATTCATTAATAAGTATTAGAATAACTGTTTTGTTTTGTTTTCATAGTTTAGTTTAATTACTTGTGTTGTCTTACCCAATTATGTTAACAATGTTGTGTACATCTGTAATTGGTAGACATATAAGAACATAATTGTAGTATTATGTACAACTATAATACTACATACCTTAAAACTATATGTAGTACTGTTGATGTACCTATTAAATAAATAAATAATTACTAGAGCCCGCGTGGACTACAGGTTATATCGTGCCCAACTGTGGGATAAAATGTAACCTATGTCCTTTCCCAAGCTCAAGTCGCTGTACCAAATTTCATCAAAATCGGTTCAGTAGTTTAGGCGTGAAAGACGGACAGACAGACAGACAGAGTTACTTTCGCATTTATAATATTATATAGTAAGGATGCGATGGGTTAACTCTTGACCCCAATCTTGACCAAGGTCATAGATGAGGTCGACGACGGAGCAAGTTAATCCAACAAATGCCTAATAAGGCATTTGTACTCCCACACACCGACGGAACACAGCAAGCTGTTTGGCTCGACGGAACACAGCGACTTCGGTAAGAGGGTGGTCGCGAACCAGACGGTCCTTTACAGTGCCTACCACACCGCATGAGACCATAAGACGACACCTCAGATTCAAAACAAACTCAATTTCGATTTATAATTTCTATGGGACGAATTTGAATTAGGAAGCGAAACTTTAGGGAATGATTCTACCCATGTAACTAAGCAACTTTCCCATAGGAACCTATTGCAAATTCTTTAAAAATAATTTATAAAAAGATAAAAGGAGAATGAGCGGATCGTCCCAGTGATGTGTATAAGGTTGTGATATACGTCATTTCAAAAGTCATAACAATAGCTGCATTTTATGATATGACACTCTCAACGAGACTCGTGCAGGGAATGAACTATGTATCATTTTGTGGCTACCACGTCTAAAACAATATTAAGATAACCATTGAGAGAAACAAAGACAAAGCTATATAAGAATAATTTTCCACGTCAAAAACGTAAGAGTCACCGACTTCAATCCCAAAAAGACAATTTTTTCGAGAGTTTCCCTCAATTTCTTCAGGATTCCACCATCAGATCCTGGTTTCCTTACCATGGGACCACCCTTGGGATACTCCCTTTCCAACAAAAAAAGAATAATCAAAATCGGTTCATAAACGACGAAGTTATCCGCGGACATACATAAAAAAAATATACGGTCGAATTGAGAAACCTCCTCCTTTTTTGAAGTCGGTTAAAAAAGGACAACGCTCTACAAGTAACATTGTAGTAAGATTATTTTAATTTCATTTGACTTTTTTTTAAACATTTAATGTCATAATTCACCTTATAACCCTCTGAATTCATGTCCAACGTGCCATCAAGTAGTTTTAAAACCATTGCTGCTCTGCCTACCCTGATTCCTTACAGGTGTAAACATATGTATGTATGTGTATCATTTGATGTAAAGAGTTCCGTAAATAGCGTGTGTTCACCAATGTTCACAATCTGTGCTAACTAGTCTATTATTTCCAGGAAGAGAAAGCCTTCTCCGCCGGAGCGCTTGAGGCCCCAGCCCCTACTCCCGCTATGGCCCCCGCTGTGGCCCCCGTGGCCCCTGTGGCCGTGCCGCCCGAGCAGCAGGCCGCGGCGCTGGCCATGCTGTGCCAGCAGACCGGCATGAACGAAAACTGGAGCGTCAAGTTAGTATATTCTTCTTATCGTAGGTATAGTCGAGTGTGTGGCGTACTTGGGTAACCCTGGTGTCAGAGTTTTCAAACCGCATAATGGCCTCTGGTTTAACGATTGTAGTCAATCGACAACAGCCGGGACCGACAGCTTAACGTGCCCTCCGAAGCACGGAAACGCTCGTGATAAATCCATCAGGTTCCCTGCCTCTGTGTACGTTGCTTAACCTCATTGATCGGTTGAGGTCAGTGAGCGCCCCTGAGCTACAAGCGCTTCGAAGTTAGTTTTACTCATTCGGACTTCATAGTACTAACAGCAATGGGAATGTGACTAGCATCAACGAGATTAAAAAGAGCACCCTCGGAGTTTCTTGCCTATTCTTTTCGGGGGAAGACTGCAACATTGTGAATAGGCGTAGAATCAGTAGAAAAAATGATTTGTCTCACTCTCGCGCAGCACAGATTGTCATGTTGACCATAGACGTCACCAATGTTGCCATAAAAACAAGGATTTTCTTTTACGAGTTCCGTAATAACAATGCACAAAATACGCAAATTCGCAAATTACAATGCGAATTCGCTGTATAAACATATTCTGTAATCCTATGTGTGCAATAAAGAATATTGTATTGTATTGTAAAATACTTTAAATCTCAATTTTTCGCAGTATCTGTGCATCTGTTCTATTTTTATTTTTTTGCGATAGTTGACTAACGTGTTTTTTTTTTCTTTCAGTTGCCTCCAAGAAACTGGTTGGGACCTGCAGAGAGCGCTGTTCATATTCAATCAACTCCAGGCTGAAGGGAAAATACCACCAGAAGCTTTCGTTAAATGAAAGTAGACTTTATTACCGAGACATTGTATATAAAATGATATATTTTTATCAAAAAAATGGTTCGTGAGAAGAAAGAAGATTATTTTTAAGTTCAATTAGAATATTTTCATTCTTTTCTTGATTTTTGTTCAAGTACAGGGCATTTCTTTGAAAACAATATTTTATTAAACTGCAGATTAATTTAAAGTGTAAAAATCATTAAGTCTTAAGTACATTACTTAATAGTTAATTTAGAATATGAGTTATGTATGAGACAGAGGAATGCTTATTGAGACAAAAAAATGCATAATTTTATGTAAAGTATATTTTTTAAAGTCAATGGTTTAAAGTGTGTATTTAAATAGTTCATAAATATGAATTGTTTACAATTTGAGCTTAGTTATAACTTAAATTAAAAAACCGAATACTAGAAAAAAAATCAAAATATTTATTTGTTTATAGCACTTTGAGATTGATCATATCTCAGTAATTATAGAATAAAATTAGTACTTGTTTAAGTTCCTATTCTATAGATAAAATTGTTCACTTTAACTGATTTGTATGTAGAAGAAAAAAAATACATCGATAATGACAGTAAAAAAAACTCATAATAATATTGTAAATATTTACAAAAACGCTAGTGTTTGTAGTATTTCTTTTCGGGGCAAAGCGAGGTGCAGGATAGGATGATTGGTCAGATTTCGCATTTATACAGCTAATTTTGGCGGTTGATTTTTTTTACTTTGGACGCCATTTTGTGACGGCGGCCATTTTGTGTTGTTTGGGTGATTGACTTGGAGTCATGTGGCGTAATCCCTCGAGTTTACCTTGAGTGGGCTAGCCGCGTTTGCTTTAGCAACTATTAAACCCATGGGATGATTCTCCCGCCATTAGTCCTGCTGTCATTTGAGAATGACGCCATTGTCCACTGCAGCCACGCTGGGAAGGGGCTTAGGGACGAATCGTTTAGGATTAACCCTAAGACTGTACTATTAGTTACCTAATAAACTTCTTTTTATGATTATAACTTGCGTTTTTGTGCTTCAAAAACATACTCAACAGTAAACTGTATGTTGATACAGTTGCCCTAGCATTCGCAATAAGATTTCACTCTCATTGTGAGTTGATTACCAAAGAAAACACAACCTTAAACCTAAAGGTAGAAGTTTGCATTTTGTTTGCATTCGATTGACGTTGACAAATGATCTTGAATTGCTCAATACGCATGTCTAAATAAAATGAGAGAGATAAAACTTCTTCAAATACAAATAAGGTCCATTTTCCTAGGGCAGCAGGTTTTATAGTTACTATAAGGTTGCTTTGCTAAAACCGTGCTAAAACCAACTGATAAGAGGGATGCAAAGATGAACACGATAGTATGATGTGATGCCGTTTGTACAAACTACATAAATGTAACATGTTCTTTTACACTCAAGTGTAGCCCTAACATTTTAACAAACGTA